>WEIU01015112.1:760452-807973 GCA_013389925.1 Aegithalos caudatus
CCCTGCTCTGCCCGCTCGGGAGGGCAGCGCGGGATGAGCGGGAGCCGATCCCCCGCGCCCATCCCCGCGCCCCGCTGCGCCAGCGATCCCGGAGCTGCCGAGCTCCGCCGGGGAAATGGTGCCGGTGCCCAGATGCAAAGTCCGCCCGAGGGACGGAAGGGGCAGATGTGGAAAGAATCGCTCTTTCCTCTGCTCTGGGCAGAAAAAACTTGCGAGCAGGCGCCGGAGCTTAAAGCTGAGGAGCTCCTTTCAGTCTGGGGTGTGTGGGTGAGTGTTGGTGAGGCTGGGGCTCCGTGCTGGAAGGGAGAGATCTGGAGTTCTGCTCTGTAGGGTGGAGGTTGCTCCCTCTCCTGCGTTTTTATCGGGTAGAAATTATAATCTTCCTTTATTCACCCCTAGTGAGGACCAGGATGAGCTGCATTACCCGGATACCGACTTGGATGTGCCGGAGCAGCGGGATGGCAGGTGCAAAGTCAAGTGGACGCCAGAAGAGGTGAGTGAGAGCCTAAAACTTGTTGCGAGATGTGCTCTGGGGTGGTGCCTCTGACATGGCACCCTGGGCTTGGGTAACTCCACCCCAGTCCTCACCTGCTGGCCACGATCTCTCCTCCTCCTGCGTGTGTCTTTGTGCTGAGCTCAGGCCTGGATGAGGCTCAGAGGTTCAGGGGAGTTTGAAGTGTATCCTGAAGATCAAGAACTCAAACGTTTTTAATTTACACCTGTGAGTATTGAGTGAAACACCACTGCCTGCAGTACTCCTCTGAGCACAGAGGGATCCAGATGATGGCTGAGGCCTCCAGTAAGCTGAAATGTACAGTGGAAATGCACTCCTTTTTCTGGGGCAAAAGCAGGGAGTATTGACACTTCAGATCATGGCTTAGTCATCCTGGCTAAGAGCCTGAACTTAACTGGGATATCCTCTTCCTTCCTCCCAGTTTCACCATCAGTTTTGTGCTGTGTGAAAGCTACAGCTGGGGTCAGATAACCAAGTAAGGTGGTCTTTGTGGAGGCATCAAAGCCTTGGGCTCATGGTGGGCAGGGAATAATTTCATTATTAAGCTATCTAGAGCTCAGAGACAAGGCTAACTAACAGACTTTCTGTGAGCTGTAGGAGTTTGCAGACCCAGCTTAGAGCAGGGATCACAAAAGAGCTGCTGTAGAGCTCTGTAAAGACAGAAGAGCACGAGGCAGGTGGTGATACACTTCAATCAGTCAGCTTTCCTGGCCAGACAAAAGCAGGGGCTGAGCTGGGAGATGGACTGTCTGGTCAGGAGTGTTCTGGGGCTATGGATAAGCAGGCCCTTGGCCACAGGGTTTGAATCAGACTGGAGAGGAACAGAGCTGAGCCCTTGTTTCATACTTGATGTATGAGGTTGTCCTAGTACAGAGCTCACAACCAGTCTGTTCCAGTTGGGCTCCATATACTGGAGGGCTGCTAAACACTGGTGTGAGCTGCCTTCCTCCCCTGAGCACACAATGCCAATAAAACCTTGACAGTTCAAAATATCTAATTTATACTGTTAGTGTCATCAGCCCTGTGGTGTGTGTTGCCTCAGTGTATCTGGAAGTGGATGTTTTTGTCCTTTGCAGGATGAGCAGCTGAAGATGTTAGTGAGCCATTATGGGCAGAATGACTGGAAGTTCCTGGCCAGCCACTTTCCTGTGAGTGACCCCGTGCCCAGCTGGGAATCCCTGTGCCTGCATGTTGCTGCTTCTCCTTGTGTTGATTCCCTGTGTCTGTGCAGTGGGATTCTGATCTGACTTCATAGCTCCAAGCTGTGAAATGGGGCTGCTTCAGGGCAGGGACACCTTCTTGCATAGAGGGCTTTCCAGGGTGAGTCTGTTAGAGCTGGGGTGAGAAATTGAGGTTCCTGTCCCTGTGTCCAGTGCCCTGGGCCTCCATATGTATTCTCTGTGTGCTCCTGCAGGTTTTCTGTGGGACAGCCAGTGGGTATGGGTACTTCTGTCACTTTCTGGGAGCTTTCTGGGCCTCTGGAGCCTCTGGTCTAACACAAGGCTGTCCCATTCCTGTCCCCAGAACCGCAGTGACCAGCAGTGTCAGTACCGCTGGCTGAGAGTGCTCAATCCAGACCTGGTCAAGGGGCCATGGACCAAAGAGGAGGATCAAAAGGTAATCAGGGCTGAGAGGATCAGAGTGTTGGACTGTGTCTGTCTGCAGAGAGGGTGGAGGGCTCAGACCCATCCTCAGGAGTTGTAAACTGTGTGTAATTGTTCCCCATGGTGGATACCTGTGAGAGCAGCTCTGCCTGCCCTGCTCTGAGCAGCCCAGTTGGGATGTGATGTGAGCTAGGCCTCTCCAGGTAAACACCTCCCTTTCACACACTGCTGCTACAGTAGGCTGCCAAGGGAGAGAGCTGAAAAGGGAATTAATTCATCTGCCTGCTGGCAGGTCTCCACCTGGCCTGGCCAGGTTGGATCTAAGAGAAAATAAAACTGGCATTTCCTGTGCCACAGTAGGCAGGCTGCAGTGGATGTCTGAGGCTGGCTGGGTGAATCACGACTCCTGTGAGTCTGTTTCCCTGCTGGTTCCAGACTCAGCTGAGAGGGGCCGGCTCAGACAGACTCATCTTGATGTACTTAAGAAAAGTTGGACTGAAATCCAAATTTTAGCAAGGTTTTCTGGTACAGAACATCCTAGTTTGGCAGATTCTCTGTAACACTCCTGCTCCCCAACTTCTTTCCCTTTTGGTCCCATTACCTTCTGTCATAGCCCTAAGGAAGCTTCTCCTGATGGCATTCCCTGTTCTTACAGCAGGACAGTTGGTGCCTGCTTTCCCCTTCCCCTTTGCATTGTTCTGACTCTGCCAGCCTACCCATCCTGGCCAGGCTAGGCTCCAGGTCTCTCCTCATTGCTTTGGCCCAGCTACTTGGCCTCAGTTTGGTGCCTTTGGTCCATTTTTCCGTGCTTGAGAGGGAAAAGTCTTTAGCAGGGACAATTGTTACATGAGCATCACTTCTACCTGCACCTTTCAGCTGAGCACAGCTGGCTGGGGTAGAAATGCTCCTTGAGAACTCTTCAGCCAGGATTTTGGTGGGCTGAACATTGCAGGAAGTAGATTGTTTCATCCTGACTGTGCCCTGGACATTGTAGGAGCCCAGATGGATTTAGTGCCCAGCAACATTTGTGTTGGGGCTCTGGCAGAAGTGACAAAGCCCTGGGTGGAGGGTAAGAGGCAAAGTGGATGCTTCTGAAGTGAATTTGGATCTCTCCCTGTCAGGGCATGGAGATGCAGCCCTGTCTGTCCTGGATGTATCACAGTTAAAGGGAGCAGCAGGGCAGTGCAGAGCTGGTGGAGACAATTGTCACACACAGCTCCTTGGAAGTAGGGAGGGCAGAGGAGCCTTGGAGCAGGTGGGACTTGGCCCTTGCTCAGAAATGGGAATGTGTTTCTACATCTGGGCACTTGTCAGTCTCCACCCCATGTTCTGTGAGGAGTAATCTGCATTCACAGGTGCCCTGTGGCAAAATGTCTGCATGGAGACAGCCTCTTGCAGAAATTTGGCTGGATCATTGCTCTCATGAGGGCTGGAACACCTGATAGCCCTGCTGGGTCCCTCCAGCTTTCCCTCCAAAGGGGCCCTCCTTTGTCTGCCCTTACCTGGTCCCAGGAGAGGCAAAGAGCAAAGCCTGAAGATGCCTGCACTGTCCTTCCCCTCCTTTATTCCATTTCCTTATTTCCCTCCCACTCTCTCCAAAGGTGATTGAACTGGTTAAAAAATACGGCACCAAACAGTGGACCCTGATAGCCAAGCACCTGAAGGGGCGGCTGGGGAAGCAGTGCCGGGAACGCTGGCACAACCACCTGAACCCTGAGGTGAAGAAGTCCTCGTGGACAGAGGAGGAGGATCGCATCATCTTTGAGGCCCACAAGGTCCTGGGGAATCGCTGGGCAGAGATTGCCAAGCTGCTGCCTGGCAGGTAGGACCCCTTTGCTCTCTGCTGCCTTCCCTGCTGGGTGGCCTGTGGGGATCTGTGTGTTAGGCTCTGGGGATGGGGCTGGGCAGTGTGTGGGAGCTGCTGGCTGTGCTTTAAAGCTGCTCTCAGTGGTGGTTTGCTCCTCTCTGCCTTCTCTGCAGGACTGACAATGCTGTGAAGAATCACTGGAACTCCACCATCAAGCGGAAGGTGGACACGGGAGGTTTCCTCAATGAAACCAAGGAGTCCAAGTCTCTGTATTTCCTGGTGGAGGTGGATAACAAGGAGAAGCCAAGTCAGACAACAGCTGAGAGCCAGGTACTGCACTTGCAGCAGGCAGCTGGGTCAGTGCCCTGCCCTGCTAATGCATTCTGGAGCTCTTCATCCACCCTTCCGCTGCCTCTTGCTGCCTTTTTCACAGTCTTGTGGCTGCATAAACAGTCTGTGCCTTCCCCAGCCTCCCAGATCTCTCCCTCCAGGAGCTAGAGGTGTTATGGGAGCCTGAGTGTGTTATCCAGGCAGAGGACAGCAGTCTGGTAGAGCTGTTACCTTGCCAATCCTAGCATGAAGTCTGTCTTGGACACTGAATATTCTTTTGGCTTCTATTCTATGCTGTTGCTGGTGGGAGAAGGAGGCTGCTCCAGACAGTGTGTGTGTGGGAGCACGCTGAAGAGATACTGTGTTCCCTTCCTCCAAGAAAGGAAGTAGGGAAGTACACCCAGTGATTGTTTTCATGAAGAAAGGGCAGGCTCCTGGTAAATAGAAAACATAGAACTAGTGCTACATGCTCAGCATGTACAACTTTCTCCTGGGACACTGTTAAGTCAAATCTTGAATTAAACAGTCCTGTGCTCTTTATGTTGCATGGAATCCTTCTTAGATAGTGTATGGGACAGAGCAGTGAGAGAGAATGGGGGTGTGGAACAAACCCAGAGGCAGGCAGGAGAGTGGGCAAAGCTGAATGTGTCCAGGTGCTCTCTGTCCCCAGGACCTGACACCGTTCCCTTGCTTTCTGCTGATATCTGCACTTTCTTTGTTGTGTGTGCCAAGAACGTCCAGCCAAACTGGCCAGTGGATATCTCTGAGATAAAGGAAGAAGATGTCAGTGATGAGGAAGTGACAGGTGTGCAGGAGCTGCCCTTGGAGCTACCAGCTGCAGGAGGGGAAGAGCAGAACGTGGAGGGGACCCCAGAGGATGCAGTGCCCGAGGATGGCAATTCATTGGTCGAGTCACCGTACAAATGGGTCGTTGAAGCTGCCAACTACTTGTACCCAGGCTGTGCCCCAGCCTTCAGTGAAGCTCTGGACATGATTGAATCTGTAAGTAACAGACCCTTGTTCCTCCAGTTACTGTTAGGAGACTGATCCTCACCCTTTTCATTTGAGTGACCTTGCTGGATCCCCTTGATCATCACCCTGAGGAGGACAGGGTCTGTCATTGCCTTGCAGCTCCCTCTGTCTCTCTTCCAGGGCTGGATTAGACCTTTCCAGCTCTGCCAGTATTGCTGTGGGCTTGTAGATTTTCCTAGCTGGTTGTCCTTGTGCATGGGCTCTGCCTGTGTGGGAGGCTGTAAACTGATGGCAAACTTGATTTCAAGCCCTTTGTCAGCCAGAGTGTCCCCAACTCTCCTTTTTGTAGTGGTTCTGGCCTGTGCTTATTGACTGTCCTGTCCTGGGGTAGGATAGGTCAGGACAGACTGGGAATAAGCCAAGCCCATTGTGCTGTGCAGGACAGACCCCTTCATGCTGGCATAACTGCCACCATTTGCTTTCAGTGGAGGAAGCTTCACTGAAATTAGTTATTTTCAGCCAGTAGAGCAGCGCTGAGGTCCCCTGGGTGACAGAGGCACACCAGGGTGGGAGGCTGGCTAAAATCACCAGGGTGCTTTGCTGCCATCAGAGGGAAGTTGCCTCTGCAGCCCCCAGCCTGCCTGAGGTGCCTACGAAACGTGAAGGGGTCACACAGGACAGTGTGCCTGAGCAGCACATCTGTGGGCCCTTAGGGGCCTGCTTGTGGGGTGTTGGTGGAGTGGAGCTGTTTCTGAACTGGTCTGGTTAGTTTTCATCTGCTTTCAGCTTGCAGGTGACACCAGAGCCCCATGCTCAGATTTACAGGTGTGCCCAAGGCTGTGGGTTGCTCTTGGGTGGTAGTTGTTTCCCTCAGTCCTTGTCCCCAGCCCTCCACCCAGCTGTTTTTTGTCCCCTCTCTGAAGGGGTGCAGCTGTGCTGTGAAGCAAACAGGGAAACCAGCCTTGCATAAATAGCAAAACCTGCCCCATGCACAAGCAGCAGCTTTCAGCTGGGTCTGATCCCTGCTCTGGCTCCAGCTGTGCCTATGGCAGAGGAGAGCAGGGCTTGAGCTTTCCCTGGCCAGGCTCCTTCCAACGCTGTCTCACTCCCCCGCTTATTTCACCTCCAGTTCTCCAGTCTGTGTGCTCAGCTGCCCCCTGACCCTTTCCCTTGCTTGCAGGACCCGGATGGGTGGTGTGACCTGAGCCAGTTTGACCTGCCCGAGGAGCCCTCGGCCGGCGGCAGCAGCGGCANGGCCACACCATCTCCGACCTGAGCAGGAGCAGCAAGGGAGAGCTCATCCCCATCTCCCCCCACGCCGAGGGCAGGTTTGGCACCCCGCCCTCCGTGCTGAAGAGGCAGAAGAAGAGGAAGATGTCGCTGTCGCCCGTCACGGAGAACGTCACCAGCAGCAGCGTGTCCTTCCTGGACTCCTGCAACAGCATGACGCCCAAGGGCACCCCTGTAAAGACACTGCCCTTCTCTCCATCTCAGGTATCTGCTCGCCCTCACGTCGGGTATTCCATCAGCTCTCTGCTCCTCCTGCCTTGACTGAGGCGGTGCCAGTGTGCAGAGGGTGTTCCTGTGCTAAAAGAAGGCTCAGGGCTGGTTTCTGGTGCTGCTTCTCTTCAGCGCTACCCTTCCTGTGGGAGCAGCAGCCTGTGTCTCCATCTGGGAGTGACTGCAGTTTTAAGAAAGCTCAGCTACCCTGTGTGAGGGGCAGCATGAGGAAGGAGCCCCATCTGCCTACCAGGGTATGGTGGAGAGCACAGTGCTGCTGTCCCCAGGGCATTGCTGTCCCCAGGGCATTGCTGCCCCAGCTGTGGGCAGCAGAGTGGAACCAGTGACAACTTGCTTTCCCTGTCTGTTTGCAGTTCAGTCACACAGACAGGCTGTGCAGCAAACACCTTGTGCAGATCTATCTTGCTGTGCCTATGAAAATGCTCCTGGCCTTGTCTTTGTTGCAAAAGGGACTCAAGATCTTTGCTGTGACTCCCACAGTGTCCACACATGTGGTTTCCAACACGTCTCCTTAGAGCACTGTGGTGGTCAGACCCACGAGTGTCTCATGTGGAAGTGGTGGAGTTGTGTCTATAAATCAGAATAAAGACTGCTGCATCCTCCAGCACAGCTCCCACTGCAGCTCTGCTGTCCTGACCCTCCCCAGCTGTGCCTTACAGGCCTTTATTTCTGCCATTTCTGCAGCAGACAACATGGGAGAGGCACCACAGGAGAGTCCAAGGTGCAGGTTCAGGTGGATCTTGAATGAAAGGCCAGCACAAAGAAGAAATCAGAGCAGGACACATAATGTAGAGCTCTGCAGAGTGTAAGAGGCAGGAATGCCTGGAGTGAGTCTGAGTAGGCAAAGTGCCTTCAGGCCCTGCCTCAAGCTGAGCTTCAGCTTTCAGTGAAGGTCACAAACACAGTTTTTCTCTTCCAAGAGGCTCTTGGGTACAAATACTGTTCCTCAAGGGAGGAGAGCTGTCACTTACTGCCTGTTGGGAAGTAAAACCCTAGAAAAGCTAACACAGCTTGTTGTTTTCTCATAATTAAAGCTGAAGACAGCTCAGTGCAAGGCCTGTTAACACTGTGTTTCATGGACTTCCCTCATGTTTGCCAACCTGAGGCTGGCGTAGACTGGGTGAGCTGGGATTAGCAGTGCAAGGAGAGGCTTCTCTTCCACTCTGTAGTTGGTAGCTGTGATAGCTGTATCAGCTCATCCCTTATGGGAAGTGAATGATCTTTATAGGTTTGAGGCACCTGGCAACTTTCATGTGTGAGTCTGTAACCCACCCTGGTTTGGGAGGGTTGTTTCTACTTCAGGGTTTCCCTCATGTTTAGAAAAAGTAATGGCTTGTGATGCAGTGCTGGGCTGCTTGAGACTGAGTGTCTTCAATTTTTCTTTCCTGTGCTGTGCAGTTCTTGAACTTTTGGACCAAACAGGATACACTGGAACTGGAGAACCCCTCCCTGACCTCCACCCCTGTGTGCAGCCAGAAGGTGATTGTCACCACCCCCCTGCACAGGGACAAGACCCCCCTCCTCCAGAAGAACCTAGCGTAAGTCCTCCCTCCTCCCTTCTCCACACAGCTCCAGTGCAGACATAGCTCTCAGTACTTGTCATGGTGTTACTGAGAGAGAGGCAAGGCAGGCTGGGGATTTCCTTAAATCAGTGTTTTCCCCCCCAAAACAGCTCTGAGCTGCAGGGGGCAAATGTCCAGGCTGATGGGGGCACAGCCAAGTGACCCCCGTTGTGCTCAGCTGCTGGGTGGGATGACCTTGGTGGATTACAGCCTGTCTGATCCCTTGTCTCTCCCACTCTGCTTCCAGGTTTGTCACACCAGATCAGACATATGTGGTGGACAACACACCTCACACTCCCACGCCTTTCAAAAATGCCCTGGAGAAATATGGACCAATTAGACCTCTGGTAATTACTGGGCAGGGCTGTGGCTGGTGGTGCTGATGGATGCAAATGGGACAAGGGCTGGGGGGAGCTTGGGGCAGGGCTGTGAGCAGACTCTTATCTGTGCCAGAACAAAGGGCACCCTGGTAGTGCCAGGCTGAGAGAGGGGAGGGGTGAAGGGAACATGTCATAGTGTGAATTTCATTGTAAGGAGTTGCAGGAACTTTAGCTTCTCTCTAAACCAACTAAAAAATGCTAAAAGCTGCCCTTGAATCAGGCTACTGATGACCTTGAGGAGCAGGGAAATGATCTGCCTAGTTCTCCCTGAGGAGCTGGATCTCCCAGGCATTGTGAGTCTCATGATGGCACACTGGGGTTCAGCTGATAATTCTCTCACACCTGGAGATGCTGTAAATCCATCACGCTAACAGAAAACTTGTCGTATCTTTTCCACCTGGGAAGCAAATAGGTTTTTGTGTTTGTCCTCCCACTGTGTGCTCTCCTGACCCTATTGTCCCTTGAGGGAAATGCTTGTGAGCCTGCCCAGCATAAAGATTTTGACTGCTTTGTGCTCTCTGCCTTTTCACCCCAGCCCCAGACTCCTCACCTGGAAGAAGACTTGAAGGAGGTGCTCCGAAGTGAAGCTGGCATTGAACTCATCATAGAGGATGATGTGAAGCCTGAAAAACAGAAGAGGAAACAAGGGGTGAGCTGGCTGTGCGTCCAGTACCAGCTGCTAAGCTGCCCTGTGCTCTTCAGGAGTGTTTTGGATGGTTTTATTCATCCTGCTATTGGTGCCAAAATGTTTTTAGCCCTGTGGCTGCTCTCTTTTAATCAGCAAGAGGTGCCTGAGGTTAAGGCCTGCTTAAAATACTGCCAGGAGTGTCCTGGTTTATGCTGAGCTCAGAGCCTGGTGGCACACTTGGAGCAGGTTGGGCTCCCAGAGAGCTGTGGGCTTGCATGAAATGTCTCAGTTTCCTGGTGGCCTTCCCTCCCTACAAAAGCTCTGCCTCTAAACTGATGGCTCAAAGTGCCAGGAGGAGGGGGGCACTGGAAGCTGCTGTGCCCTGTGGTGGGGAAGGCTGCACACATCTTGTTCCTGAGGTGCTGGTGCTGTGCAGAAGGGGGGTGAGGAGGCCTTGGTGTGCAGCTGGCCCCCAGGATGGCCCTTGCTGGGTGGGTTCATGCTGACACTGGTGTTCCTGTGTTCCCCAGCTCCGCAGGAGTCCCATCAAGAAGGTCCGGAAATCTCTGGCCCTGGATATTGTGGATGAAGATATGACACAAAACCTGCCTGCCCTCCCCAAGACTGTGTGTTTCAAAAGAGCCCAGGTGAGGGGTTGTGTGCTCAGAGCAGGGGCAGGGCTGGCTCTGCTCTGAAAATACTGCAGAGCTGCCTTTATAAAGTCCTTGTGGATGTGGATGAAGGGCTGGATTTCTTCTTTCCTTACACTTTTTCTCCTGGTGCAGCCTGTGAACTTCCTGTCAAGGTCCCTGAACCTCTCCTCCTCGAGCAGGAAGAATGACAGTGGTTTGCTCAACAGAGCCTTTGTGCAAGTGCAGCCAGAGAAAATGTCCTACAGGAAAATGCCAAGCCATTTCAGGCCACCAGCACCGGTAAGCCCTGCAGCAGGCACTGCTCTCCCAGGCAGGAGTTCATCTGGCAGTGCAGCCCTTGTCCCTTGGGGAGGGAGGGATGGAGCTCTGAGCTGCTGCACAGGCAGCCCTGCACTCTCAGGGCTGTCTTTACACCAAGGCTGGCAGATGCTGAGCCACAGGTGTCATTTTCTGTTCCTCAAAGCTACAGCTGTGGCCTGCTCAGCATGTTTGGCCCTGGATTTCCTCATGGGAATACTCACCCATCAAGGAATTTGGATGATTGCTCTGGCAGTAAAGCAAACCTTCCATTTCCTAGTGGGGCACTCCTTGAGTGGACAGCAGCAAGCTCATCTTTTTTGCTTTTCAGGCAACTCTGAAATGCTGTATAAAGGTTAAACAGGAAGGTATTTCCCACCCCTGTGGTTTTTAGGGTGTTTCTGGGTTGTGGGGAAGGCTGTGTTCCTTAGGCAGCATGGGCTGGCTTTATCCTGCTTTATCCTGCCCCTTGGCAGTGCAGTTGGCAGTGTGGCACCTTGTACCTGGTGCTGAGGCTGGTGCTGTTACTGCAGCTCTGTTCCTCAGCTCTGCACGGTTGGAACTGGGCTGTGCTGGAGTCAAGCAGCCTGCAAATGCCCTCTGGGGCAAAACCAGATCTCTACAGTCTTCACCACTTGCAGGCAGGATGCATTCATGGAGGGGTATCCCTTATTTTCTGGGCAGCATAGCTTAGACATGGGGATTTGCACCATAATTTTGTGTGTGTTTGCTTGGGTGGGGTCACTTGAGGTGTCTGGTAGCTTCAGTGGGGATGGAAATATGTGCTGTCCTTGTTGGGGGGTTAAACTGCAGCTGGGGGCTCCTCTGAGGGTGTTCTCCCATCCCAGGAAGGTGCAGTGCTGTCCTCAGAAAACTGCAGTGAGGGGGGATCTGTCACTGCATTAGAGCTGTCTTGTGAAACCTCTCTCTCCTGACAAATAAACCCCCTCAGCCAGAGTAATTCCTTCTCCTTCCCAAAATAAACCTTTCTTAAACACTTCCATTTCTCCTCCTGTCCTCGCCAGGGTCGTATTGCTCCCAGAGCTAATAGCTCTGTATAAATAAACTTTGGGAGTGACTGGGGGTGACAGGGAGGCAGCTGGTGTGGTGACAGAGCACAGGTGTGCAGTGAAATCCCACTGCCCACAGCCAGCAGGGCTGTCTGTGTGCTGCTGGGCTCTGGGGATTTATTGTGCTGCTCTGGTGCTGCTGGCAGAGCAGTTCTTTATTGAGGAAGCTCATCCAGCTCTGGGCTGAGCCTCAGTGGGCCCAAAGCCACTCTGTGGACATTCCTGCTATGGCCATCACTGGAGTCCTGGTTCTCTGCAGTGCATGAGAACAGGGATTTGCAGTCCAGGGGCACTGCCTGTGTCCTGGCTGCATTTACCAGAGGATTATCAGGGGCTTTCCTGGAGTGTAGAAACCCCTCATGGGTGCCCTCTCTGCATGCAGAGACTGAAGCACACCTGGGCTTTGGCTCCTCCTTTGTCCTGTGAGACCCTGTTGAAACTGAAGGCACCAGATTGCTGCTAAGGGTGGCATTTGATCAAAACAGATCTGGGGCCCAGCAGCTCCTGTAGGAATCAAACTGGTTGGCAATAAACTCCAAAACTGTGCTTGAATTCCTTCTGTTGTTCTGGAATCTCTTCAGGGCACTGAGTTTTAATAGGTTTGTGCTTTGGGGTTTTTGTCTTCAGGCAATTAAGGGAAAGCCATGAAAGGGTATGTGGATTGTCTTGAAATGGAGGCTCACCTGGGAAAGTGCTGAATCTAAACTCCAGAAATTCCCACCTCAGCTGTGAGGGGTAGCTGGTGGTGGGCAAGTTCCTCCTGGTTGCAAGATGGGTTCTGAAGTTTAATTTCCTGTGTTAGTTGTGTTTATTTTTGCAGTCTTTTAGAACAGGATGTCAATGAGCTTCTTGTCCTCTCCCTTGACTGTGTTGTACCCATCCTTTCTTTTCCTTCTGCAGATGACCAGGGCTTGGAAAGCAGTGGCCTGTGGTGGAACCCGAGATCAGCTCTTCATGCAGGAGAAAGCTCGACAGTTTTTGGGCACATTGAAACAGAGTCACACATCAAGGACCTTAATCTTATCATGAAGGATTGTTCTGCTTTCTAATTTTATTTTTTAAACTTTTTTTTTTTATGAGTGGAGGGGGAACCACAGGAAAAAATATCTTCTGCCAGGCCTTGTATATGGGAGTGGATTTTTTTTCCCCTTCAGTTCCCAGGTAGATCTACATTGTAATAAATTGGGCTAACTGCTGGCTAGTGTGTGGAATGCAAGCTTTGGGATCACTATGGAAAGGCAAACGAGGGAGGCTTGGAGAGCTGACTGCAAGACCTCTCTGTGCAAGGCTGACTTCTGGAAAAGTGCAAGCAGCAGCCGTGTTCCACCTTGGAGCAGCACGTGCTGGAGAACGGCCTCACAGCATCCCTGGATCCCTGCTGCTGCTCTGCTACCTCAGGAATGGCTTTGTGAAGGTTCCTGCATGCCTTGAGTCTCCCTCCTGGCTCTCCCCAGGGATGGAGTGTCTCCCTGGGCAGGAGGAGGAGGAGGAAGGGCGTGGTGCTGTGGGGTGACCTGTGCCTGGAGCCCCTTGCTCCCCGTGGGGCTGCCTTGTCCTGCCACGGCTCCAGCAGGAGCCTCTCCCCACGACTTGTGCTCCCTCTTCCAATAAATCATGGTGCTCACATCCCTTGGGCTCTGCCTCTGCCTCACAGCACTCGGGGAAGGCAGCAAAGTGCTGGCTTTGGTGTGGGCTCTGCTTTCCTGGCAGGTTGTTGGATTCCTGCTGGCTTCTCAGCACGGTGGAGAAGGGATGTTCCCCCCACACATTACTAGTTTCATCAAAAAGTTTTGGCTACTTTGTGGTAGGAGCCACAGTGTGTGTGAGTGGGGTGGTTGGGATCCCTCAGGGCTGGATGGAGGCTGCAGGAGGAGCAGCAGCAGTGTGTGATGTAGCAGAGCCTTTTTGTTCCCTTCCCTGGGAGGCTGAAGTTGCTCCCAGGTAGCTGTTCCAGAGTGGGAACAGTAACACTGCCCTGCTTGGAGGTAGCCAAGGATGGAATGTGGTAATCTTAGCAACAGAGTAACTTTGCACTTGGAAAGGTGTTGGAAAAACTGAGGAGCAACTGGGCAGAGCAGGAAGAGCTTTTTGGGTGAGCTGTGATGTGATTTCCTTGGCCAAAGCCATCCTGGCAGATCTGCCTCTGGCTGGGGGTGTGCACACAGCAGAGATCTGTTCACCCCAGGGTGGAAAACCAGAGCTGGGCTCTACAAATCTCATTCCAGCTTGTGCCTTATGCTGGAAATAGAGTAGAAAAATCCTTACTGACAAACTTGTTAATAAAACCTTGGATCCTGGGAAATGAGGGAGGTTTAGAACCCAGCTCATTTTTCATTTTTACAAGCTCAGGGCCAGAGCAAATCCATGAAGTAATTTTTATTTCTGTTTCTCCGTGTTGCAGTGTTTGCTTTGGAAAGACAGCTGGGACCACTTGTCTGAAAGCCTGGCTTTAGCTGCTCCCATTCTGGTGTTATTTTAAGAGAAATTGTCATAAACCCATCCCTCTCTGCTTGGGCTTTGGTGGGCTTGGCTGTTCCTGTGCTGGGTGACTGTACAAACCCAGACCTGGAATTGCAATTCCTTCCTAGAGCTGACATGAGCTGGGAGATCTGAGCAGGCAGGGGCTGCTGGAGGATAAATCAGGCTGGGAGCCTGGCACCTCTGTTTGAGAGCTGCCCCCAAGTTAAAGGAGGATGAGACAGAATATTAACTGCTTCTCTGAGGCTGTACATCCAGGCAGTGTAGGCTGTCCTGCATTACAGAACGTTTATGGAAAGGGCAGAAAAATACCAAGGTCTAGCATAGTTAACAGTAAAAAAAGAGAATTAGCTTTTAATTGGAAAAGGGAGCTTCTAGTGTGGAGGTTGCCAGCCTGGCTTGATTGTCCTGGGCCCAGGAATAGACATTGCTCTATAGATGAGATTAAAAAAGGTTGTTCTTGCTTTGTTTTTCTTGTGAGTTAGGATGCTCTGCTTTTTTTCCAGTAAAAATCTCCTAGAGGTTGAACTTGGTGCTGGCTGTGGAGTTACTGGACTGGAGCTGGAGACCCTCTCAGCCTGAGGCTCCATGTCCTGGCTGCTGTCCCTTTGAGGCCCCTGCAGTAACAGAGCAGCACAACCTTCATTCACAAAGGGAAATCTGGATGTTTAATTCAGCTCTAAATGAAAAACACCAGGATGAAAGTGTTCCAGGAGCGTTGGCCATGTGTGGGAGGAATCCCCTCCCATGGCCCAGCTTGTTGCACAAACCCCGTGGTGTTCCTTGATTTTAAAGTTTGTTTTTTGGTAGTTTGCATTCCACAACAGATCAGATGACTCCGTGGTTGAGTCTAGACATGGAAAAAGGACTGATTTTTACCAGGACTTGGAAGGGAATATCACAGCTGGAGCTCCTGGGTCATAGCAGTGCCCTGACTGCTAACAGGACATTGTTTCCAGCTAGGACAAGCCTTAAAGAAGCTGGGAAGAGTAAAAAGAATGGAGTAAGGAGATAAGGAAAGGACATCCATGGGTTTTTCTTGGCACTCTTACTTTGGATGGAGCCTGGTGGGGCTGAGGAGCACTGAGCACACACAGCTCCAAGGTCAGCAGTGTGGGAGCTGCTGTGTGTCCCTCCAAGGGCTCTCAGCTGCTGGGCTCCTTCCTGCTGCTCACAGGGATTTCACAGCCTTTTTATCTCCTTTTCACAGCTAATTCTGCTAAAGCCTGTGCAAACAGCAGGTTGCTCACAGGGGATTCTCTCTGGTTCCACACCCATGGGGAGAGACACCTGACTGTGGAGAAATGCAAGTGGGGAACAGAGAAATTCCTCCTATTTTGGGCATTTCTTGCATCTGAAGGAAATACAAGAAAAAGACAAATGATGGGGCTCAGCCAGGGAACAGGGTATGAGACCAGCCCTGGCAAAGCAAGGGCTTTGTGCACACAGGACCCATGGTTTGTGTTCCAGGGCCTTGGAGTTCCCAGGTGTTGGCAGCTGCTGGCCTGGCTGCAATTCCTGCTGCAACCCTGCCTTGCCCTGCTGACCCTTGGTAGTTCCTTAGCAGGAGTGATGGCACAGAGGAAATTCTCCATCACAGGATCGTTGGTTGTTCACACCTCAGTGATGTTCCATGGGCTTTATCACTGCTCAGTGCAGGAAAGGACCCTGTGATGAGGGCAGGGGGATGCTGAGGTTGGGGTGGGGATCCAGGGTTTCTGTTTTGCCAAAAAATGCTTTGATCCTGGGCATTACTGACAGCAGCAAAGTGCTTCCTCTCCTGCCTTTGCTCATGGTTTTTATTGAGTACTTGCTCAGCAATAACCTTGTAAAATCTCCCATGTGCTTTCTTTGATGCCCTAACCTGTGGGTTTAGAGGCTTGGGAAATTAAAAGGATGATTTTAGCTGGACAGGAACATGCAGAGGATTAGCTGAGCAGCTTCTGGGTTTTGCAAGAGATGGAGACCACTTGTGCTAAGAGCTGGCTGCAGCTGGACAGGAAAATAACTCTGCTTTAGAAACTTAAAATCCTGCCTGCCCCTGTTTCTGGAGTGAGAAAACTGCAGTTCTTCATCTCTACCTGAACAGAATAATCAAATATCAAAATATGATACTAGGTCAGGGGAAAACATTTTGCTGTGGAAACCAAAGAGTCCAGGGTGAGGAAATCAATGTTTCCACTGGGAAGATGTTAGGAATCAGAAAATTCAGGGAGTTAAAACCCCTGCTGTGGAAAGACTACCCAGGGAACAAGCACAGGCTCACCTCCCCTGGCCAGAACCATCACCTGGGCTGTGTGTGACCTGGTGACCTGATTGCTTGTGAAAGGCAAATCTTGTATTTTAGAGCAGGTTTGTGTTTGTAAACGCATTATGTTTGGGTTTGATTTCCAGAGATACTGAATAGGTGCTGTAGGAAAATAAATAGATGTTGCATTCCTAATCCCCCTTAGAATTTTTCAAAATTTCTTCAATTCTGGAAAGCTCACTCAAAGCTTTGACTTGGAACAAGGCAGCCAGCCCAGGGAATGGGATGCCTTGTACTACAGTGATGTCTTTAAAGATGGAATTTGGGGTTTTTGGGGGGGGGTTTAGTGCCAATGTGCTGTGCCCAGTTCTGAGTTCAGGCAGGGGCACTGGGCTGTGGAAATTGCTTAATTCATTCCATTGGGGAAGGGAGAGCCCAGTGCCTCACTGTGAAATAAGTGAGTTATCTGTAATTGTACAGGAGGTAACAGGTGTCAAAATTGCTGTCAGATCTGCAGAAAAGGACCAGATAAGAGGGGAAAAAAAAATAATAACTTTAGATTCAATTTTGCTGATGTACTGGTCTATTCCCAGGGTCAGTGTAAATCGAGGTTTGAATTAAGCCAAAACAGCCCAGTTAATGTCTAAATCTGCCATTTCTCAGGCCCTGCAGAAGCAGACAAACACAAAATCAATATTTGCTCTAACTGTTGCTAAGTTTTCTTTACAGATTAATTTCTGCCTAATAACCCTTGCAGCTGCAGCTCTCCCTGCCCTGCCTCCCGTCCTGCCCGTGATCCCCAGGGGATGTGGAGGACACTGCCAGCCCCTCCTGCGAATCCCACCCTGCTCTGCCTTCAGGGGTGCACGCAGCATCCTCCCACTGAACGAAAGGAACTCTTTTCCCTCTCTCAGGATGCCAGGCATCTTTTTTTTTCCAAGCCCCACGCCGCGATAACGCAGCTGGATTAACGCCCAGCTCTGCCCGGCAGCCCCGGCTTGAGCCCGGAGATGGTTTTGCCGCTTATTTAGAGTTTATTTCTGCTTTGAAGGATTATTCTCCGCTCCTGCCGCTAAGGGGGAGTGTTGGCACGCCGTGGAGCAGCTGCATGAGCCCAAAGCAGAGCATCCTTTCCCTCCTGGCAGCTGCTTTTCCCTCCCGGAGCCTTGGCAAAGGCAGGAGTGAAGCAGGGATCACCCAGGGGTGAGCAAACACCCTCCCGTTCGCTGGGAAAGTGGGGAGTGACACCAATTTCAGACCCGTCTTGGATGATAAGTGCAAACATCATCCTTTGTTTGCCGTGGGCTGAGGCACTGGCTGATCCTTGAGGCCCCGAGGATGGAAACTGGGGCAGAGTGGGGATGAGGATGCAGCAGCACCCTGGGCAGAGGGGAAAGGAGCTTTTCTGCTATGGAAAGGATCAAGAAGGAGAGCAATGCCCCAAAACTGCCTGTGGAAAGGGTCCTTCCCTGCCTGGAGAAGAGTTAAAAGTGGGGCTCAGAGGCTCACTGGGGTAGGGCAGTTCAGGATCTCTGCTTCTGGCAGCTTTCATGTGCTCTGCTGCTTGTTCATCACTGATGTGCTCAAGCTGACCTCAAGGTCATTTTCCTGCCCTGAGAGACACAAAATGTATGTACAGCTCAGACTTTCCTTCCTTAGAACCCCAGTCCTGTGCCTATGAACTGCAGATAACCCCCCCTCATCTCTTTTTTACCCCTCCCTGCACAGAGTTTTGGGATCTGCAGATGCCAAACACGCTTGTTTATGGCTTGCTGGTGTTAGAATTGTGAGCTTTCTTTAAAAATATATTCTCTTTTCAGTTTCTTACTTCACTTCAAATGTCATCCTTTTTCTCTTCTTCTTTCAGGGCCACCCAGGGATTTTATTCAGAGAATTGGAATGAGCTGCAGAAGGGATAAAGATCATTCATAGGAACCTTGAAAGAATTGTCTGAGCTCTATGAAACGAAGATTAAAAATAAAACAGGGAGGTGAAGCACAGGCTCCAGCACGAGCTCCTTATAAATACTTGTCCATGAAATCAGGAGCTGGATCACCTGCACAGGGAGGAGCTGCTGTCTCCACCTCAGGAGTGGGTAAATAGGAGCACAGCCCAGAGGCAGCAGCACACAGCAGCAGCTGGAAAACCTGCCAGCTCTTGGTGAAAAATGTCTGTGCTGCTTCCTCCCTGGGGAAAGGGCCAGGTGAGCTCTGCTGGGGCTGGTTTCAGAGCTGTGGCACTGGCAGCAAACTCCAGCTCCTGGGGAAGGAAAGGGGAGAGGGAGGAGGAGGAGAAGGAGCTGAAATCAATCCCTTGCTGCCTTCAGGCACAGCTTGTGATGCTTTTGATGCTGGTGTAAAAGCCAAGGCCCTCTGTTGCCTCCCACCACCTGGAGCTTGGGAACCTCCTGGCCAAACACTGGGGCTGATCCCTCCAGCCCCAAGCCTCTGTCCAGGCTGGTGTTTATGGCTCTTCCATCACATCAACAACATTCTTACAAAGCCCTTTCCTCCAGCCTGGGCTTCTGGGGATATTTCCCAGGTCAAACCCAGGCAGACCCCACAGCTGTGCATCCAAAGCTGTGAAAGTCCCAGCAGAAAGGCCAGATGTGGTGCTGTGCTGTCTCTGTGCCCAGGCAGAGGCTGACCCCAGGGGGATGCCTTGCTGAGCTGTCAGGGCCTGGGGGATGCTCTCTGGGTGCTCTGTCAGCTGTGCCCACACGGCCTGCCCTGGTCTGGGGTCAGGCAGGGCATTCACACGTGCTGTTTGTGTTAGAAAAGCCACCCTAAAGCACAACATGTTTGTGTAGTTCCTCCTGTTGCCTTCTCTGGGTAAGTGACCTCGAGAGGTGTCTTTTAAGATAAAGTGAAGGGAGGTGAGCATTTTTTCAGTTTGATAAAAGGCTGTGCTGTGTCTGTCATGGGTGTTTTGAGCATTCTCTGGCTGGCTGGAGACCTGCTGAGTTTCTTCTGTTATCAGGACAAGCCACATTGAAATGCAAAACCTTCCCCATCTCCCTCATAGTTTTTGTTTAAGATTCCAGTTGGGGGTTTTACTGGTGCCCAGCTGACTCTGGCCTGGCTGTTCTCTCCTGCCCCTGTGGCCACAGCACTGGCCCAGGGATGATTCCAGGAGATCAGATGGATTTGGGAGAAGGAGCCAGGTCAGGGTGAGAAGCTGGTGAGAGCACGGTGGGATGATGCAGTAAGGACAAAGGGCTTCAGCTCTCTATTGGACAGGAAGGCAAAGCTGCTGTTTCTAAGGATAAGTCATTCTCCTAGGGAAAAAAAAAAAAAAAGGAAAAAAAAAAGCCATTTTAGGTATTGTTGATAAGGAATCAACTAAATTCCTCCTTTCTGGGCCCCCATCTCTGCAAGAGATCACTCAGCTATTCAGCTAAGGCTTAGCACATGGGGCTTTTGAAAACATCTTGCTGCAAGTGCTCGGAAAATGCTATCATTTAAATCCATAATAGCTCTGTTAGGAAACATGCCCCAGGCATTCACATCGGCTCGCGGGGGTGCAGTGTGTGTGTCTGGTACACTTCCCATCACCCAGCCAGGAATAACGTGAGTCCCACACAGCCCCAGCCTGCCTGGGCTGCTCAGCAGCTCAGGCCAGGGGCCAAAGAGTGGCCAGGGTGCCCAGGGGGGCTCCCAGCCAAGGCTGGGGCTGTGACAGAGCCTGGTGTCCTCCCAGAGGAGCTGAGTGTGCTCCCAGCTGCTGCTGCCAGCGGGAATCCTGCTCCACTGGGCTGTCCCTGCTGGGGGGAGGGAGAGGCAAAGCCAAGGGGGAAGGCACCAGGGCATCCAGGGCATCCTTTTCTCAGGAGAATATAAATTTCTGGAACAAACCTGGGAGCAAACAGCTGGGTGCCCTCAGCTCTGTGCCACCCAGACACGTTCCTGGCAGGAGGTGTCAGCAAACCCTGGTGATGCTGAGCTTTTGGTGGCAGTGCTGAGGTTAAAGAGGGAGCTCTGCTGCTGCCTCCCTCTGCTCTCCTCATCAAATATGGATCTGGGAGATCTGGAAAGCTCTGCTGCAGTTACTGAAATGCTTTTACATCGTGTATTGCTTGCTGCTGCCCACACACTCTTGTGAATAATCATCAGTTTCTTCTATAATTATGTTTATTACACTCTAGCTGTGGTGACATGCTATCCTGCACGGTGGAGTTCCAAGCTGGAATTCTGCTCTGGGGGCACAGCTGATTCCTGGGGTGCTGCTGGGGGGCATGGGAGGGAAATCCTTCCTGTCAGGCTCCCCCTGCCCAAGATGGCATCACAGCAGGGAGCACAGAAATTAATAACATGGCCATCTTTCTTGTGTGCTTTGGTAAGCAAGTTAATTAATAATGATGGGTCAACAGTTTTTAGGAATTTAGGATTAGCACCAGGTTTAGAGCAGGATCATGTGCATGTCTGAGCTGCAGTGTGCAGATGTAGGCAGGTGTGTGGCAGTAAGTGATGTATGACCCACATATTAAAGTAGCTTTTTTGTCTTAAAAAAAAAAGTTTATGGACTTAATCCTCTTCCTCGACCACCTGCCCTAGTTTATTCAATCCCTCTTATTTAGGATAAAAATAAGACTTTGGTGTTATTGGGTAAGTGATGGCTTTGGGGTGAGATGGCCCAGCCCCCAAAGCCCCATGGCATTTTATGAATTCCCTGCTTTATGTCCTGCAGGGATGAATTACAGTGAGGAGCTGGGCTCATCTCAGCTCCCAACCCTGACAGAGGCTCTTGCCTGCTTCTCCCACCTCAGTTTTCCTGCACCCCAAGGAAGCAGCCCCAGGGGAAGGAGGATGCCTGATGAGGGGTGCATTCAGCAGCACCCTGTGAGCAGTGCCAGGCAGGGGTGTGGGCTCCCTGCCTGCCCTCCTGGAGCCCACCAGCCTGGGAGCCTGCCAGCCCTGCACACAGGGAGGGATAACAACAGGGTAATCAGCCCATAAGCTGCTAATTAAAATAGAAGTGCACTGCAGTGACAAGGGGCTTGTGTGATGGACCTTGAAATGCTCTGTTTGCACAGCTCAGGAGGCACTCAATGCCCTGCAGCTCCTCTGTGCTGCAGGGATGGAAACTTGAGGGCCTCCACTTCTCCAGGCTGCCCCACCTGATGGTCCTTGGGTGTCCTGCTTCTCCCTGGGCTCATCCCAGTGGCTGCAGCAGAGCTGGGGGTAAGGTCTTGCTTTGGTTTATACTGCAATGGTGTCTAAAGGTGTGTTTGGGGTGAGTGGGATGATCCATCTTCTCTGGGGAGCAGTGATGGGCTGTGACCTAGTCAGGGGGACAAGGGGGTGGCCAGGGAGCTGCAGCCTCGGGTGCCCCTGGGTGACTCCTGCCTGCCCCACCTGCAGTGAGCTGAGGATTTGCTCAGCCCCACCTGCACGTGGAGTGTGGGGAGCTTTGGGTTATTCACTGTTGGCCAAAGTGCTTTGAGATCATCAGGAGAAATGCAGTCTCAGGTGATTTGTGTGATGGGCCAGACCCTGCCAGACCCTGCTCTCCCTCCTGCCTGTCCATGGGGCCTGAGCAGGTCCCACATTTGCCCCACATTTTCCACGTTTCCAAGTCAAACACAGTCAGTACCTGCTATACACTGCACTCAAATTAGGGCTGAGCTACAGCAGTTAATGTCTATTAAAATGGGTATGGAAAGTTAAACAGAGAGGACAGGAGTGAGGTGGCTTTATTTTACAGAGGCTGTTCCTGGAGAAGCCTCTCACCACCTTTTCTGAGCAGGGGCTGCCCTGCAGACCACAGCTGTTTCTTTGACTCCAGGTTTAAAAACATCCAACCATTTTCTCCTAATTTCTCCCATCTCCAGACAGCTGCACCTGCTCTAAGTTCCTCTTTCCCTCCAGCTTTGATCCTGAAGCAGAGTCTGAGCTGTAGAAGTTGTTGGTGCTGGGATGGAGGTGGTGACAGGAGCCCAGGGTGCTGCTGAAGCTTGGTGTGAGTGCTTGGATGCTCTCACGACAGCCCTGCAGGGCAGGGAAACAATGTGATATGGGGAGAGAGGAGTGTGGGGGTCTGTGCTGGGGATGCTGGACCCCCCTTTTGAGCTCTAATGGAGCAACACATCTGTCCCTCTGTAACTGGACAGAAATTAAGGTAGAGAAAGCCCTGGGGAGGCAACCTTGCCTTTCTGGGAAACATCATTTCCACACCCAGGCACTGACATCCACAAGGTTCCTGGGCTTGAGGGGGGAAGCAATTGCCTTTCTTATCCTTGTTTTTTGAGACAAGCAGCACTGGCATGTGGGAAGAGGTGCTCCAGCCTTGTGTTTATTTGCTGCAGAAGGGATCTTCCAGCAGCTGCATACTTAATGGCTTTCCAGAGCCATTCATTAACCTGACAAGTCGACCAGCAAACCCAGAGCAATGATTCTACCTGCTTGCCATGACGTCTCTTTTTACCCCAATAAACCTTCCCACTCCTTCCAGCTCAGCTGATGAATCTGCCCTGAGATGCAGGGAAGGGTATCTCCAGAACAATGAATCCAGTCAAAAGATTTGTGAGCAGCCAGCCAAACAATTCCAGACAGAGACATGAGAAAGAACATCATTCCCGAAAGCACTGCATTATTGATTAAGCATTTGTGATCCATAAAACATAGTAAAACCGTGGGGCTGGCTGCAGAATGAATTCTACCAAAAAAAAAAGGTTGTCTTTTACTGTCTCTGGTCCTCAAGGATGAGGGTAAAGTAAGTTTAGTACCAAGCAGGAATTCATTTGTATAATAATGGTTTTTGATGACTTGCAAAGGTTATTTTATGATTAGCCATCTAATTATAAAATGGCCAACAATTTCATCTTATCCAAATCTGCATCAGCTAAATTATGAAATGCCCTTGTTTTATGCAAATTCTGGAAATATTGCTTCCTTAACCTCCCACCCCTGTCTGTCTGTCACTGCTTGTGTGGAGCATAAATCCCAGGGCAGTGCCAGAGCTGGATTCAGTGGCAAATAAAAGAGGGTGGATTGATTCCAGGGCAATACACAACAGTGCTGAGGGATGGTGGAGATGCAGATGTGGGCAGATGTGGGTGTGTGACCCCATGGCACAGCCCCAGCTGGGCTGTCCTGCCTGGGGAGCTGCTGGAGCTGGCACAGGGAGGTAGGAGAGCGTTCCTAGGGAAGGGTTCATCAATCACCTGGTGGCCTGGAGGTGGGAGATGTCCTTGCTCTCAGGATCTGCATGCTCCATTTCTGAAAAAGGAGATGGGAAGGCATGAAAGACACCCCAGCTGGGCTAGCTGCATTTCTAGCATCAGAAATTTGTCCTCTGAAGTATTGAAGATGCAGGTATTTCAAAAGGATGCACAAGGGCCCTTCCTGGCCCTTCAAACCATGGAATGGGTTGGGTTGGAAGGGGCCTTAAAGATCCTCTTGTTCCAGCCCTACTGGCACGGGCAGGGCCCCATCCAGCCTGACCTTGAACATTTTCAGGGATGGGGCAGCCCCAGCTTCTCTGCTGACAACAACCCCTGGTTTCTCTCTGCTTTGATTTCTCTTGGTCAGTTGGGGTCAACAATATTTTCCTCTTGGGTCTGAGGAGCGTTGCTGAAAGCTCCTACAGGAATGGGCCATGAAGTACAAATTCCTCCTGCTCTTGTTCTCCCACAGCACTGCAGGGAGTCAGGGCAGGGGAAACTGAGGCACAGGTTTGCTGTCCTTCAAGGTGGGCACACCTGAGACTCAGATGGAGATGGGCTGGGCACTGATCAGAGCTGCTCTAGGAACAGTGTGTGCCTTTTGTGGCTTCTCTGCTTGGAAGAGGGGCTGACTCCTCATGCCTGAAACTTGTGAAGAAGGGACGACAGGAAAACCTTTTAAATATATATATATATGTATTCAATTTCATAAATGATGAAGCAAAGGAATTTGTTGTTTCAGACAATTACAGTTCTCAAAACCAGATTATTTTGGCTGTTCCAGGAGAGGACTCTTCTTCCAAAAAGTGCAGCTTTTACCACAGCCCAGAGAGAGCAGTACTGAAATAAAACAGTCTAAGCCTGGTGATTGCTGCAGAGGACAGAAACTCCCCATGTGTTTTCCACCCCCCCAAGTCAGGTGGATTTTTTTGACCACTATTCACCTTCCTGTTAAAACAAGCCTTTAATTCCAGGCTTGTGCCTTGTCCCTGGGACAAGCCAGGCCTGGATGAACTCCTAAGGAGGAGATGGTGAGAGCAGAGGAACTGCAGCAGGAATTAAGAGCTTGTCTGGGTAACCCTGGAGAGCTCTGAAAGACTTTGGTATGATCCTTGTGAGATCAGCTCATGATCCTGGTGGGGATCTGCTGGGGCAAGGATGGAGGAACTCTGTGCTGGAGGCAGGGAGAGCAGCAAAGGAGGAGGAAAAACATCAGGAGAGGGGGAGGAAAGGAGGATTGTGAAGATTAGGTCCAATTAGTTACATGCACTTTAAACATCAGATCCTATTAAACACTCCTGGTTTAAAACCAGGCCCCATTATATGGTTGCAGCTTCCAGACAAAGTCCTGTTAAGTGGAGCTGCTTTGAAATCCAGGGCCTCAGACACAGCCATTATGGAGATCAGGCCCATTAAATATATTCAGTTTGAAGATTAGGTCTGGCTACACACAGGCAGTTCAAAGCTGGCCTCTAATTAAGCAGAGGTGGTTGGGAACTGGAGCTGGAGGGGAGAGAGGGACCCATGGAGCAGCTCCCTGTGCCTGCAGCTCCTCCCTGGTGGGAAGGAGCCTCTGGCCAGCTCTGGGCAGGATACTCTTGGTCCTGCCTGCCCTTGCTGAATTACCCCAAATGCATTTTCCAGCAGGAAGGGAGGAGGGAGGGAGTTCTCCAGGCTGGTGGATGGAGGCTTGAGGTTTGGAGGTGAAAAACAGGGGTCTGAGGGAATATTGCTGGCTGGATTGGCAATCTGAGACATCAGGGGAATAAAAAGGTGCCAGTGCTTCCTTCAGGTTTCTCTGATTCTGAGATGTGTCAGCCTGCAACACCTGAGCTCTCTGTGCCTGGAGAGGACCGAGGGCTGTGCTGTGGTGCTGTGTGATGGGCATGGGGAGGCAGCCCCAAAGGGCTGGGGTGTTCCACAAGCTGTGGATTGCATGGAAACGTGGGCACTGCCCTGTCTGCCAGCACCAACAGGGCTGTGCACGCCTTGCCTGCGGCTGTGGTTTGGGCTGCACCCTCGGCACGAGCCTCCCTTTGCTGCTGTGCTGGCAGCCTGGGCACTCCGTGGTGCTTTTCCTGTAGCTCCTCTGGGTTCCTGGTGGGAATGCTTGCCTCCTTAATGGGAATGGCTCAGAGACACATCTCAGCTGTGAGATGATGGCACAGGGATGGCTCCCAGTCCACACACAGAGCCCCAGGGCAGCGCTCCCTTCCCTGGGGCTGGAGCCCATCAGTGCCAGCCCAGCCCTGCTGAGCCTCTGCTGCATTGACTCATTCTCACAGCTGATGTTTTTCCTGAAAAATATCATCAACCATCCCTCCTCATTCCACTTCTCCACGTGTTCTTTGCTGTTCCTGCTCTGCTTTCACAACATGTGATGAGCAGGGGTCATTTTCTCCCTGGTCCCATCAGTGCAGGGCAGTGAGGAGCCCCTGAGATGCTCTTACAAACGTTGGCATCACTACAATTTATTTCCAGGGGATGTATTTGGTGCTGCTCTTGGTCCTGAGCCTCAGTAGCATCAGATCACTTTTAATTAGTGCTGGGTGCTTTTATCTTTGATGGAGAAAAAGGATTTTGCCATTTGGACTCTGGTATATGAAGTATTAACTGCAATATATATATTTAATTTTTATATTAAATATTAGGTGTTTTAAATATTAGGCACAGTATTAATATTAAAACTTTAATACAATGTAAATGTTAGAATGTTATAGTTGTAGTGATAAAATTTAAATGAAATATAATATATTTATATTTATATATCTCTCTGTTTCACTTGCAATAGCAAAAGATTTTTAAGTCAAAACAGACTTTTTTCACTTTTCAACAGAACTGCTGTTTCTTTGTTCTCCAAGAAACCATTCCATTAGAGGCTGTTTTGATTATTTTTTTTTTCCCCACTTCTATTCTCATGGCTTGAAGACTCAGGGCTCGAATGAGTGCTGAGACCTGAGGTGATAGATGGGAGTGCTCTCAGCTCCCATCTTGGTCTCATCCTTATCTCTCCTCCCCCATTTGGTCCTGTGGCTCCTGGGAAGGAGATCCATGCTCCTGGTCCCTGTGCTCTTGTGGCACAGGTGGGGACCCACAGGGGTCAGTGTGAGAGTGGTCACTGCTCCTCCACTGGTCACTGGTCACTGCTCCATCAGTGGTCACTGCTCCACCAGTGGTCACTGCTCCACCAGTGGTCACTGCTGCACCACTGGTCACTGGTCACTGCTCCACCAGTGGTCATTGCTCCACCAGTGCTCACTGGTCACTTCTGCACCACTGGTCATCCCTGCTGCTCAGACAGAAGCACCAAGCAGCTGCTGTCCCTGTGACCTGTGCTGGGCTCAGGCCACATCCCAGGGAATTGTTCAAAAGCTGTGGCAGGGAGGGAAGCTTGGAATCCTGCCTGGTGACAAGGGGAGGGGGCTGTCCCCAGGTGTGCAGGGAGGGACAAGGAGAGGTTCAGAGTCCTTCACAAACAGCCTGAGACAAAAGTGGGGCAGAGGAGCTGCCCTGCCCCAGCCTGGCCATCTCCTGAGGCTGCTTTCCTTCCCTGGTCACTCAGCCCTCAGCAGGAGAGGACTGGAAGAGCCTCCTTTCAAATCCCAGCTCTTCTCCTGCTGGGAAGGGTGAACCCTCAGCTCTCCAGGACAGCAGTGGGNNNATCTGTGGCTCTAAGGTATCTCTGAGTGCCTGAACATGATTTCCTCACTGCTTTTGTGTCTTCAAGCTCACAAAAACCATGGAAGGTAAATGTGATTATTTACCTGTCTTGGTTTGGAAAGGCAGGTGTCTGACAGGGAAAAGCCAGAGCTCCCTTGGAATGGAGAATGTAAATCCTCTCCCTCTGTATATAATACATTTTGAAATTAAGGGACTTTCAGGCAAAGATATGGGAATAGAAATAACAGTTCTTTACTAGGAATATCAAAACCAAAAATAGTACAAAAAAGCAAACAAAAAGAAACCCTGCCAGGGTGAGAGCACAGCCTGAGCCCCTGTAGGTCAGGGTGCTGGCAGCAGTCCCATCCAGCCCTCCTGCAGTGACAGATGTGGCTCTGTTGCAGCAATGATCCTGGAGCAGGTGCAGTTCCCTCTGAAGGTGCAGTGGTGCTGGGATGGTTCTGGGCTCCTCTGGGAATGCAGTGCACACAGGCTGTGCTGCTGTTCTGATGCCAGCTTGGATCCAGCTGGGAATGCTGGGCTCCTCCCCTGGCTGCAGCCTCTCCCCCTGGGATGCTGGAATTGTCTCAGGCCTGCAGTGAGCCTGGCTGGCCCCTGAGCAGCAGAGATCCCTGCAGGGAGGGGGGTCCTGGCAGGGATAAAGGACACTGCCACACCTGGTTTAAGAGCTGCCCAGTAACAGAAGACACCCACCCCCTCCCCCTGGAGTTATGAGATAAAGACAAACACTTCCCCAGCTGGTTCCAGCAGATGGGAATAGGATACATCTTCCATTGCAACCCAAGACAGAGCATGAGTGCTGATGGAGTGAGGGCTGAGAAAGAGAATCTCCAGGAGCAGCAGGAATGTGCACAAGGATCCCTTCTCCTCTCATCCTTTTATCTACACCCTTTTTTGACGAGGCAGCAGATGAAAGAGCCCACCACTCACATCAAACCCCCATAAGAGCATTAAAGGGAATGTTTTCAGCTTTATGGTTTGCTTTGAAGGAACCAGTGGCAAAATGAGATGGGAAGGCATGAGAGACCCCCCAGCTTGGTTAGCTGCATTTCCAGCATCAGAAATTTGTCCTCTGTAGTAATTAAGATGCAGGTGTTTGAAAGGATGCACAAGGGCACATCATTAAATTGCACTTTAGCTCAGCTTCTCAACTGCTGCAAACTGTCCCAAATTGCCTCTTCCACTCAAACCAAACTCCAATCTTTTGGTAACAAAGGTAGAGATGCAGAAATGTTCCAAAACTTGCCTCTGGATAAACCTTCTGTTTTAAATTCCTTCTCCTTATTGAATGCAATCAATCAGATGTGATGGATTCCTGCATGGAGAAGGAGACCCCGTCCCAGACAGGGGAGAGAGGAGCAGGGTGGGCTCTGGAGGGGATGGGAGCAGGCCTAGGGTGATGTGCTGGAGGCAGGAGTGGAGGGTTAGCTGGGCTCTCCCACTTTCTAGGAAATTGCTTCCCCTGTATCAGTGGATTTGGGACCATTACTGTTTAATAACAGGGCAGATGGCACATTGTGATTGCCAATATCTTAAACAGGGAGATGTGGTGATTTCATATTTTCCTGTGCAGAGCACAGGCCTCAGACCTAGATGTGTGAAGGTTAATAAAACCAAATAAAAAATTAATTCCCTCCAGCAGAGATGGCAGCTGGTGATGTGCCAGTGATGCTCTCAGAGCAGAGCTGTGCTGCTCAGGCTGTGCAGTCCCTGATCCCCTGGCCATGGGGTGCATTTGCAGGTGTAGCAAATCCCAGCATCTCTCCAGCTGCCAGGAAGGAACCAGTGCTTTTTGGAGCTCCAGAGCTGTTCCTGCTGGTCCCTTCCAGAGGGCACATGTGCAGCCCCTCAGCAGAGAGGATGAGTTGGCAGCTTTAGGATGAAGCAGTGGAAGAGCCTTTTGCTGCAGGGTGTCCTTGTGCCAGCTTTCCCAGCCTGCTGAGGGAAATTAGAGGTGTGGGTACATTCTTTGTAGAAGTTGTGGAGTAATTTTACATCCAGTGAACAACTTTTCCAGATGTTATGCGTTCAACTCTCCAAGTTGGAAACTTGTCCATGGAAGAGGGACTCTGTGGTCATGCACAGCCTCCAGTGTGCTTTGAAGCACCTTTAGCTGCTTGTTCCCCATCTTCCAAACTGTTTTTCCCTACTACTCAAATCCTGCATGTGTCTTTGGGGGCTCCTGACTGATGCAGGGCTGGCAGTGGGAAGGACACTGTAGGGGTGTCCTGTGGGACATGGAAGAAGATCAGGGATACGGGACAGGAGCAGGACAGAAGCACTCAGCACTTTGTTTCCATAGCATCTCTTTGAGGTAAAAGCAGAGAGCAGCCAGTGTGAGGCTGAAATCTGTTGCTGTGCCTGAGAAGATTTTGTTTTTGCTGTGGCCACCTGTAGGGTAGAAGAAAATTCCTCTCATGGGCAGAGGAATTCAGGTGTGGCACCCACAGCTGTGGGGATTGGCTCACAGTGATGCATTTCATCTTGTCTGAAATACACAGGGATATAAAATCCAGGGATAGCTGGAGCCTGATTTTTACAGGTGGAAAGGGAGCATTGTACTTTGTACCACTAGTCATAAAGGGGCTGAAAGTAAATTGAACCCAGAAGCTTAATCTGGTTTTAACAAACTGGGAAGGGCTGGCAAGGAGAATGGGGGATGGGATGGGATGGGATGGGATGGGATGGGATGGGATGGGATGGGATGGGATGGGATGGGATGGGATGGGATGGGATGGATGGGATGGGATGGGGGTTGCCCAAGGGGTTGAAAAGCAGTCTCTGGGAGCAGGGGCTGACCCCAGCTCACCTTGTCACACACACACAGGGGGTTTGTTTGTGTGCCAGCCCCAGAGCTAATCCCCCTCCCTGGGGTGCTGTGCCACCCAGTGATCTTTCATCCAGCTCCAAACTGGGCTGGGGGCTGGGCAGCCTCCTGGTCTGGGATAACACAGCCTGCTGAGCCACAGCCTGGCTGACACACACAGCCAGCAAAACTGCTAATTCCACTGTGGATACTCTATTTCTTCTTCGATAGAACTGATGCAGGTGGTCTCTAGATGTCCCTGTGTGATGTGGGAGAAGGGAGGGCCAAGCAGATGGGCAGAACATCAGGGCTGTCTCCAGCTCTGTATTGGGTATTTTGGGAACCCCTGACACTCCATCTCTCTGGCTGCAGCTGCTATTCCTCCCCCAGCCCAGGCAGGCAGAGGCCATTCAGAGCAGGCCTGTGCCTGGGGAGTGGTGCTTTGCTGAGCTGATGAGAAATCTGATGTTAAACTGGAGGTGTTTGTAAGCCTGGCTGCCTGGATTTGTAGGGAAACAATGCTGAGCTGCTGTGCCATTGATATACACGTTACCTGGGCTTGGCAGGCTCACTCCTCTTCCTCCCCATTTGCCTGAGAGCTCTGCTGGCACATGTTGGCAGTGCTGGTCCCTCCCTGCCTGGAATGGGAGCTGGGCTGTGGCTGCAGTGAATCCCCCAGGTGAAGCTCAGACCTTCAGGACAAAGCTCCTTTATGGACCTCTGGGCAGAACAGCACTGTCCCAGTAAGGAAGTTTATTTTCCCCCTTTCAGGCTCTATTTTCCTCTTTGCTGGTCCATGGGAGAGAGGTACAGCCTCTGAAACCTCTCTGAAGCATCACCTTGCAGTTCTATGTGGGCACTGCATTTTTTGAAGCAACTTCCAAGCTCCACCTTTTTGCTGAGTGGTGGCATGCCCCAGGACATCACCAAGAGGAGGTGTCATGAATGCTGATGACCCAAAAGAGACCACCAAGAAGAAATTCCTTCTTCCAGATGCTGTTTCACATCTCTTTCTGGGCAGTATTCCCTCAGTCCTCACCCCTTGCCCTGCAGGAGGAGCAGGCAAAGCTGCTGAGCAGCTCAAGGGCACTAAGCTGAATGGATAGATTTAATTCTGCTGTCTGTGGACAGTGTGATCACAGCAGCTGGGACAGTGTGATCACAGCCTGCAGCAAGGCCCCAGTGCTGTCACTGCCCTGTCCCCAAGCCTTGGGGCTGGGTGTTCCCCCCAGTGCCACAGCTCCTGGGGTGGCCCAGCCTCACAGACCCATCCAGGGGCCTCCAGTGACAGGGTCAGACTCTGCTGGGCAGCACCTGGATGGTGCCTACAACATCCCCTCCTGTTTTTCTGACTGTGATTCCCATCCCACTGGGTTGGGTGGGATGTCACAGGGTTGCTGTTCTCTTCCCTCTCAGCTCTGGGGTTCCTGTGGCACTCTCAGGTGCTGATGGGGGCTGCTGGTGCTTTTGGGAGCAGAAAAAGGGCAATAAAAGGGGATGTGGGGCTGTGCTGCTGCTTCCCCATGGGAATATCTCATGGGAAAGGCTGCAGGGGGGGTCAGCGTGTTCAGGTGGAAAAGGAACATTTGGAGCACAGGGTGGAGAAAGTGATTTTTTACTTCCATGAGGAAAAAAGTAAATCCTCAGTGCTGGTGTGAAATGGCATAGAAAAGGAGTTGCCTGGATTACAGGGAGAGAAATATCAATTATATTAAAACAGGGGGGAAATCAGGAAGGCTTTATCGGGACTATTCACTGACAAAACTTGCAGCTACAGGCTGTGTATGAAAAGCCTCAGATCTGAATCCACAGAAATATTCTGGCTATAATAACCCTGCAGTATTCAGGCAAAACTCCTGTGGGGTCCAGAGGGAGCCTTGCTTGGGGCCTGGAGGATTTACCTTATCAGTCTTTTGAAAGTGTTAAAGAATTTAAAACCCCAGCTGCCCTACCCAGAGGAAAATCCTGTGCTTGGCACAGCTGAGGCAGGGCCAGGCTGTGTCCCTGCAGAGGTGCTGGGCTTTTCCCTTTGTCCTTCCCCCCTTGCTGGGCAGAGGATAAAAGCCAGAGCCTGGAAAGTTTCTCACACTGCTGTCTGCCAGCTCTGATTTCCTCCTTTGTGTCCTTTGTGGCCTTTGGGCTCTGAGCCCCCTGTTCCTGGCTGGCCCTGCCCTGGCTGTTGGCCAGGGTGACAAGTGGCCAGAGAGGGTCACTGGAGGGGAGTTCCTGGCCCTGCCACCAGTCCCTCCCCAGGGGCTGTGCTGTGAGCTGTGAGCTGTGGGTGTGGGGAGTGAAGATTTTTGGGCAGCTCTGGGGACCAAAGTGTCCCCCTGGGACTGTGCTCTCCCAGCTCTTTGCATGGGGATTTTGAATTGATGTTGTAGAATGTCATCCCTAGTGACAGCACCCAGTGTCATTCTCTGTGTCCCAGGCCAGTGGGAGACAGTTTTCTTTGTGCTGCTCCACGCCAGGGCTGTTTGTCCCTCTCAGAGCTGCCCCACGCCCAGCTGTGGTGTGGGGGGGTACTCCAGGCACCACAAAGGACAGAGAATTAAAAACAGGATTAATAACCTCTGTTTTCTGGCTGCTGCAGTTGTTTTTGGGCCCCACCTCTTTCTTACATGGCCTGAGTTTTACCAGTGGGGCAAATGGATTGATAAAAGCCCCTCTGCAAGGTTGTTTAAACCCAGAATTCAGTGGAATGAGAAGTGTTGGGAAGCATCAGTCATTGATTTTCAGGATCTCCACTTTCCTACCCGTGATGGGGAGAGGAGCCAGCCCTGGTGTCTGTGACCCTGCAGTACATGGGCTGTGCTGGTGTGGGTGCAGCTCCTCCCCAAAGCACGTTCCTGCTTGGAAAACAGCACCTTCTGGGAAGCTGGGACCAAAGGGCATCCTGATGTACAGGGAGCTCATGCAGGGAGCCTCTGGGGACCTGCTGGAAAATCAGAGATGAGAAGTACACACCAGGCTGCTCAAAGCACTGGGACAGGACCAGCTGCTGCAGAGGATGCTCCTGCTGCTTCAAGAAAAGGATGGGGAAAAAATGGTGATGGTTGAGAAAAGGGAAATTCTTTATGTGCTCTGACAACCCTCGGACTGTGTCCTGAAGGATAAACCCCTGTAACCCACAGGGAATTTTTTCTCTTGTTCCTCAGGTGGCCCTGGCTCCCCTCACCATCCATCTGAGCCTCTGACCAGCCTGAGCCCTGCACACTGAGACCTCAGAGATAATTTGCAGCAGCATCTTCTGAAGGTTAATGACACATTGTGGGAAGTGGTCAGCTTTAAATTCACTGCTGTGTGATTTCACTTCATATCCTCTTGCTCCAAAAAACCAGCCCCCAGTTGCTCACTGCAGCAGTGTCTGGCTTTCCCCTCATTATTAACTTCTTTTTTATTCTATTTTGGGGTTCTTTTCCCTCCCTAGTAATTGGTGCTGGGTTGCTGGGGGGAAACCATCTGCGTGACTGGGGAGATTTAGAGAGTCAGTAACAGAAGGGATGTTATCAGAGTCTGGTACTTTAGGAGACTATGGTAATCCAAAGCTGATTACAGCTGGGCTGGTGCAGCAGGAAATTGGGGACATATTGGACACTGACACTTCCCAGGAGCAGCAAGCTGTCTGTGTGTGCTGGGGAGGGAGGGCTCTACCCCCTCTCTGCATGGAGGGGGACAAATAGTGACCCCTTCCCTTTGAGATGGTGTCTGGGGAGGAAGGAGATAAGAATGAACAAAGGGAGGAGGAAAGCAGGAAAGCACTGCTCTCCCTGGCTGTGAGGGTGGGCACATGCATGTTCCCCTGCTGTGACAAAATCCCCCTGCAGGGCTGCTCCCCTCAGACACAAACAGCATTCCCAAACCAGTAAATCTATGTCCTCAGTCCTGGCCCTGCTGCTGTGCTGGCCCTGCTGAGGGATGCATCCTGAGCACACCCAGCACATCCATCACTGCTCCCTCTGGGCCTGGGATTTATCCCTGCCAGGCCACACAGACATCTCTCACTTGTGCTCCATACACAAAAATCCAGGTTTGATCACCTCCAGTCCCCCAAATACACCCCAGGGGAGTTGCACTGGTGCTGTGCACAGCAGAGGGGTTTGGGTTGATGCCTTGGGAAGGCTGACCTGGGACAGAGACTGGACAGAGCTAGAGAATAAAGTGCATATTTATTGAAAGGCCTTTAGGGTACACCTTGGGCAGGACAAGAAGCTGACCAGGGCTAACAAACAAGGTGGACAAAGAATGGTCCCAAAATGGCTGAGTGATCATGAGGTCTCACATTTTGATAAGTTTTTGGTCAATTTGTATATTGGGGTTTAATTGTCCAGTTACAGCTTTGGGTTGTGAGGTCCCGTCCTTCTTGTTCCTCTCTCCAGCCACCCTTGTTTGTGCTTTGGGGCTGAAAGTTGTCCTTGGAGTGCAGCAGGAAAAGGATTTGTTTTGTGTCCCTGCTGTGTGCAGAGCTGAGTGACCCTGACTGTGAGCTCAGAGCTGCACCCTGGGCACCACAGAGCCTGAAATACAGGAAAGCTGAAATGTAAGGAATACAGGAAAGCTGAAATGTAAGGCACCAGGGTGAGCCCCGAGGGCAGTGGGGTGGGGCTGGGGCTGTGGGATGCTCTGGGAGGGGAGCAGGCACCGTGCCTGTCCCCAGCCCACAGCCTGGCCACAAGGGATGCTGCACTCCTGTGCAGGAGGGCAAGCAGGGCAGGCTCAGGGTGGGGATGGAGAGCTTTGCCCTGGGGGCTCCAGGCTCCCTGCTGGCTCCTGCATCTGCACAGAGGGGAAGGTGCAACATGGGTGTGGGCCTGGTATTTCTGAGTCTGAAAGGTTTTCATCCTGCCAGGGGCTGATTTTTTCTTCCCAAGGGAAGATTTCTTGGGAGAATTTTCCTTCAAGGACAATTTCTGTAAATAATTCGTAACATTTCTAGTAAACAATATTTTCTTATAACAACCTCTCTCCCAGGTGTTATTTGCTATTTCNAACAACAACACATGGGAGCTTTCAGGGGAGGTTAGGGACCACCAGCCAGGCTCTTCCCTCTCTGCTGGAGGGGACAGCCCTGTGCTGAAGGGGCTGCAGCAGATCACAGCTGATGGGGGCTGCTGGTGCTTTTGGGAGCAGAAAAAGGGCAATAAAAGGGGATGTGGGGCTGTGCTGCTGCTTCCCCATGGGAATATCTCATGGGAAAGGCTGCAGGGGGGTCAGCATGCAAGTGGGATGTGCAAGGCTGTGGAGGCCCCTGAGACACTCCTATCCCAGCCTGTGCCTAGCTCTTTTTTTGGGGGTTTATTTTATTAATTCCCACTTGGCTGCCCCTCTAGCCCTGTGCACTGGGGTGCCCCTCTCAGTGCTGGCTGTGGCACTGGCTTTGGCTGCTCTGTGGGGTCTGCACGAGGCCGTGCCCAGTCTGCTCTGGATCAAACCATCCTATTGATTACCACTTTGATTCCTGCTGCTTTATTTACTTGCTCAGTAATAATTTGCTTAATAAACCCCTGCTATAGCCATTAGAGAGTGCCCAACCCTTTTGATTTCCAATTGCTTTCCCAGCCCCAAAGACACTGGTGTTCCTACACTTCCCCTGAGAGCCTGGGGGTGTAATTCATGATTTGGGGTTGCATGGGCTGATCCATTGCTATTTATCAATAGGTGCCAGTAGCCAGGTACCATCGTGGGGTATTTAGGTGGTTTGGGGAGATTCTGTCCCAGGAAACCTTCACTGCAAAGCTCAGGGGAGAAAAGGAACAGCAATTCCTGATACCCCAACAGGGAGCACGGGAATGAAAACTCAGCAAAACCCATGATGCCCTCTGATGGGTCTTAATAGCCCATTTCTCATGTGAACACCACTTGATTTATGCAGCAATGTTCCACGGTGAGGAAAGCATCATCCTTCTCATTAGTGCAGCACCCAGCATGGCAGGGCCCTGGCTGTGGGCAAGCCAGCAGCAGAAATATGAAATAATATCAATAAAAGGGAGCAAAAGTGGAGCTTGCCAGATGCAGCCACGCTGGGGGTTGTCAGGAAATGACAACAGTGCGTGCAGGCTCCCTGCAAGATTAGAAAGTGTTTGGAAACTGTCCCCCTGAGTCTTTAGCCAGGAATGGGCAGTATGCAAATACAGCCAGTTAATCATTGCAAAATAGGGCAGCGTTTCCAGGGACAGGAGGCAATTTTATTCTTTTATTATTCAAGCTCCTTGCTCTTAAATATGTTGAGGAGGAATTTTTATTTTTTGGGGGAAAACAAGAAGTGAACAGAAGCAATTGGAAATGTTTGTACAGGGGAGATGCTTTTGGAGACCTTGGCTGCTCCTGGGGATGGGAGCAGGGACCACCTGGGTTGTGCCAAAAGCTTCTCTGGGCTGGCTGATGGCAAGGATTTAGTTAGGGAGCTGCCACAAGCTTTATCCTGGCCTTATCTCCAGGCCACCTATGAACCCCGGGGGTATCCCCAGCCGTTTTTGGGGATGCCAGGCTGGGGGGGCAGCTGGGTCCTGTGGGCAGGTTTGTCACAGTGAAATAAAGTGTGTGAACACGGGGCAGGGCAGCACAGGCAGGTCCACCCCAGCTGGATCCCACCAGCATCAGTGATGTGCCACTTGCTCACCCCTCGTTTTCTCCACTGGTATTTTTTCCCCTGAACTTTCCCTCATGAGAGAGAGAATGAAAAAATAGTTCGTTTGGCTGTTCCAGTCTAATTTGGGATAAAACGAAGCGCTGAACCGCTCCTGTGGCCCGCGGCGGTGTTTAGCAGCTCTGTTAAATGCAGCTCCACGCGTATCAACAGCGGCTCCGGCTGGAGGAGGGGAGCGGCGGCCCCCGGGGAAACCCGGGAGTGGGATGTGGGATGCAGGGCTGGGATGTGGGATGCAGAGCTTGGATGTGGGATGCAGGGCTGGGATGTGGGATGCAGGGCTGGGATGTGGGATGTGGGAAGTAGTGCTGGGATGTGGGATGTGGATGCTGTGCTGGGATGTGGATGTGGGATGCAGGGCTGGGATGTGGATGCAGGGCTGGGATGTAGATGCAGGGCTGGGATGTGGGATGTAGTGCTGGGATGTGGGATGTGGGATGTGGATGCTGTGCTGGGATGTGGGATGTGCCTGGCTGCAGTGTGGCTCCCACCTCGGTGGCCATGGGATGGCAGACAGGATTTCTGGCTCTGCATCACCGGGAGGGGACAAAGCATCTCCTCCGAGCTCCCTTCCCAACATTCCGGGGCCACAAGGTCTCCAAACACCGGGAGGACCCTGGGATGTGGCTGTTTGGGGGCCTTTTGGACTGGTTTGCTGCCTCTAGATGGCACTGACCCAACGCGCACGGTTCGGGAGCGGCGTCTGAATGACATCTTTTTCCCTCCCTTGGGTTATTTTTGCTTTCGAATCCTGTAATAATGGATGTTCAGTTTCGGCAGCGAGGTGCTGATTACAGAAATAATCGATGCCATTGAGAGAAAAGAGCCTGTCCGTGCCGGGTCCTTCCCTGCTCTCTCCGGCAGGAGCCGGGGCTCAGATCCCCGCGGCCTCGGGGAGAGCTGGGCAGGGACCCCGGGGCAGAGGGGATGCTCAGCCCCACGGGCAAGGAGAATTTCTTTCCTGGATGCCTCCTCCTTCCCTGAATGCTGGTCGCACGGGTGTGGGAAGGCAGCAGCACAGCGAGCAGGGTCCCGGCTCCGACAGACACCCCTGCTCTGCTCCTATCCCGGTACAGCTTCGCTCTCTAAATCCCATTTTATGCTGATTTCCACATCCCTTGAGTCAGGCAGCGACAATCCGCCTTAAACCCCGGAGCTACATGAGATCTGTGGAGCTCTAGGATGCTCCGTGGACCAAAGGCATGAGGAGAGGAGAGGGAAAATTCCCAGCGCTGTTTGGCTTGCTGTGGAGGACAAAAAGCTCCAGCTTGGCTGGGAATGGGGTGCAAACAGTGTTTGGTCCCTGAGCAGCCCCATCCTGTCTCCTCCTGGGATATTTGTCCCCAGCACCCTCCTCCTCCCCTGAAGGGATAGGAATGTGCATTACCCACCACGGTTAAACACGGGGGTGATTTTAAAAAGGGACCCAGATGATGGATGGGATGCTCCGGGGACCTTCAGCAGCCGCTGGCTACCAGAAAGGAGCGTGTGGCTGCAATGACCAGAGCCTGGTGGCGTTGGTCGGGTCTGGCCATGGAGCTGGAGGCTCTCAGCCCCTCCCTGCCTCCCTTCCCTGTGGGAATGACCGCGGCTCCAGCCAGCATTGATTCCTTATCTGATGGAAGATAAAGCTCCCAGCATCGCCCAGGCTGAAAGGTTCCTTTTGCTCCCTCCCAGGAAATAATTACAACATTTTCCATCGTGCTTTGCCTGACCCCTTGGGTAATAATGAGAGAGGGAGAGCAGGGATGGGGCTGCTCAGGGCCAGTGCCTTGCAATGGAGCAGCTCTCCCAAGTGTCTGGCAGGGATCCTGTGGGGATAAGGAAGGGTTAAGGGCCTGACCCACAATATTCATCTGTAGATATTTGAAATTTGGTGTGTTTTCCTGCTATACTTGCTGGGCAGATTGAAAGAGGATAGTATATTACTGTGTAGTATAAATAAAATAATTAATATTAATTTTAAAAATGTAATATAAATTGTGTAGTATACTGATATATATTTGTATTTCTTAATACAGACATTTCTTAAGCTGCCTAAAGGACAGTATGGCATTATTTCAGCTTTATTTACAGGACAAATCAGGGGAGATTTCTGGAAAATTTGGGCTATTCCCCACACAGTGAGGGAAGGGAATACTGAATTCCCTCCTTTCCAGCACAAATTAGCAAATGCATATTGCCTGAGCAGGAGCAGGGGGTACAATGTGATCACAAACTTGTCCAAGGCAGGATGCAGCTCTGCTCCCAGGCACTGCTGACTCTGCCCTGGTTTCTCAGAGGTGTCTGTGTCACTGTGCCTGGCTCCCTGGCTGGGATGTGTCCCAACACACATGGCAAAAGGCAAATTCAAGCTTTTGGCCATGCTCATGGTTGGTGTTGTGTGGGGAGGACTCCCAGAGGGAGAAGCAATGGTGGGTGCTTAAATACCAGTAGAGGAGGGTTCAAAACCACACGTGGCTTTGTGAGATGTCTTTGCCCTCTCCTGTTGGAGGGAATGATGGGGACCAGCACATTCCCATCTTTCTGCTGGGTATCTGCAGCCAGAAATGCCCTGGAAAGTAAATTCTCCCTTAGGAATGGGTTGCTGCCAATTCCATGGTGTTCTGAAGTGAAAGACCTGTGCAAGTTACATGAAGGCCTCCTGATTTTTAACCTCATCTCATGCACTTTGAGAAGGTCTGATTTTTATTTTTATTTTTAGCTCTTGAAGTTGGTATTATTGCTTCCAGCAAGAAAGAATCACTGAAATGGACATTTTCAAGGAGATTTTGGAACAGGTCATAATGTCTTTGAAAGAAAGATGGATGTTTAGTTTGGATGAAGGCTCATAAATTGTCTGGGGGAAGGGTGCATCTACTGGGAAATATGAATGTGGGTAAAACATTAGCACAATCTTCTGTTTGCAGAGTTATCAAAGCTTCCAGAAATTTTGCTTTTAGGACTTGCAGTGTGTATTTAACTCTTCCTTCAGCAAATCTTTTTAGCTTTTATTTTTATTTGGCTTATTTGGGAAGCTCAGAGGGAAGGGGTGGGCTATGGAACTCAAGTCCCTCTCCTGGTCCTGGTAAGATCCTAAGTGCTAGCTCTGATTTTTCTCCTCCCTGAAGAAAAACTCATGGACATGATGAGAAAACCCCTCATATTTTCCTTTTTTTTTTTTTCCCCCTTCTCCTCAGATTGTGCAGGTTTTGGGGCAGGATGACAATGGGGATTCCTACACTTCCCTGGGAAGGAGGGAGTGAAGTCCAGTGCCCTGAACTCACACAGGAAAAGCAAATCCTCAAGCCACAGAGAGATTAGGATGAGGCAAATCAAAGTGGAGCATTCATAATGAATAGTAAATAAGCTAATGGGGGCTGTCTGTCTGCACAGGTGTAGAGCTTCATCTGGAGGCAACAGTGACATCCTGATAATGGCCTGCATTTAATAACAGGATTTAACATCCCTGTAAAGGGAGCAGGCAGGCAGCTTCTGTCAGGACCATGAGACAGGATTCCCTTGTATTACCCTTTCACAAATTGCTTGTGAAATTGGGGCAGGCAGTGGCAGAAAGAGGTGTTACCCCTTCCCTCTTCCTGGCCAGAGCAGGAACCACTGCCATGGGTGGATGGAGGGTGAGAGGTGACTCTGGAGGGCTTTGGGGGCCCAAATCCCCTGTGGGGGATTACCCTGACCCACAATCTGCTGTTGGTCAGTGGGACAAGGGAAGGGAAGGGAAGGGAAGGGAAGGGAAGGGAAGGGAAGGGAAGGGTCTGGCCAAGGGGCAGAACTTTGCTGGGTCTGGGTTGTGCATCCTTGCATGGGAATGCTCTCCTGGGGGTTCTCTAGGACCCATTTCCAGGCTGTACCCCAGAACCCCCCGTGCAGCCAAAGCCAGCTCTTCTCTCTGCTGTAATTCCAGACTGTGCCAGCCCAGCCCATCTGCACCAGGGATGCTGTCCCAGCCCTGCTTCCCTGGAAACACAGCCTGCTCTGGGTGTGCAGACACCCTGGGGGAGCCTGGGGGCGGGCAGGCTGTCTGTGTGGGGGTGTCATCCTCCCAAATCCCCGCTCAGCACCCGCCGGGCTCCCGGGGCGCCGGGCACACGCAGCAAGGCCGTGCATGGGCTCTATCAAAGGGGGCTCTGAGAGCCTGGGAACCACAGGGATGAAACTTGATTAGCTGAGGTTGTGATCAATAATTAATGCTGGTTATTTATTATTTGTTAAGTGCCGACGCTGTGCTCGCTTGCGAGTCCCCCCAGTGGATCTCCAGCCTTGCTCGGCATCCCCGGGTTTTATTTTTATGCTGCTCAAGGGTCACGGAAGATTTCAAAGAAAGAATATTTTTAAAAATGTAATCCTTTGTGCGGAGAGAACAGAAGCATCCAGCCACTGTAGAATTGGCTGTAACTGGGGAGAAAAAAATTATCTTCTTTTTCCTGGCGGTTTGATTTCAGGGCAGCTCTCAGGCAGCTCGGGGTGGAACAATCTGCGGGTCAGGAGTCGGTGTGGGGGTAGTGCAGGTTCATCTCTGCAGCTCCCCTGCTTCACGTGAAGCCGGAGCTGTGCCAAGTGCACCGGAGCAAAGAGAACTGAGAGGCACCGCGGCCGGATTTGAAAAGATTTGAATTATTCATTCGGCTGGGTCATGGGCAGAACACGCCACTTGTGGCATCTCTGCAGCCTGAGAGCTGCCATTCATCCCGGGGCAGAGGGTGGGGAGGGCCCTTGGCTTTCCTGGAGCTGCGTTGTCCTCACTGGCAGCTTGCAGGGTGTGTGAGCAGGGGGAGAGGTGGTTTCCTCTCTCAGGAGACAGAGGGCTGTGCCCTGACTTTGTACAACAGCAAGGAATTAAACAAGGAGAGGGAAACGTGGTGGGACGGAGAGAGAGGTGGTGAGGCAGCAGGCCAAAGCACAGGCTCAGGAGTTGCAGGGTATGCAATAATTTGGAGCCTCTGAAAAGCAGATGTGGGTGGGCAGGGAGGGGCTGCTCCCTGCACCCCTCACAGGGTGATCTCACTGTGCTGGGCACCATCACCTTCCTCCTCAGCCATCCTTCCTCCTGATCCCCTTCCTCCTGATCCCCTTCCTCCTGATCCCCTTCCTCCTGATCCCCTTCCTCCTGATCCTCTTCCTCCTGATCCCCTTCCTCCTCAGCCATCCTTCCTCCTCAGCCATCCTTCCTCCTGATCCCCTTCCTCCTGATCCCCTTCCTCCTCAGCCATTGGGGGAAACAGTGCTGCCTTTTTTCAAGGAGAAAAGGAAAAACAGCTGGGATTTGAGAAAACACCACTAGGGTGTTTTTAGGAGTTTATAGACCATTTCCTAGAGGTTCCTTTAGGGGTCTAGGGGGGCTTAGACCACGTTTATAGACCCCTCCCACAGATCCTTCAGTGCCCTGGGTGTGAGAGACAGGGAAATGCCTGTGAGGAGTGTGGGCTGGTGGATCCCATCTGTCCTACTTGAAGGTAGTGCTGGTGTTTTATTTTAATGAACTTCCCAGCCTTTTAAAGCTAATTATATTTCTTGCTCTAGTGCTCCAAGAGATTAGAGAACCTCTTCTAATTTCTGGCCTAGGTGTGACTCCAGGGGAATCCCCCAGGCAATGCAAGATTCCAAGGAGCCCCACGGGAGCTCTGCATGATCTGCAGGGCAGGGTCACCCCACAGAGCCCCCAGCTCTCACTGCCAGGGTCTGTAGGGGTTATGTGGGTCACAGCTGGAACCCCCATCCCACTGCTTTGTGCCTGCCTCAAAATTCCCTCCCTGTCCCAGTGTCCCACAAATTCAGCCATGAATTCACCCTGGGCTTTTCTGTGGTGACTTAAACCGGTGAGCAGGCAGGATGGATGTGTCCACGTGGCTCAGAACAAATGCACATCAGTTCCCATTGCTATTTGTTGCTGTCTGATGGCAACAAATCAGAATTTTTAAGCCAACTCCAGATACTCAATGGCCCTGTTGTTATCTTGCTGGTCCCAGTGACTTGGACAAAAGCTTTGTTGGTTTATTATTGTTTTTTTCCAGAAACCTTTGTTAGCATCCTGTCCCAGCCTTGTGTCACACAAAGCACAGTGTGATTGTTGTTATAGACAGACAATTTGGGATGTACAGGGGTTTATGGAAATACTCTCTAGTTAATCCCTGTTTTGATGCAACAAGGAAGGGAATGAAGGGTTAGTGAACTCTCCCAAGAGAGATTAGTCTGGAATATTTAGGGCTTTAGTCCCAACATTTATTAAAGGCTCTTTTTTGTTGTTGTTTTATTGTTGTAATGCTCCATTCAAAGGAATCCCTCCTGGAGAATTCTTTCAATTTGGTCTCCAGCACAGGAATAAACTGGTTTGTCTTAGATCTTTTAATATCATATTCAGGGCTTTTAATAAATGTGAATTTCATCAGTGCCCTTTTTTTTTTTTTTTTTTTTTGTTTAATTTTTTTTAAACGGGTGAGATAATTTAATATTAACACATCACACCTTATCACCCAATAACACTTAGTCCCTGTAATCTTATGACAGGCTAATTTCTGTAGCAACATCCCCTGTGTCAAATCTGCTCCATTCCATTACTACCCCAGCTGCTCGTGGAGCCTGGGTTGGTAATGAATATTCTGGCTTCTAAGCTTTTATCTAAGGATTATGAAATGAATTTGGAGTTTAGCTTGAGGGAGTTACAGCTTCATTTTGCCTAGTGGAAGCTCCTTCATATCACTGGAATAAATCATAGAGGTTTCCATGCTAAAAATGTAAGACGGAGAATCAAAAAAATATACATGCTCAAAATCCCCTGGATGGGCTGGGGTGTTATGTGTGGGATTTGAGAAAAAGGGTTAATTGAAAAGAGAGCTGGGGAGAGGGGAGAAGCCATGCCTGGCTCTGGGGAAGGGGGGAGTGGTGCTGTCTGTCTGTCTGTCCCAGGGCAGAGCTGGGAGCTGGGGGGAGGCAGAGGGGTGACCCTGACTCTTCCAGGTGGATCCTCTGCTCACCCCTGAGCCCCATCCCACTGCACAGCAGGGCGTTGGTGCCTCTCCCCTCCTGCCTTCCTCCTCTGTGACACTAACAGCTTTCACTTAATTTAATCTGTGCAGCTCACAAGGCTGGAGATGAGGTGAGCTCATTTGGCATAATTATCGGATGTGTCAGGAATGTGAAATCCCAGGCAGTGCAACTGTCCTGGAGCCATCACACCTCTGACAGCCTGTCTGCTGCTGATGCTCTGAGGATGGGAAATGCACCTGCTTCCTCAAGCAGAAAATAGACTGTTTAAAAAAATGGTGAAGGCTAAACTGCCATGGTGGGTTTTTTTTTTTTATGTTTAGCATATGCTCTCCATGCCTGCTCTGTGTGCCCCCTCCGTGTGTTTTCCTGCTTGGCCCTGGTGTGCTGCTGGATGATCAGGGCCCCTCGTGGTGGTGGCAGGCTGGGGAATGGGGGCTTGGGGCCAAGGGACTGCTCTGAGCTCTGTGAGTCCCACTGCTCCCAGCTCTGACCACACGCTCCTGGCAGAGCTGTGGGGGCTCCTCCTGATGTGCAAAACCCTTCCTGGGATGGAGGGAGGATGGAATAATGTGCTGCACGTGGGCTGTGCACTCCTGGGGCACCCCGGAGTGTCCCCATCCCCTCCTGCCCGTGGGGACTGCTCCATTGCACAGAGCAGGACAGGGCAAAACCCATGGAATGGGATCATAGAATGTGGCTGCTGGGAGCAAAGGGGGGGTGTCTGTTCCATTTTTTCCTCTGATTTCTGCCTGGATCATTCCATTACCCATTTGAAGATCCCTTTATTTTATTTTTTTTCCCCCAGTAATCCCCTATCCCTGCTTTCCCGGAGCACTCAGACAAACCCAGGACCTGAGTGGAGCAGCTCTGGAGGTTTGAGAGGTGCCGTTCACAGCTTTGGAGCAGATTTTCCTGCCTCTCTGCCAGAGATGCCACCAGCAAGGAGATGACCGGAGGGCCCTGGGATGCTGGGCCAACCCCGGGCGGGTCCCAGGGATGTGCCGGGAAGGGACGGAGCCGGCTCAGCCCTGCCCGCCCGCACGGCCGGGAGCCAAAATCCACCCGCTGCCACCTCTCCCTTCCTCAATGAGCACCGAGGAATAAATTGGACAAAAAAATAATTAACTTGCCATAAATTGGGTATTAGCATATGAATTAGAGTTTAACATATGAAAGGGCTTTTGATGCCGCATAAAATTAATATAGAAAATGACCGTAACAGAATAACAAATTATACTTTAGGAGTTTGGGCTCCTCTGAGTGTGGCTGACAATGTGCTGGTGACACAGAGGTGCTGGGGAGGGGGAAAGGCTGGGAAAGGAGGGGTTGTCTCTGAGTCTCCAGTGTTTGGTGCAGCCCTGTGACAGCCCCAAGCCTCAGGGATGCCCTGCCCTGGCACCCTGGGGCTGAGGAAATTTGTGCAGGTAAAGTTCCCCATCTGTGTTCTGGAATTTCCTTCTCGTTTATTTGGGCAAGTGGTGGTATATGGTTTGTTATTTTACTAGTGGTCAATCTGGATTTTTTTTTCCATTTGAGTTTTAAATATTCTGGCCAGGCTGGCTCTCAGCCTTTTTGTTAATATATCCAGGACAGGGAGGATTTAAGACAGAGGTTGAAGCATGTTGTGCTATTGCTAAAAATGATCTGAAAAGAAATTGCTATTCACAAGCAAAAAGTTTTCTGGGACAGAGTTCAGGTGGTAAAGACTGGTCATTTATTTTGTGAGAAAACCAAGCTTTAATTAGAATATGGGAGGTATGAACACAATTAGCTGTAATTTGGAGAACAGCATCTCCATGAGCTGCCATGGCCTTTGTGCAGCCACTGGATCAACCCAACTGCAAACTCAAGGGCTTGGCTTAAATTGCATTTAAGTGTAGGGTCGACACATTTCACCTTTTATTTGGAGCCAGAGAACTCAGCTGATGAGGAGTGGCTCACTGAAATGCCATAATGTGTTTCCATGCCTTCAGGCATCAGGCAGTGCAAGAGGTCTAGAAAATATGAGTTGGAAAGATTGAAGATTTGACAGAAAATAGGCTTAGATGAGATGTTAGGAAGAAATTGTTCCCTGTGAGGGTGGGCAGGCCCTGGCACAGGTGCCCAGAGAAGCTGTGACTGCCCCTGGATCCCTGGCAGTGCCCAAGGGCAGGTTGGACAGAGCTTGGAGCAGCCTTAGGATAGAGGGAGGTGTCCCTGCCCATCACAGGGGGTGGGAACAAAATGTTCTTTAAGGTCCCTTCCAATCCATGCTATTTTATGATGATATGATGTTTTATCTCTCCAGGGAAACTCTTGCATTTCAGAACCTTTGCAAGATTCTCTCTCCCTTGCACTGTGGCTGGCACTGCCCCTCATTGCCCTTGAGGTGCCAGAAGATCCCAGCCTCTGTCCTGCCCTGGCTGTGCTCTCTGATGTCCAAAGCCTTCTGTGCTGGCCTGGGTCTGGTCCAGATCATGAGAAGTCACAGAATTACAGAATGGTTTGGGTTCAGGGGGTTTAAATTCTGAAAAACAATCTCATCCCAGCCCCTTGCAGTGGGCAGGGACATATTCCACCAGACCAATTCCTTAAGGCCTGGCCTTGAACACTTCCAGGGATGGAGTCCACAACCTTTCTGGACAGCCTGTTCCATGGATGTCCTTTTTCTTTGGTTTTGGGGTCTTTTTTGCCTTTTCATTCTGTGAGCAGAATCCCTGAGGCAGTGCATGTGCCTCAGACAGTAACATAATTACACCTTCCCAGCTGCTGCCTGTAAATGCTCTTTCCATGAGTGCCAATTAAAATAAATGCAGATTATTGGGAACTTAGAGGATAAACAAATCTCTTTTTGTCTAAATATCAGCCTGGGTTCTTGGGTCATTAGGGTGTTTTGCATTAGTGTCTGCATTCACTCTGGCAGGGAAAGGACCTCAGCCTTGTACATAGAGCAGGAAGCTGTCATGGCCCAGAGTTTTTTTGGGATGGGCTCTGCATCAAAGGAGGATTGAGGGAGCACCTTGCTGTCCTGAGCAGTGAGCTTTTTTTGGATGGAGGAGCAGAGGGCTGCCTGCTCTGATGGGTCAGCAAACAAACAAGAAATCTGAAGATCTTGCTCTGAATTCATGGCCAGGCAGAACAAGCCAAATAGAGACATCCAGCCATGCCCCGAGGGTTAACTACCTGCTGCTGAAATACTAATTGCAGGGAATTGTGTCCATCAATTATGGCAAACAGGATTTGCTTCCTGGGAGGGTGACAGGAGAGGGAGGAGGAAGCCCTGATCATCTAAACCATCTTTTTGCTAATCATCTCAGATGGGAGGGCTCCAGGGAATGGTAATGAGTGGGAGAGGAGCTTCCCTCACCAGCCTGTAGCCAGCAGGTCCTCAGGAGTGCAGAGCATCCCTTTGCTGATGCTGTTTCCTATTCCTGGTCCCTGAAGGCTCCAGGTGTCCATGGCCATCACAGGCTGCTTCTCCTGGGGTTTGTTATGCCCACCCTGGTCAAGTTGTCTGTGGAAATCAGCACCACTTGTGTCCCTCAATGGCTTTCTGAGGGTCTGTATTAGCAGTGGAACCATGTCCTGCCAGTGCTGAGGTGGGATCATCCAACAGGCTGGGTTCAAGCTTCCCTTTCCTTCCTCCAGGCAACAATTTTAATTGCAGTACTATGATAGTACTAATAAAAGAGGGATTTCACAGTCTCTCTGGCTTTTGAAATCTATTGTTCAGCCTGTTTACCTCCTTTTTTGTTCTGAGAAATGCTTAATTGTCTCCCTGGACAAGGCTGTCCTTTAAATTATACTAAATTGGTGGTAATTTATGTAGCCTTTCTTTTCTTCACACAATAGCAATTTGCTCTTAACAGACATTGCTTTTTGGGGGTTCTCTGTGCCTGAGCAGTCCTGGAGGGACCAGGGTAACCCCAGAGCCACAATCCTGCACCCCGGGGTGGCTCCTGGGACCTGATCTCCACTGTCCCTTTGTTATTCCCTAGTGCCTTTAGATCCATGGGGAAACTTCTGCTTCTGCCATCTCCAGTTTATTTACCAGGAAGAAGGAGTAGGTATCTCTCCCAGTTTATCTTTCTGTTACCTGCCTGTTATGTTTTTCTAAGCTCATAAATTGCTCTCTTGGTTTGGAAAGACAGGTGTCTGCTATGGAAGGCAGGAGCCTCCCTTGGAATGGAGAATGTAAA
>WEIU01015112.1:808097-830810 GCA_013389925.1 Aegithalos caudatus
CCCCTGCCAGGGTGAGAGCACAGCCTGAGCCCCTGTAGGTCAGGGTGCTGGCAGCAGTCCCATCCAGCCCTCCTGCAGTGACAGATGTGGCTCTGTTGCAGCAATGATCCTGGAGCAGGTGCAGTTCCCTCTGAAGGTGCAGTGGTGCTGGGATGGCTCTGGGCTCCTCTGGGAATGCAGTGCACACAGGCTGTGCTGCTGTTCTGATGCCAGCTTGGATCCAGCTGGGAATGCTGGGCTCCTCCCCTGGCTGCAGCCTCTCCCCCTGGGATGCTGGAATTGTCTCAGGCCTGCAGTGAGCCTGGCTGGCCCCTGAGCAGCAGAGATCCCTGCAGGGAGGGGGGTCCTGGCAGGGATAAAGAAAACCCCTCCCCAGCTGGTTTAAGAGCTGGAGATAGAACACAGACTGCTGGGGACAGCCTGCACTGCAGCCCAGGACAGTTGTCCATGATGGAATTACCAAAGCCCTGCATGGGGTGCAGTCTCTGACATCATCCTGCTGCCACTTGGTTTAAATGCTGCAGCAAGGGTTTCTTTCAGACTTTCACACTATTCCTCTGGTGCCTTATCTCATGGATGTGCTGGGTAAGAGGTAAAAAAAAGGTTAAAGACAACTAAAATTTTGTTCAATGGTAAGTAACAGAGCTGGAGAAGGTTCTAGAGCACTCATCATATGAAGGGTGACTGAGGGAATTGAGGGGGATCAGCCTGGAAGAAAAGGAGGCTCAGGGGGAACCTCACTGTTCTCTTCAGCTCCCTGCCAGGAGGGTGGAGCTGGGGCAGGGTCAGTGTCTGCTCTCAGGTAACAAGCAGTAGGACGGGAGGATACAGCCTCAGGTTGTGCCAGGTGTGACTTAGATTGGAGATTAGTTAAAATCCCTACACCAGAAAGGCTGTCAGGAACAGGCTGCCCAGGGAAGTGGTGGAGTGACCACCCCTGGAGGGATTGAAAAGCTGTGTACCTGTGACACTGCATGTGCTGTAGGCACCAGCTCATCTTCCAGGAGAGGATGCTGCTGAACAGGGGGTTCCTACTCCTGCAGCCACTCCCCTGCTTAGACTCCAGCATGAAACTGTTCTTTGTTTATTTTCCATTTATTTCTTTTCTCCCCTGTTGCTGGAGGCAATTTGAGCAGTGTCATGGGCCCTGTGGCTCTGTCACTTCCAAGTGTGTCACCCACAGTGACATTTCACTCCAGCCTGGCTCTGACATCGTTGTGTGTTCCCCTCCCCTTGCTCCTTTACCTGTGTGGGCAAAACCTGACTGGATCCCCAGGCTGCTTGGATCAAAGGGAGCCTTCTCCATCCCCTGGAGGTGCAGGATGAGGGCAGCCCTGCTGCTCCCACCTGCCCTGGGGGGCTCTGGCTGCCCTCCTCCTGCCTTTGGGGACCAGGGGCTATGCTTGCAGGCACCTGGACTTCCCCAAGCTCCTGCCAGCTGAGCAGCTTGTCCCCAGCTCTCCAGCCTCTCCCTGCTGTCCCTGCACCCTGCATGAACCCAGCTGGGGGCTCTGTCCCTTTTAGTCTCAGGGTGCCCCACGATGTCTCAGGACAAGGGTCCTGGTTCAGGGCTCTGCAGTGCTGCCAGCCTGGGGGTCAGCAGCCATGGGCACTCTGGGCTGGAGGAGGCTGGTGAGAAATTCAATTAATCCTCCTGTGGCTGGTGCCAGCAGGGCCCAGGTGCCTCTGCCAGCTGTGCTGCTGTAACACGTGATGGACAAAGCCTCACTGGGAAAGGGATGCAAAACTCATTGCCACTGGGACAGGACTCCTCTGGCATCCCTGAGGTGACTGATTGCTTTTTTGGGTGCCTGGTGCCCTGGGTGGCCAGCAGGGAGTGTGGCAGGGAAAGGAGGACAGGATCTCAGCACTGCCCACAGCAGCATTGCTCAGCCCCTGACCTTTTGTACAGCTCATTAACAGCACGCTGAAGAGAAGGAGGGCAGAGCCATTACAGAGCAATTTATATGTAAATGCCCAAAGTACCAAAAAAGAGCAACCCCACCGGCATTCATTAGAAAAAAAATTATTGAGTTTTCTTTTGTACGTGTCTGGGTTTGTTGGGAATTTTTTTGTTTTTCATTTTGGCAAGACAGAGTACACTGTCAAACCTCCTGGATTCTCCAGTTGCACCCTTGTTGCATCCAGGCAGAGGTTAGGGCTGGGTTTTCCCCTGTCTGGGGAATGAGATAGGGAGGCTTTGACCTCTGGGATCCCCAATAACCTCTGGAGACTGTCATCCCATTTCTGCTGCCCACATGGTGGCTTTGTTGTCCCCACAGAAATGCAGGAGACAAAGGTGTTCCCATAGCCTACACCAAGGGCCTCACTTCCCCTTGGAAATCCAGAAACTTTGTCCCAGAGGCATTTCCAAGAAAAGTGAGTTTACCTTCAGCTAAACCCTGCATTCTCTGGTGCCAGCAGCAACAGAGACAAGGTAGAACACATGTATAAATTCTTAATCAAACCATTATCTGTGGTGGCACTCGGTAGCACAGCTGGTGCTGCTGGGAGGGGTGTGCTGCTCTCTCTGCACATCTGCAGAATGAGCTGGTGTTCCCCTCCTAGGGCTGTGCTGGCTCTTGTCAAGCTGAGTCCATACACAGGAGAGCTTGGGGGGTCCCTGGATCCAGCTGGAGGGCTGGGAAAGGCCTGGTTTGTGTGCTGAGCCTGGGTGTGGCTTGATTTGAGCCAGAGACGACTCAGCAAGGACAATTTCTGGACTTGAACGCTAAGTGGAAGACCTGCCTGCAGTGAAAGTGCCACCAGCCATCATGTCAGAATTCTAGACCCTTCTCCCAGCATCCCTCCATCCTGCCTCCTTCACAAAGCTGCCTGAGTGTGTGAAAACCCTCTCTGCCTCAGCTCTGCACCCTCGGCAGCCACCAGGGAGGGTTTCATGGTGTGTGACCCTGCAGTGGAGCACAGGAGGAGTTTTGGCCTTGCTGATGCCCTTCCCAGGCCATCCCCAGTGCAATACCTGTGTTATAGGTGCAAAAAGGGGTTTGAAACTTTTGCTAGTTGTAGAAGTATGTTGGTTGTTCACTTCAGTTCTTTTGTTTGCAACTATGTATTTTTTTAAAGTGGTTCTGGCAGGTTGCCAACGTTTGTAGTTGTAATGTTGTTCTAGAAACTGGTAAGTGTTGCGGTTTATGTAGTGTTAAATGTTTACAGGGGCTTTGTACAGCTTTATTTCCAATGCAGTTGTGATTGTGATGGGGTTGTTGAAGGGATGGTGCTGGGGGGGATTTTCTGCTCTCCTCCAGATAGCCCGGAGACCCCAATCCAGAGACCTCATTGGTCAATGCCATCAACCAATCAGAGCAAGGCGGGAAAAAATGATTGGCGTGGAGAGCACCCCGATAAGGACCAATGAGAGCCAAGGAAATGGACCAATCACGTGGAGGATCGAAAATGGACCAATCAGTGAAGTGACTGAGCCAATAAAAAGGGACTGACAGCCTTCGGCTGGGCTCTTCAGGACAGATTGCTTTGAGGGGTAGTACACGTATGTGTGTAACCTATTGCTCTGGCTTGCTGTGAGGGGCTGGGACTAGCTCAGCCCCTGGCATTTTATTTTTTTTATTATTTATTTATTTATTTATTTATTTATTTATTTATTTATTTATTTTTACCATCTTTGGAGTTAAGGCCTCATTATTTTTTTTGGAACATTTGCAACACCTGGATTTTGGGGGCTTCCAGCTGGCTGCTGCTGTGTTTGTGGGGTAACCACAACACTGCCCCATGCTCAGAACCATGCAGATGGATGTAAATACAAAAGCCACCCCAGTGACACGGTGCTGGTGGCTTTGCTGGCTGTGAGCACAAACACATTTCTATCCTGCCTCTCCACACACAGCATCTGGAGATTTCCAAGGCACAAAAAAAATCCATGGTTTCTTTCTGCAGCTGTGCAAGTGAAAGCTATTGAGATGGGAGAGAGGGGAAAATGGAGAATAAGCAATGTTACAGCATCACTATCAAATATGTAGGAGCCCATGTCCTGGCAGAGATGTGCTCATTACCTCACAAACCATTACCAGTGGATCAAACACAGGAGCTCTCTCTGGGGTGTTGTGCCCATGGCCACACACCCACAGCAGGTGCAGGGAGAAAATCTATCCTTGGCCTTTCCTCTCCTCCAAATGCCAGTTTGCAGGGTTTTTATATCAGCGCTAGGATTAATGCTCAGCCTTGCAGTGGGGCACAGAAATGGAATCCCTTTCTCCTGTGCATCCACCAGGGGCTGGGCTGCTGGCAGCTGCTGCAGGGGATGGGTTTGCAATGAGGATGTCCCAGCACCCTGGCTTTGCCTGGGCCAGCTTTAGGCTGTGTGTGCTGAGGTGGTGTTATGGTGACACCCAGCCCCACTGCCACAGCAAACCTTCCCCACAGCCCTGGTTTGGAGCTCCTTCTCTGAGCTAATGTGCTGAGAGCTACAGCAAAGTAGAACCACTGGCAGGAGCTTCAGTTTGCAACTCCATCTGCTGGGAAAAGTGATGATGGGCAAGTAAAAAAGGGTTCAGAACTGCTGTCCAGGTGTGCAGAGATGAGGGGGGATCACTGGAGCAGGACCAGGGGCTGCCACAGCCCCAGAGTGAGCAGTGCCCAGACCTGGTGTGTTAATTAGTGATTTAATGAGGAACCACATCAGCTGGCAGCTGCTGGCTGCCTGAAGGGTAAGAAAACCTCACCCTGGTGCTTGCATTGTGCATTTTGCTGCTTCGGTACTTACATTTGGGAGTGGAGGGATGCCAGCTCCACAAGAATTGCTTTAGATGCTAGCCCACCCCTTTGCTTGTCTAAAAGGAGTTACTGGGTGGGCTGGGGCCTTAATTAGTGAGTTCATAATTGCACTAATGGAGAAGAAGACCCAGTTTCCCAGTGACATGGGCAGTTCTTTGTGTGCCTGTTTACCCTCAGAAACTGGCTGAAAAAAAATCACCAGAGTTCACAGAATCCATGCCAGCAAGGATGCTCAGGGTAAAAGACTAAAATAAGGGTAAAAGACTAAAATAGTGTTATTTAATCATGTCATACAAGAAGCCAATAAAGGATAACATAACACAGATCTGACGTGGTGAATTCATATCTGAATGTCAGACTCCACTTTTATTATATCCCTAATATATCTCCACTGAAGCAAGATAAATATGATTATAAAATTCCATCTTAATCTTGAGGAGATAAAAATAATGTCTGTAGGCACAATGGTGCTCTGGCTGTTCCTCCTGGCTCTTAGTCCATGAGAAGCCCTGCCTCATCCCTGCTGGGCACGTGCTCCCTTCCCTACAACTCCCACTGCACTCAGCTCAGTTCAGCCCAGCTGCATGGAGCATTCATTTAATCCAGGTTCCTGCTCTTATCCTGCTCTGTGTCCCTGCTCCTGCTGGCTCTGGAGGTGTGTGGTGACCTCCTGTCACTGTCCCCTCCTTCATCCCTGTGCTGGGAGGGCAGAGCAGGGTCCCAGGGCCCACCCAGCCCCAGAGGGGAGAGGAGAAGACCTCAGGATGAGTTTTGCCTGCTGAAGATCTGAATCAGGACATGTCCCTTGCCTGGTACTTCCTGGGGCATAACAATTAATCAGTCCTGGCTGTTATCTACCTGGGAATTAGCTCATTTCCTGAGGATTAACCTAATTGTCTAATTATTCATTATATTGTCTCCCCTCCCGCTCCTCATTCATTGTTTGGTTGTTCTATTTGTAAAATACCATTAGCCTTTATTTGAAGGCATTCAAGAGGTTTACTCTGTGTTTTTGCTGTGTTTTTTTTAATGTATTTCTTTTCTGAAAAGTCCTTCCTGATCCAAACCCTTCCTGGCAGAAAGCACTGGGAGGTTTGGCACTTCTGGTGGGTCACCTCCCCTGTGCCTGCAGGAAAGAGCTCTCATCCAATTTTGTCCCTGTGTTTACCATGCCTGACTTCTGTGACAATGACACACCATGGAAAGGATGTGACTCTGGAGAAGCTGCTCCATGAGAGAACTCCTTGAGAGGGCTTTTGGTGTTAGGGTGTAAATGTATAAATGTATAAATGTGATTTTCTCCATCAATGGGTACTCAGCTGTTTGAATTTGTCCTTGCCTCTAAAGAACCACCTGCTCCTGACTCTGGAAACTGGGTTGTGTCAACACCTTGCTCTTTGTTCACAGGGCACACCCTTATCACCCCCAAAAAAGCCCTAAATAAAAATAAAAATTAAAAAAAAAAAAAATCACCCCTAGAGCGGCCTTTTGTGGCTTTTGGTGAAGTTTGCAAATGCAGAAATGGGTTCTCCTTCCCCTTTTCCATCTGCCTTTGCAGAAGAACTCAGGTGATTTTTTAAAGGGAACAAATTGCTGAGTTTTCTGCTGAGTGTAAACTTCAACCACTCAGCTCCAGTGAGATCTCACCAGCTGGTGCAAGCTCCACTTGGCTTTTCCATCCTGCAGAGGTGTGCAGGGAGCCAGCCTAAGGTTTGGACTGGGGCTGAAACGCCCTTGGATGGGTCCAAAGTAAAAATAACTCAAAAAAATACCTTCCTTGGTTAAGAAGGAGTGCTCTTTCCTTTTCACTTTGGTATTAGTGCAGGAGCCAGTGTCAGGGGGACAGTCTGGCAAAGCTCTGCTGTCACTCAGGCAGAAAGCAGCAGAATCCCTGCAGATAATAATCCTCTATTGATTTTTGCCTTGTTTTTACAACCATTAGAGAATTTTCAGTAAGCAGAATGAGAAAATCTTTTGATCCCCCAGAGGCTTCTCATGTTCTCTTGAGGAAATAACAACAAATAAACAAAAAAAACAAAGCAGAAAAATTAAACCCACGAGTAAACCATAAATAATGGGGTAGAGCTGGCTGAAAGCACTTTGATGTTCAAATGCATCAGTTACATGGTTTGGTTTCTTTTCCTCAGAAATTTCCTGTACTTTCCTAACTTTCAATAAGCAGATTTTCAGTACCAGGCATTGCTGCTCCACAGCCCATCAGCATTTGCAGCTCTGCACAGGAGCACAAGCTGGGCTGGGCACAGGGGGGTTTGTTGTTTGGCTGGCTGTTGTATCAGAGGCTTTTGGGGATCATTCCTCTGGGAAAAGTCTGTCTGAGAAGGTCCTATCCGTGTTTTGAGGAATTCCCAAAATGCATGGGTGTGTGTTGTGTGTGTCCCTGCCTGCCTTGGGTGTCAGTGTTGGAGAAGGCTCAGTTTGTGCCCATGCTGTGGTTGTCTCTGAGGCTTTTTGTGGCCTGGAGGTGACTCTAAAGAGTTCCCTGTGGCACAGAGAAGGGCTGTGTGTGTACACAGAATCAGACAATGCTTTGGGTTAGAAGGGGCTTCAAAATTCATCTTCTACCCCCTGCCTTAAGCAGGGATGCCAGCACTATCCCAGAGTGCTCCAAGCCCTGCCCACCCTGGCCTTGGATATTTCCAGGGGTCCAGGGGCACTCACAGCTTCTCTGGGCACCCTGTGCCAAGGTCTCACAGCCCTCTGCATGTGTGCACGTGGGGTCTGCACACCTCATCCCAGCACAGCCTTTGGAATCAGTGCCAATTCCAAGAGCTGGCAGCACTGCTCTGCTGCTCAGGGGTGCCTGCTGGCTCACACAACTAAAGAGATTATGACATTCAAAAGAAATAATTTATAAACAGCAGATGTTTCATAAACTGTGATTAAAGAACCCAACAACACAACAGCCAGAACACCAGCCCACCCCGTGAGTGCCTTGACTTGGGAACAGGAACCTGAAGAGAGCAGCTGCTGGGAATGCCAAGGGAGGTCAGCTCCAGACCTGAGGCACCCATGATGCTGAGTGCCTGGTGAGAAATGTTGAAGTGATACAAAGAGGCCATCTGTGGGAAATCAGGCTCTTGCATTTTTATGAGAAACAGGGAAAAGAATGATATGATTGATTTGATATGATTGATTTGATATGATTGATTTGATATGATTGATTTGATATGATTGATTTGATTTGATATGATATGAGGAGATGTAAGGTGGGGAAGGGGGAAGGAAGAGAGGAAAACAAAAATGAAGATGCAGCAGAGCTGAGCCACGGTGTGAAGAGCTTTGACAGTGAGCTCTGAGCAAAGCTGGAGCCCTCTGCAGCAGCAGCAGCTCTGTCACCCTGTCCCCTGCCCTCCTGAGCTGGGCAGGGATGAGAGCAGGACTGCTGCTGGGGGCACAGGCCTGACCAGGGAAAGGCCACAGAGCCTGACACTGCCATGTAGCCCTTTCCCAAGAGCCTTGTTGTTACAACTCTAAAAAACCCATTTCGACATCAAAGTCTGTTTTAATTTGAGCTTTCAGTCTCTTTGATACCATTTCTTCTGCATCTGCTAAGTAGTGACAAGAGCACTTTCAGAAAATGCCCTCCAGTGCACTCTAATTTGTTTTTGGACTGTAATCAGCTCTCCTCCTCTTCCTCTTCAAGACCTTTGGTCCCTGCAAACCCTACCCAGGCAGCAGCCAGGGGGAGAAAGTGAACATCTCTCCTTGTGCTCCAGCAGATGCAGGCAGCTGGGGCAGAGCTGCTGAAAGCCTCCATCCAGCTGTGGCTGCTGGGGACACATCTGGCAGGACTCCATGGACCTGCTGCAGCTCGGCATCCCCCCTCAGCCCCACTCCTGTCAGGGGCAGCTCCCTCCTTGCAGCCTTCCCTCCATGATCCCACACATGTCCTGTACTGCTCCAGGTCTTGTCCCTGTCACACAACCAGACATCACCTCCTGCAGCCCCAGCCTTGGTGACCTTCAGCCCCTGGCAGGGTCACACAGCTCTCCCTCAGGCGTTGCAGGCATGTAACTCTGAAGGACTTGCCCAGTTCTTTCCCAGCTGGAAATCACTGTTGGGTTGCCCCAGACACTCTTTGGCAGAGATCCAGGTCTCCAGAGGAGCTTCCAGCAGCCTGCAGATTGGCCTCTGGGTTAGCCAGTGCTCGGGTTTCTCACCCACATCCACAAGTGCCCGCATCCACAAGTTGTGTTCACCTTCTGGGTGAAGGTCTGGAGCAAACAGCTCAATATCTGCTGTTGCCACCTGAGAACTGCTAGGAAATGTCCAGAAACATGGAGGGAAGGAGGAGTGAAGGAGGTCTCAGGGAGGCTCCAGCCAGCTCCTCCTCAGGGAGCCTTGGCTGGCAGGAGCCTGTGCCCACTGTGCAAGGGAGCTCACAAATTTGGTAGGTGCCAGCCAGAGCCCTTAACTGGGCTCTCCATCTCTCATTGCCTAAAGTGGAGCTTCCATGGCTCCCACTTTTGAGTTTGCTGCCCTCAGCACTGCTCTGGCTGCCAGAGGAGAAGGCTCCCAGCACGCTGTACACAGCACATTAAATATGGGAAACACAGCCCTCTGCAGCCCTAAGGTATTTGTTAAAGGCTGCTGATAGCTGTTACTTCTAGTTTGTATCTCCTTTTGGGTTTTCTCTGTCTGTCTGGGAGCTGGGGTCACCGGTGCCCTGCTGGGGGTGTGGTGGTGCCCACATCCACACAAAACCAGCTGGAACCAGTGTGGGCATCCTGAAAGAAGAGGACCACACTCTGGTTTAATAATCACTTCATCTCCCTGGGGATCATCACATGTAGACAAGCTTCAGAAAAGGCTCATAAAGGACCCTAGAAATCCTGCTAATTTTCCATCTTGCCATATCCCAGGTCCCAGGCAGAGCAGGCTGTGCATTTGCAGGTGGTTCCTTCTTTCCTGAAAAAACAGAGGATTCATCCAGACCTCATCCTGTCTCATTCCCTGGGTCAGGGCTGAGGGCTCACATTCACATTCATCATCTCTCATCAGTTCCCATTTCCATGAGGGAACTGCCCTTTGGAGAGGTGCTGTGCTTTAGGGAGGGCTGACTCAGACAGGATTAGTGCTGTCCCCATGACCTGCACCATCCCAGAGCTTCCAGCTCCCCCCACTCCCTGTGGGTCCTTGTGGGTGCTGCTGTGTCCTTGTGGGTGCTGCTGTGTCCTTGTGGGTGGGAATTCCTTTGGGATCAAGGAGGAGGCCCAGTGTGGAGGTTTCTGTCCCAGCTGTGTCTGGCTGAGCACATGTGGTGCCCATGTCAGGCTGTGCTTTGCTGAGCTGCTGCAGGAGCTGCACCACCCACCCCAAGTGTGACCTTCTCTGACAAGCCTCACTCTCCACAGGAGCTGCCTTGTGGCCAAATGAAAGCTTGAATATTTCCTGTATAGAGTGAGGGCTCTAAAAGGTCGGCCATCCTTGGGATTTGCCATCAATAAAACTTAATTTGGGGACAGTGATTACCTGTCAGAGCAAAGGTCTGCCTGCCCCAGCACCCTCATCTCCAAAAGCAGCCAAGGGAATGGGTAGAATTCAGGGAATTCTACAGCAGCTGCACCTCCCCAGAACACGGCAGCTCTCCCTGCCTGCAGCTCAGGCACTTTCTTGAGGGGCTGTGGTTAATAATGTTGATAGGCATTTTTCCCCATGAATTTGTCTAATTGCTTTTTGCATTTCTGGATATCCATTAGCTGGTCTCAGCCAAAGAAAGGTTAATGAATTAGAGCCCTTAAAAGCACCCAAAGGGTTTTAATGGAAACAATTCTCCAAGCACAAATCCTCACATTCTCATACTGCTGTTAAGAGCAGCAGAACCATTGTGAGGGTTGTTGGTGTAAGTATGGGAACCCCAGCCTGATCCCTCTTCTGACCCATTTCCCAGCCCAGAGAAATTGGGGTGCTTTATCTGGCTCTGCCTGAAACCTGCCATTCCCATTCCTGTTTTGTTCTGGGAGGATTTCATTTTTTTTTAAACTTTTATTTATTCATTTTCTGTTAGAGGAGGAGGAAGAGTTCAGGTTGTTTCTGCTGCAAATGCACAGCCTGAAAAACAACAGCTGCTTATTCTGCATTAGTTTCATGGGACCCAGAAAGTGAAGGAGAGGAGAAACAGAAAGGAATGGAATTTGGCAGGAGTGGAAGTGATCAGCATGAGGACAAACCTGCTGGAGGAGACAGGTCCAGAGGAGGGAGGGTTCAGCAGTGTGTGGTTTCAGTGGAAGGAGAGGTTTCAATCAGGATTTATGGTCCTAGTGAGGGGTGGATGGGGGTCCCCACTCTGCTCCCCCCGTGCTGGACCAGCAGCACTGGTCACACTGGGACACACTGGTGGCTCTGGGTTGACAGCAGTGGCTGAGGAGCAGCAGAGTGATGTGCTCCTGCCCAGGCAGGACTCTGGGGGTGGCTCATTCAGGGAGTGCACTGATAATTGCTCAGTCTGGGGGTTTGTGGCATAATTAGTGAGAGTAGGGTGCAATTAACCATGGGGATCAAGCACAGGAAATCTCAAAGTGGAAGAGGAGCTCAATGTTGTCCTTGAGCCTCCCATGGTGGTGGCTCTGGCCAAGCCCCAGGACTGGGCAGGAGAACTTTCCTGGAGATCTGCACACCTTTCCAAGCTCTTACAGCCTGACCAGCTGGCATCAGGTGAGACACCCACCTTCAGCCCTTTGTCAGATGGTGTGGTTTAGCTCAGTTTTTTCTTTTCTCTTGGTTGGGTTGTGTGGGTGCCTTCCCTGGCCTTGCTCCTTGGCTCTGACTTCAGGGCTGCCCCCGAAATTTGCTGTCCCTGCTCTGGGACTGAGCTCCTGGCTCATTTTCCTTGGCAGAGCAGCCTCTTCCTGCAGATTCTTGACACTTTATCTGCAGGTAGCTCAACTTTTGTAGAATTTTATTTGTGCTTAATGCTTTTCAATAATGGAAGGGCTGATCTCCTTTCTCCCTGAAACTGTCTTATTTGCAGCATGGACAGATGAGCAGTGAAATGTCAGTGCAGGACTTGAGCAGGGAGGATGTGTTGGGGGTTTATGCAGGGGAAGGGGTTGCTGCAAGGTCTGTGTGTTAATGTCACAACCCTGGAAATTGCCAGTGCCCTCAGCACCATTTCCAGGTGAGCAAAACTCGCTGTTGCTGTGCAGACCATGTTCTGTGGGAGCTGGAAGCTGTCCAGAGTAAAGAAATGTTTTCACTTCATTTTGTCCCCCCACCATAGCTTCTTTCTGCTGTTCCCAGCCCCTGAAGGCCGAGGGGTTGGTTGTGCCAGGCTGCTGCAAGATTTAGGAGCTGATTTTCAGGTCTCAGAGCAAGATTTCCCCTCTGCTCCCAGCTGCTGGCAGGGTTTGAAGGCAGGAGAAGCTGCCTGTGGTGTGTTCTGCAGCACAGCTACTGATGGGGCATGGAGGGAGGGAGCAAGAACTGGAAGCATGGAATGCAAAAATGAGGCTGAGTGGAGTGGAGGGCAGGAGTGCTGGAAGCAGCTGGCAGGGGATTGTAATAAGGAGACAAGGAGCTCCAACACTTCAGCAGCTGCTTGGTGCAGCCAGTAACCCAACACATTTAATGAGATGCTGCCTGCTGAGAAGTGAAAGGGTTGGTTTCCTTAAATAAATATTATAATAATATGCAGGAGACTGCTCTGGCAGTGTGCTCCAGTCCCCCCCAGTTCTCCCCTGGCACCTGACAGCACTTTGTCTGACCTCCAGGGTGAGTGCAAGAGGCTCAGGCTGTGGGTACTGGGAGCTCTGGGGCTGCCTGCTCCTGTGCAGGTGGGCTGGGACCTGAAGGGGAGGTGCAGGCAGGATGCTCGGACAGATTTTGGTCAGGTTGAGTGGGAAGGAAGGGCTGGGCATGGTCCCTGGGCAGGCATTTGGGCTGCTGCAGCTCAGCCCCTCTCTTCTGCTCCCTGGTTCTCCCCAGTCTCAGCTGTGGTGGCTCTGAAGGGCACCCACAGCTGCTGGTGTCAGTCTAAAGCTGACACTGAAATCCACTTTAATTTCCCCTCTCCTATGCTGGCCTGATGATCAGTTACCAATTCTGTGGCCACTGTGGCTTCCTGCTGCCCTGACTGACCTGGGAGGCTGCTCTAGCCAGCCTGGAGAGGAGGGAAGTGAAGATTTGATGGGCAGGACTGAGCTGTGGTGTTTGTGATCAAACCCAGTGTACAGAGAGACTAAAACCACTGTAATGTGGGTTTGGGGCTTCAGGGAGAGGCTGGTGCTCCTCACTGGGATGCTGAGCTGCTTTGTTGTGAAACTGCTGTGGGGTTTTATGGCTGCATCGAGGTGCAGGCCAGTGCTTAACCTGCCTGGAGAGCTGTGCTTAATGCCAGGGCAAGCTCACAGAGTTCACACAGAATCACAGAATCACTGGGTTGGAAGAGAGCTCCAAGATCAGTGAGTCCAACCCAGCCCTAACACCTCAGTTAAACCATGGCACCCAGTGCCACATCCAGGCTTTTATTAAACACATCCAGGGATGGTGACTCCACCACCTCCCTGGGCAGACAATTCCAGTATTTTATCACTCTTTCTGTAAAAAACTTATTCCCTGATATCCAACCTTTATTTCCCTTGGTGCAGCCTGAGGCTGTGTCCTCTCCTTCTGTCAGTACTGCCTGGAGAAAGAGACCAACCCCACTGCCCACAGCCACCTCTCAGGGAGTTGTGGGGAGTGACAAGGGCACCCCTGAGTCTCCTTTTCCCCAGGCTGAACAACCCCAGCTCCCTCCCTTGTGTTCCCACCCCCTCCCCAGCCTTGATGCCTCCTTTGGATGGGCTCAAGCATCTCAACTTCCCTCCTTCCCTCAGGCTGGCACCTGTGTCCATAATGTCTGTGCCTCTGGACCAGCCCACAGCTCTTGAGGAAGATGGAGAGCTGGAGCAGTGCCCAGGGTGGGAAATGCAGCTCTGCTGCTCAGGCAGCTCCTCAAAGAGCAAATCCCTGCACCTGAGAGTGCACAGAACAGCTGATCCCTGCACCTAAGGGTGCACAAAGAGCAAATCCCTGCACCTGAGAGTGCACAGAACAGCTGATCCCCGCACCTAAGGGTGCACAAAGAGCAAATCCCTGCACCTGAGAGTGCACAGAACAGCTGATCCCTGCACCTAAGGGTGCACAAAGAGCCTCTGTTGATCCAGGTGTCTTTTTAAAGGCACTTCTAATGAGGAAAGTCAGGCACCTTCACCACCTTGAGAAAGCAGGGCCACCTCCTGAACCAAACCTGAGCCCTTCCAGACTGCAGGGGTTCACAGAGCAGCCTCAGGGGTATCAGTAGAAGTTCTGCTGATCCCATCCTCTCTGGGGTTCTGTCTCTGAGCTGCAGGAGCACCTGTGGCCCCACTGATGGGATGGCAATGTTCCTTCCACCCACCACATCCCCCTCATTTGTTGTGTTTTGAAAAGTGCTAGAGCAGCCTTAAAATAGATGGTAAAAAAGAGAAAGTGCAAGAGAAAAAAAANTTTCAGATTTCTGTAGGGGGAATGTGGCAACAACAGCAGGTTTGTATCAATTCTTTCCTATTTAGAAGTGTTCAAGAGATGACTTGAAAATAAAAACAAACCACCTAAGTGTTCAAATAAAAAAAAGACTTTCCCCAAGGCAAAACATCCCATTTTGAGGTTCAGAATTCCTCCTACATCTGAAATGATCAGCATGAAATGTTCATCCTGCCATACAAAAAGAGGGAAATTGTGCCAAGTGCACATTTTCCTGAAAAACAGATTCAGACAACACTGTGTCTCCTCCTGCTCCTCCACACACCCAACCAATGCTCCCTCATACAGAGAACCAGGGCTTGGATGTGCAGGACAACAGCTCTGGATACAAGCAGAACATATTTGTACAAGTGTTTTAGAGTTCAGATCAGGGACATTCCATCCTTATGGAATAAGAAATGGCACAAAAAGGCCACTCTTGGAGCAGACAGTATTTAAAACTGACCCAGGTATCAATAAGCACTGTGGCATTGTTTCACTGCCAGAGCACAGTGGGGACACTGCATCCATGGGGAAATGCCACCTTAGAAACCTCTTTAGAAGCCTCCTCTCCAACCCCAGCTGGCAAAAACCTCCACCTAAATACACAGAGCTGATCCAAAAGCTCAAGACAAACCAGCTGCCCTCACCAGCAAGAATAGAACAAAATGACTGGGTTGGAAGAGACCTTCAGGATCAGTGAGTCCAACCCAGCCCTAACACCTCAACCAAACCACAGCATCCAGTGCCACATCCAGGCTTTTATTAAACACATCCAGGGATGGTGACTCCACCACCTCCCTGGGCAGACAATTCCAGTATTTTATCACTCTTTCTGTAAAAAACTTATTCCCTGATATCCAACCTTTATTTCCCTTGGTGCAGCCTGAGGCTGTGTCCTCTCCTTCTGTCAGTACTGCCTGGAGAAAGAGACCAACCCCACTGCCCACAGCCACCTCTCAGGGAGTTGTGGGGAGTGACAAGGGCACCCCTGAGTCTCCTTTTCCCCAGGCTGAACAACCCCAGCTCCCTCCCTTGTGTTCCCACCCCCTCCCCAGCCTTGATGCCTCCTTTGGATGGGCTCAAGCATCTCAACTTCCCTCCTTCCCTCAGGCTGGCACCTGTGTCCATAATGTCTGTGCCTCTGGACCAGCCCACAGCTCTTGAGGAAGATGGAGAGCTGGAGCAGTGCCCAGGGTGGGAAATGCAGCTCTGCTGCTCAGGCAGCTCCTCAAAGAGCAAATCCCTGCACCTGAGAGTGCACAGAACAGCTGATCCCTGCACCTAAGGGTGCACAAAGAGCAAATCCCTGCACCTGAGAGTGCCCTAAACAGATGATCCCTGCACCTAAGGGTGCACAAAGAGCAAATCCCTGCACCTGAGAGTGCACAGAACAGCTGATCCCCGCACCTAAGGGTGCACAAAGAGCAAATCCCTGCACCTGAGAGTGCACAGAACAGCTGATCCCTGCACCTAAGGGTGCACAAAGAGCCTCTGTTGATCCAGGTGTCTTTTTAAAGGCACTTCTAATGAGGAAAGTCAGGCACCTTCACCACCTTGAGAAAGCAGGGCCACCTCCTGAACCAAACCTGAGCCCTTCCAGACTGCAGGGGTTCACAGAGCAGCCTCAGGGGTATCAGTAGAAGTTCTGCTGATCCCATCCTCTCTGGGGTTCTGTCTCTGAGCTGCAGGAGCACCTGTGGCCCCACTGATGGGATGGCAATGTTCCTTCCACCCACCACATCCCCCTCATTTGTTGTGTTTTGAAAAGTGCTAGAGCAGCCTTAAAATAGATGGTAAAAAAGAGAAAGTGCAAGAGAAAAAAAACCACCAAAAAAACAGTTTAAAACACTTCTGCATAGTTTGTGCTATTTTTAGCCACAATTTGATAAATGAATGTAGGTCAAAAAATGGGGGAGAGAGTTTGCACTTTTTCTTTTGTACAAAATTTAAGAGAATTTTGGGAAAACTGGAGCAGCTCAGGAAGGGACTAAGTAGGTGCTGAGCATGAAGTGTTTCTGCCTGAAGAGCAGATTCCTCACATGGTGGATAAGGAGAAGGAAATTTTTATTTCCTCCAAAATATTCCCCACTTTGGAACATTTACACAAAATACCTCAATCCCAAAGTCCCACCCCACTTTTGGAGCTGCTGCAGTGGTGCAAAGGGCATTTCCCCAGGTCTAAATCTCCAGGTTTGTTGATTCTCTGGATGTGGGGAAAGCAGATTTTTTAGAAAAAAAAAGAATGTAATGCACCAGGCCTGCGAGATGACTGCTGGAGGTGTGTGTGGAAAACACCTGGGTGATACAGGCACAAAATCCAGTTCATTCTGTCAAATGTCTCTGCTCCAAGTCAAGTGTTTGAGGGCTGGGTGTAGGTGGGAAGGGATGGGGGAGATGGATGAAGGTGAAGTGCTTTGAAATGGGACACAGACTTGATCTCGTCCCAGTTTTATCCTCTTCTGGCTTTGAGATTGTTTCTCTCCAGGATTTCTTGATGTCAGAATCCTTTGAAGGAGAAGAGGAAGCAGGGATGAGGGGATGAGAGCAGTTGTATGAGGGATGTGTGTTTGGGTAGAGATCTGAGCACCAAGAAGGACATTCCTAGGCTTGAGTGCCTTGGATATGCTGAGTTCCCTCCTGCCAGCCCTTCAGGAGGCAGATCCCAGCCCTGGGCTGCAGCAGCTGAACCCCACAGTGATGAGCTCCCCAGGAGGGCTGCTCTGTGCTCTGCCCCTTTTCCCAGCTCCTGCTTTGCCCCACTCTGCTAAGAAAACCCAGCCAAAATAACTTTCTTGTTGCAGTAATTACCTCCAGGACTCTTGCTCGCTGCTCTGCCGGCTTTCAGGCACATCCAAATGTAATTAATGTGCTCTAAATTAATCTTCAGCACACAGGGGAGCGAAAAGACATAACCTTCCCTGACTTTCTCCCTGTCCCCTACTCATCCTAATGAGGGTGTGGAGCAGTAGGAGTGCAGGAGAGAGCATTTAAAATCCACCTGTGCCATTCTGGAGGTGTGCTTGCAGCTCTCTGCAGGGCAGGATAATCACTGGGCTGACTGCTGTGGGACCTGTCAGTGTGGGCAGGGATGCTCGGCAGCTGCAGCCTGATCTCCTCAGGCTGGAATCTCCTGATCTCCTCGGGCTGGAATCTCCTGATCTCCTCAGGCTGGAATGCTGCTGGGGCAGGGGGGGAGCTCAGGTGCCCCCTCCCTGCTGGGTTTGCTCGGGTGGGGCTGGGTGAGGCACCGTGACAGGGCTGAGTGCCAGCTTCACCTGGGGCAGCACACTGAGCACCAGGAAACCAATGGGCTTTTAATTGTAACTTAAAAAGAAATAAAGGAAAAGTGTTTTGTGGCTGAGGCAATTCTTTTTCAGCCTCACTCACTATTAAATCACTGTTGTGGTCAAGCCCCAGTCAGAAGCTCAGCTCCCCCTCAGCTCTTTTTCCACTTCTTTCTGATGGGATGGGGGAGAGAAGAATTGGGAGGGCAAAAGTGAAAAAAACCTCGTGGGCTGAGATAAAAACCTGCCCAAGAGAGAGCCAGGCCCCTTCCTGTAATCCCTGCCTTTGAGCACTTCCTTTCACTCCCCACCCAAAATATTGTTCTCCCTTGAAAGGGGGTACAGAGACAGCAATGCTCATGTGTCTGCATTTGGGAAATCTGCTTTGTAATGTGCATTTCCAGAGTTTTCTATGGATGCAGCCACATATCATAGAATGGCTTGGGTTTGAAGGGGCCTTAAATATCATCTTGTTCCAACCTCTTTGCCATGAGCAGGGATCCATTCACCCCATCCAGCCCGGCCTTGTTGGATACCAAATATTAAAAACCTCTTTTGCTATAGGTTTAGGAGCCACTGGTGGCTAGCAAGTGTGCTACAAAGAGCTCAGGTGTGCTGCAAATGATTGCATCTGCTTGACTTGTGGCAGAAAAAAAAAATAGTTTGACTTTTTCCAGCCTCAGCTAAAGCAAGACTAATGGAAAATCAATGTGTGTGCTGTAAATTCTGTTTAGTTAATACATATAACACTTTAAAAGTACAAAATAATAGAAAAGTAGGTAGGGTAAAAAGACAGTAATTGATGGATCACCTTTGATTTTTTTGTGGAGAAAATAAGTGTGTATGTAACTCTGGGAGGAGGTTCTTAGCAAGCTGACATCACATTCTGCAGCTCTTCCATCCATTTAGTCATGCAAACCACTGTTTTCCGTGCACCTGGGAAGCTGCACCAGACCAGAGAAGAGCATGGCACATTTGTTATCAAACCTCAGAGGTGTTTTGTACATGAGAAGCAGCCAGGAAGGCCTCAGCTGAGCCTTGTGGAACATGAACCCTGTTCTCTGTGTGCCTCCTGTGCTGGGTCCTTGCCCTCCCCGCTGCTGAGAGGCTCTGAGGCTCTGACCTGCCTCTCCTGGGCAGCAGGACATGGTGCTGCCCTTGCCCTTGGCTCTGTTTCTGCCAGGAAAAGCTGCTGGGCAATGCTTCACTGGCTGCTGACTGCATTTTCCAGCCGTGGGATCCCATGGGAGTGAGCTCTCCCTGTGCTCAGTACCTGGGGTGTGCTCCCGGGAGCTCTGCCTGTCACAGCAGAGCTCAGCAAAGCCTGCCCTGAGCTGGAAATGAGATGGGGCCCCTTGTGCCAGGCTGCCTGCAAGGAAAGGGGACTCCTCTCATCCTGGTGGTTTGGGATCTGAGTGAGTGACTGGGCAAAGTGCAGCAAACAGGGAGCAAGGAGCAGGGATGGGGCACGTGGCGGTGCCTGGTTGTGATGGGCACATTTAGGATGAAGTAGGGAAATCCTGGGGCTGCAGGAGGAATTTGCTGCTGTGGTGATCCTGGTTGCTCTGCTGCCTCCTCAAAAAGCAGCTTTGCCAGAAGAGTGGAATTTTCTAGAGGTGGAATTGCAGTGACTTGACGGTGTTGGGAGCAGAGGATTAATTTTTTTCCCCCATTTTTTCCCCTTGCAGAGATTCCTGATGGCTCCAGCATCCCTGCAGCAGCCAGCTCAGCCCCTCCTGTACCTGAGTCCTGCCCTCCCCATCACCAAAATACAAAATAGGATTGGGGCCATTCTCTTCCTCAGGGCTCAGACAGCTGCCAGGTATTTGAGAGGTAAAGTCTCTTTTTGCTGGGCTGAAAATTTAAACAAAGGAAGTTCTATTGTCACCTGACTAAAAAAAAAAAAAATTAGGAAAAAACCCAAATGGTCAAGCTAAGAAACTTTGGTACTTTTAGTCTGAACAGCAGCTGGATTTTGTTCCATAGCCTCCTGATTTTCACCTCCTTCATTCAGCAGTAATTTTCCAGGGGTTATAAAGGTGGTTGTTCTGCCTCTATACAAACACACTCCTGCCTTTCAAACTTTCACTTTTAAAAATGTATTTAATGGAAAAAAAAAGGCACACTGAGTAATTTATTGCAGCTGTTTCTGTCCTGTCACCAGGGAGATACTGAAAGAACAAGTCTGGCATTGGAAGAAGGTGGGAAGGCTGGGGTAGAATTGAAATGGGAGATGGAAAAGGACAGGCAGAGGGAGGAGCAGAACCCCCCTGTGTGTGTACAGACACCTGTGTCCATAATGTCTGTGAACATTTACTCACCATATCTGTGTACATTTAAATATATACCTGCATTTACATGTGACAAACCAGCCCAGAGAGTTTATTCATTGTTTCTGTTGTTGGCAGCAACTTTTTCTTCCTGTGCCTAAGCATAAACGAAAAAAAAAATCTATATTATTGTTTCATGCCAAGTTGTACAAGATGCCAGTACACAGGTTAATGAAAAAAATGCATGAATTTGGATAGATATATAAAGGTCCCTTGGGTGTTCAGTCATAAATCTTTGTAGCTGGAAGGCAGAGCAGACATAAATAGGCCTGATATAACCAACTGTTTTTACATACAAATGAATGCTTGCTTTTCATTTAGTTGACAATATTATTATTTAGAATCCAAGGAGAATATTAAGTGAATTTTGTCATGCTGTCTCCATTAGGAGTTATTCCTGATCTATGAATTGACTGTAGTGCAGGCTTTGGGCTCCATGCAGGGCTGTAGAAAGTGAGGGGGTGTGCTTTATTTCATGTAACAGGGCAAGTGTCACTGAAATGCACTGGGTTCTTTAGAGAAATATGCCCTCCCTTAAAGCTCCACTGGGAAGGAGGAAAAAAGGAAATAAATTGACTCATGATGACCCCATACTTGTAATTATGGGTTCTGTACAATGGATTTCTGTTGAACCGACAGCAGCAGAGAACTGATTTCTTTTAAATATAAATGATTTCTTTCCCATGCCAGGCACTATGTGGTGTAAGCTGCCAAGTTGTCAGCGCTAGGATCCACATTTGCTTATTTATTATTTGCTTATTTATTATCCCTGGGACATGCAGAGCTAATAAATGCCTTGCCCTTCCTCTGCCTGGCAGCAGGAGGGGGTGCACGAGGTATGGGAACCCCCAAACCCCCTTGGTGCTCATCCTGCTGGGAATGGGGCCAGAAATCAGCAATGGATGGACACAGCTGCTGGGCCAGGTTCATGCTGCAGCCTGCTCTGTGTCAGGGCTGCAGGGGAACCTTCAGAGGGAAAGGCTCCATCAGTTCCAGGAGTAAAAATAGGTGTTCTGTGGGATTTCCCACCCAGCTCCTTGGAGTTACTGGCCAGTATTAAAAACATAAATAAAATGGTGCTTGTTTATTCTGGGTGTCCACTGCAAACCCAGTTAAAAAAAAAAAAAAAAAAAAAAAAAAAAAAAAAAAAAAAATGGTTCTTGTTTATTTTGGGTGTCCACTGCAAACCCAGTAAAAAAAAAAAAAAAAAAAAAGACTTGCTGCACTTTACTGGGCAGTAAAATATATCTGGAGGGACTGTGCCAAGGGCAAGCAGAGATGAGGCTTTTGGAGTTAATTTTGTGAAGAGTAGCAAGAAAAGGGCAGAAGTGTGGATTATGGGCCTTGTACAGCTTGTTCCTCAAGTTGTTTGTGTGTCTTTGAGTAAGCAGCACTAAAATGCCTCCAAACACTCTGGGCTCTTTTGGAAGCTCACTGACAGATGTTCCCAGCATTTCTGAAACACAAAACAGAGTCCCTGTGTGTTTGTCTGGGAGCTGGGGGTGGTCATTGCTGCGCCCAGTCCTTTTGCTGATGAGAGGTTGCAGTACAGATCAGATTTTAAAAACTGTTTATTGGAATCTGTGGCTCTAAGGTATCTCTGAGTGCCTGAACATGATTTCCTCACTGCTTTTGTGTCTTCAAGCTCACAAAAACCATGGAAGGTAAATGTGATTATTTACCTGTCTTGGTTTGGAAAGGCAGGTGTCTGACAGGGAAAAGCCAGAGCTCCCTTGGAATGGAGAATGTAAATCCTCTCCCTCTGTATATAATACATTTTGAAATTAAGGGACTTTCAGGCAAAGATATGGGAATAGAAATAACAGTTCTTTACTAGGAATATCAAAACCAAAAATAGTACAAAAAAGCAAACAAAAAGAACCCCTGCCAGGGTGAGAGCACAGCCTGAGCCCCTGTAGGTCAGGGTGCTGGCAGCAGTCCCATCCAGCCCTCCTGCAGTGACAGATGTGGCTCTGTTGCAGCAATGATCCTGGAGCAGGTGCAGTTCCCTCTGAAGGTGCAGTGGTGCTGGGATGGCTCTGGGCTCCTCTGGGAATGCAGTGCACACAGGCTGTGCTGCTGTTCTGATGCCAGCTTGGATCCAGCTGGGAATGCTGGGCTCCTCCCCTGGCTGCAGCCTCTCCCCCTGGGATGCTGGAATTGTCTCAGGCCTGCAGTGAGCCTGGCTGGCCCCTGAGCAGCAGAGATCCCTGCAGGGAGGGGGGTCCTGGCAGGGATAAAGAAAACCCCTCCCCAGCTGGTTTAAGAGCTGGAGATAGAACACAGACTGCTGGGGACAGCCTGCACTGCAGCCTAAGGAACACTGTCCATGATGGAATTACCAAAGCCCTGCATGGGGTGCAGTCTCTGACATCATCCTGCTGCCATTCAGTTTACAACCCAAGACACAGCCCTTTACAGACAGTGAATGGGATAAAGAAAACTGGAGTGATTTGGTGAAGGTTGCACTCACACACAACCTCAGCAAAGCTGAGCCCAGCTCCCCACAGCTGGGCCTCAGCTCCCACCCATGGACACCCTCCCTCTAGAGAGGTTTTGCCATTTTAGTTTCCCACTATTGTCCTTTGGGTAGAGCAGATGTCATCCCAGAACCTACAGGTGCCTCTGCAAAGGCTTAAACAGCCTAAGGCAAAAATGAAATCTGAGAATATTGCTGGATGTGTGAACTGACTTCTGGGAGAGGTGCCATGTAGAAAGGACCCCTCCAAATTATGCCTTTGTTACTGGATAAGATAGGAAAATATGTTGGGATACTTGAGCCTATGTAAATACTTTCCTTTTTTTTTTTTTTTTTTTTTTTTTTTTTTTTTTTTTTTTTTTTTTTC
>WEIU01015112.1:830829-876544 GCA_013389925.1 Aegithalos caudatus
TTTTCCCCAACCTGCTTTTTTTTGGCTGCTTCAGTGAGCTGGCTTCACTTCTGGCCCCAGCTCTTCTGAGCTGCTGCTGGAAGGCAGATGAGTTATGCAGGAGGTGCCCTCCTGGTGCCTTTGCATTTTTTAGCACTGCCAGACACAACCATCCTGCTTTCCATTCCCTGAGTTTAGTTCCAGGCTATTTCTTGCCTCTTTGGGTGCACAAAGCAAAGCCCAGCTTAGCTGGGTACTACAGGTCTTTGAGGTCGTCTTTGCTCTTGGCTCACCTAAGCCATGGAAATATTGTAGCTATTGAAATTTCTGTGAAGGGAAGTTTCATTTTAAAACAAAGCCTTTAAACAGTTAGAGCCAGCCAGCTCAGAGGACTGTGCTTTCAGAAAAATAAAGGAAGAAAAAATTAGCATTTGAAAGCAAATCTTCCTGATTCCATAATAATCTGGGAAATTAATATTAAAAATTTAAAAAAAAAATAATTATGGAGCACCACAGTATTCTTATTTCCTCAGAGCTGAGAAACCTAAATCTAATAGTGGAAGGTGCCCCCAAATCTAAAAATCTGGATATTTAAAATTTCAGTCTGAATTCTCTCTTTGGTCTCAGGCAGAGCCTTGAGAGGCAAGCAGGAGCCTTGGCCACCCTGTCCCTGTCCCTGTGCAGGTTTGTTCCTGGGCTGGGTGCCTGCTAGCAAACCTTTCCTGCTGCCTGGGGGTGTGGTGGGCTCTCCTCTGGGCAGGTGCCATCTGCCAGGGTGGCTGTGAGCCACCACACTGCTCCAGCTGGGCATCACAGCTGGGATCAGCTCTGCTTCAGCACCAGGGCTTCTGGGCTGTGATCAAAGAGCTGGCAGGACAAGAGGGCAGGGGAAAAGGCTTCTGGCAAATATGCAGATCCTTGAAGCACAAATGAAATAATGAGGAATAATGTGCACCCTTTGCTTCTGCTGCTGGATCATCTCGCTGCCTCTGTGCCTCAGCGAGGTTTGCTGCAAAGCCCAAGTTTCCTTTGGATAATTGTGTTTAAAAGAAGCCAGGGCAGCATGGGGGTGGTGGGTGTGTGGCCCTGCAGGGCCAGGCAGGTCTGCTCCAGGGCCAGCTGCTGCTGCTCCCCAGCAGGACATGGCTGGGGAATGGTGGCAGAGGCAGCAGAGAAGTGGCTTGGAAATTATTTTTGGACCAAATTATAATTGAAAATAACTGCAGGATAGAACAGGCACAGGCTACAGAGGAAAGATGCAGAAGCACTTGAAAGTCTTTCTGTTCTGTTTTCAAGTCCTGCTGGACACCCTGGCCTTGGGCACTGCCAGGGATCCAGGGGCAGCCACAGCTTCTTGGGCACCCTGTGCCAGGGCCTCCCACCCTCACAGGGAAGGATTTCTTCCCAAAATCCAATCTGACCCCCTCTCTGCCAGTTTGGAACACTGATGCAGGATGTCCCCCTGGATGAGTAGCAGCACTCTATAGCTGTCACATTAGGAATAGTGTCCAGCTTCTACCTCCATCTTCATCAGCCCAAAATATTCCCCAGCTTTAACAGGACCTGGGATGGAAAGCAGCAAAAGCTGCAAGTGCCTCAGATTGCTCCAATGTTTTGCCTTGCTGTTAGAGGTGCTGAGGACCACTGGGTTCACAGTCATTTGCTATGGATGCCCTAAAAGCACTACATAAACTTTTTTGCCATTGTGGCAGAGGTTCATCCATCTCAGTCCCTCTTCCTCCAGCTCTGCTGCACCACAGCTCCCACCTCTGGGCATTACTTTGATGCCTTTCAGGTAGCTGCTTCTTAAAACCTTACCTTCCTCTGCTGCTGGAAATGTTATAAAATAGCTTTGTTCAACATGTTTTAAAGGGCTACTGCTAATAGCTAATATTCCTGTTTAATTTTCCATGTGTAAATAAGAAAATATAAACAACAGTGGACAGCGCTGGCTCTGTGGTGTGTTTGCTAATGTGAGAAGTAGTTATTCACATGCCTTTTGTTCCTAGCTCCAAGAACAAAGGGAAGGGAGGAAAAGCCCTGTGAGCCTTGCAGCAGCAGTTAGCAATTTGCACCGAGGGCTGTCAGGGAGCTCTGGCTCCCATCCTGGGAAATGCCTCAGTCAGCCCTCAGCAGCACAAGCTTCCCACAATGTGTGGCTAAATGCTGCTTAACTCCTTCTCCTTTATTTGCATTTAATGTACCACGGCTGAGCAGAGATGCAAGCCCGGGTAATGAACACCACTGCAGTGTGTTTATACAGCAAATAAGAGTCGTATTTTTCCTGTATAATGCCCTGTAGCCTGGTGAAGGCTTCACTGAGCAGGGTGCTCAGGGACTCGGAATTCTGGTTCTGTGTCTGCCACAGCTGCAATTCCTGTGTCTGTCTGACCCTGGTCTGGTTTCTTGTAGATTTTTCACAGCAAATTTCCTTTGGTGCTTCAATGCTGGCTGGTGGGTATGGCTGAGAGGAAGTTTGAATGCTGCTGGCACAGAGCAGCTGCAATTAAGACATCAGGATCTGTGAAAGGGCTGCTGTCACTCAGCATATTGGCTGATATGAGGCATTTGTTGGCATCACTGATTGAAGCTTTTCTGTATCACCTACTCCTTGTCACTCACTTGGCTTTTGTGGTTTACAAAAGAAAAACACCTGCAAGGGAACAGGAATCTCACCTGCCTGACAGCTTTTGCTGGTGTCCAGCCCTGAGGGAGGGGGGAGCTGTGCCTGCCCTGGGAAGTAGGAGGGGATTGGGATAAATTGTGCCTTTGTCCCAACCATGCCTTGTGATGAAATCAGAACTTAGTGTTAGCCCAGATTGTCACACAAAAAGGATCTTCAGCATCAAATTTGAGGCTCTAACCCCCAGCTGGCAGCCAGGCAAGGCAGCACTATTCCTTGGCCTTTGGTATCCAGATGATGTGAGGGAAAATTCTTCCTCTAAGTGCTTAAGAGGCCCCAGGAGAGCTGCTTACCCTGTGATTCCCATTGCTGCAGGAATAGGGCCAGGAGCAGGGAACAAAACACTCCTGCAGCTCTCCTGGGCATGTGCAGGGAATTTGCACGTGGCCCAGATGGAGGAGGCAAACATAAATACCTGTTTGTGCCAAAGGAGTTATGCACATCATCAGGGGTGTGTGTGGGAGTGGGGAATAGATCTGTGACTTGGAGCTCTGGGAAGGAATGCTGAAATGATTCTGCATGGAGAGCCTTGTGTTCAGGTGCCTGGGGGCTCCTGTACTGGAATTCACATGCAGTTTAAATCAGGTTTGTAAATGGGAGATGTCTCTTTAGAGGGCAGTGACCACAGCCTTTATTTGGTACTCAGACACAGAGATCTCCCTGTCCTGCCCAGAAATGGGGACAAGTTATCCTGCAAACTTCAGAAAGATCAGTGCTTCCTTAAAGAAATGTGTTTTTCTGCACTCAAATCACCCTCAGTTGCAGGGGCACTCTCAAGTGCACATCCCCAGGATGAATCCTTTGGTGCAGAAGAGCCCACAAATGATGGTTTGGTACAACTTGGCTGAGGCAGACTCGATATCAGTGTGAGATTTCCCTCCATGGAGCTCATGCTGGGGCTTGTGAGGGTTGCTGTGGTACAGAGCAGGGTCTGGGTGTTGCTGTGGTGGGAGCTCAGGTGCAGCTCATCCTCTCCTGGGGGGGTCACAACTTGTGCTGCTGGTGTGGGACACTTGGGGATGCTGCCCTTACCAAGTGCTTCACCATCCATTATTCACTCTTTGGAGGGGAGAAGAAACCCCACGTGCTTATGTGCTTTTGATGAGCTGCTCTCTTGCTTTGAAGGTGGGAACCTGAGTGAGCTCCCTCGGGGAGTACTCTTCCCTCAGCCCCTCTCCTGGCTCTGGGGAGGAGCAGGAGGACACCTGGGGCTGTGCAGACAGCAGCTCCAGCCAGAGGGGACAATGGGCATCACTGCCTTCCAGTGCTGCAGGGGCCAGCAGCAGCTCCAGCCAGGCTCTCTGGGGCTGAGCAGTGATGTGAATGTGAAATAACACCTCTGAGAGGGGTCAGCAGCTGTGGGGCACAGCCAGCACAGGCAGGAGTGTGCCTGAAGTGATTCTTCCCCTGCTTAGCTCACAGGCTCTTGTTTGTTGGCTTCCCACTCTGGTGTAATCCTCGTAACAAAATAAACTTGGCTGTTTTCCACCAGGACTGGGGAGGTTCCTTTTTTGCATCTCTTGATCCTGAGGCTTCCTACATGTCCCTTCTCATCTGCTCAGAGCAGGGTGGTGAATGTAGAGGTGAAACACCAGCAGCCAGAAACACCCACTCATTGATGTTCCCTGTACTGTCTCTGAGGCTGGGGCAGGAGGTGAGTTTCCTTTTTGATGGATTCAAATAAGAAAGCATCTTTTAAGATAAATTCCTCCTCTTGTTGCTCACTTTTTCATTTCTAAACAGTGTTTTATTACTTGATGTGGTGTATTATTTCTGTTTTTCCACTTCAAGGAGGACCCAGATTCTTCCTGCTTTTTTTCTAGGATCAAGCTGGGCTTTTAAGAGACTGAGGAACTCCTTGGTGACTCCTTTCCTTCTCCACCCCCTGTGAGCTGCTCCTGTCTACAGCAGGGCCATGCTGCAGCTGGTGGGAGGAGAGGAGGGGAAACCCCTCTTTTCTTATGTTTGAAGGTTAGAAATATCAAGGATGGGGATGGTCATGAAAAATGCATGCCCCTCATGTGGGAGCTGGCCTACATTTCCCACCAAATGCCTCCTGGCCAATGTTTTGAAGATATACTCTGTGTTTTCAGTTGTTTTTCTGTTGTTTTTCCTCTGTCTGCACGGATGCATTGGGTGATCTCATTCTCCCTGCACCATGTAATATTCCTTGGAGGTGGAGCTGGGGATGGATGCTCTGTGCTGTCAGGGATGTGTTTGCAATGTGGCCACCTCAGCAGCACCTCAGTGTCCCCAAATTCAGGGGAACCTACACTGCAGGAGTTCAGCACTACTGAGCCCTGGTGAGAGCACAACCTGCAGGCTGTGCTGCTGGAGCTTTGGGCACAAAGGATTCCTCTTGCTGGCACAGGGACTGGATAAACGTGGGAAGGGACACTGAACTCATCACCAAATCATTTCTATGTCTGGGCAACACTGGTTCCCAAGCTATGGGGCATCAGCAGTGGTGCAGCCCCACAGAGGGCTGCCCAAACTGCAGAATAGTGGGATTTCTGTAAATATAATCATACACAACCAGCAAGCCCTGGCTGGGAGGCTGCTCCCCTGCAGCTGTGAATTTTGTACCTATTGCCCTCATCTCCCTGTTCAGACTGTGACTCCTAAAGTCTGTCCCCTCCGTTCTGCATCTCACATCCTTCATGCTTTTCCCAACATATCCCATTTTCCCTTTGCAAGGAATTGCTGCTCCACACAATTCAGGTACTGGGTTCACTTGCAAGGAGGCATGTGCACAAACAGGATCATCACAAAATTTAACTTGGAAGGGTGCTTTGGCAGTCAGGTGGTGCCAGGATGTGCATGCTCTGGCTGTCCTGCTGGCAGGCTCCTCCTGAGCTCCCTGTCATCTCTGCTTTAGGTGGTGCTACAGACAAGGACACTAATAACTTAAGTAATTACTCATGTCCAAATCAATTTGCTGCCCTGTCAGGTCCATTTCCTCTTTGGAGCCAGTATCAGCATTGATTCCTGAAGTCACCCTTCACATCTCCAGACTTTCAGTGACTTTTGGAGCAGTCTGGAGGAAGGCTCTGCCTCCAATGGAACTTGTTTCCTAGTTTTTGTAGCAGTTTAAATACCTTTATGTGGGTGAAAATTATTCTTCTGGTAGATCACGGTGATCTGGTAAAAAGGCAATCTGAATTTGACAATTTTGCTTAAAATAACACAAGTTGGGAGTTTCTCCAACCTCTACCCGCAGCTTGGAAAGAGATGAGAATTTTTGTCACCTTTAAAGTGCAAAAAGCTGGATCACCATCCAGACTGGCTGCTGGATGAGAGGTAAGGAGCCTCCTGGTCCTCAGTATCCATCCAGCATCGTGGAATCAGAATGGTTTGGGTGGAAAGGAGCTCAAAGCTCATCTGGTTCCACCCCCTGCCATGGCAGGGACACCTTCCACTGTCCCAGGCTGCTCCAAGCCCCATCCAGCCTGGCCTTGAACACTGCCAGGGATCCAGGGGCAGCCACAGCCCTCTCACCCTGTGAGATGCAGAAGAACCAAAGTGTGCAGAGGTCAGGGCAGTATTGAATCTTTAGTTCTCACAGTTAAATTCTCTGGAGCATTTGTACCTGTGTGCCCTCTTTTGGCTCAGGTGTGGCTGCCCTGGCTGATGTGGTGGATGAACTCCCTGTGCCCACCTGTGGGTGTTCATTTTCTTGTCCTGGGAGATGATTTATGTTCTGCCTGAAAAGAATTCTTTTTTGGAGGTGTGGCTGATAAAAGTGGACAACTCAAAAGTAATCAGATATTTTGAACTAGAAAATTAAGCTGGTGAAATTCTCTCCATCTATATTAAGATCTTAATTTAATGTATTTGAAAGACTTACAATAAATGAAAATGCTAAAGCAAGACACTTACTGCTGAAGTTTTCTGATTCTTCAACCCACTGAAATCATGGATGAAGCCTGCCTAAAAACTTGCATTGACCTTGCTGAAGGGCTGCCTCCACTTTAAAAGCTGGTGTTTTCAGGAATTGCAGAAAGAAGACTTTGTTTAAAGCAGTTTCATCCAGTAATAAAACTCAAAAATTAATTAATTCAAATTTGGTGAGAACAAAACCCAAAAGCAGTTCAGGAAAGAGGTTTTCTTTCTGCTGCCTCAGGTATTATCTTCTTGCACCTGATTTTCATTCAATTAGCTCTACAATCTCCAAGGTTTTGGCCCCGGTTATTGGAAACAAACAATTCGATTTTATTGATCACGTGTAGTTCTTCTTTTGTGTTGTAAATCAGATTGAAATGCAAAGCATGTTTTAATAAAAATATTTTTGTTGCCTAGCACACATGAAGGACTTGTAATTGGTGGAAAGCTGTTTGAAATGCTGATCTGTGCATTCTTATTCAGTTCCAGTTGTCCAAGTAGAGTTTGACACAAGTGGAAAATAAACTATCATTTAGTAAATAGTAAAGGGATCACTTAACATTGTTTAACATGGCAAAAAATTGGAAAAACCAGACTGTGAATGAATGCAGGTATCTGTGTTTGCCTAAATGCATACAGATGAGGTAGTGAATTGAGAGTAAAGGCTAAATTTAATTGCAGTTCATGTTTTAATGGTTTCCCACTGATAAGAATAAAATTTCCTGCTCAGCAGCCACTCGAAAGTACAAACAGAAATGGGATTGAGACCAGTGATTTTTGCTGATTGGAAACCCTTCTATGTAAATCAACCCACCCCTGGTAGGGAGGGGATGAAAAGACTTCCCCAGTATTGGTACAAAGCACTGACTGCAGCAGTCCTGGTGCAGGGTGGAGCTGCTGTGGGCCCTGGTATCCAGAGCTGGGATTGTCATCTTTTCTCCCATTCCAGGACAGAAATGTTTCCAGCCTTTCTGAGGACAAACAGTGAGAAATAGCAGCTAATCAAATGGGTGTGATAGATGGCTGTTAAAGGAATAAAAACCTGCCCACACTGATAATAAACATTGCAGCTGCTTCCAAAATCACTCCCCAGGGCAGCTTGGTCAGACTTCAGTCGTGGAGGAAAAATAACTGTGGCCAGCAGAGCCAGTCTATTCAGTAATAAAAAACAACAATGGGGAAAAGCCAGTGTGGAAGAGGCCTTGGTGCCTCTTGTGGCTTTTGTCCCTTGTGCCAAAGTGACCCTGAGTCACTGGGACAGGACTGTCCAGCTGGGTTGGAGCCTCACTGACTCTGCCTGGCTTTGGCTTTTCTCCTTGCTTGTGTCCTGCCTGTGCATGACCTGCAGTGATGTTTGGGCAGAGGAGCCTGTGCAGGTACAGACCTGCAGGGAGGGAGGAGCTGGGAGCTGCTCTAGCTCAGTGTGTGTGGGTCCTTCGAGGGTGCTCTCCCTGATTCTGCTGCTGTTTCTGCCTCTTTGCATCCTCTGAGGCTTCTCATGTCTAAATTTGGTGTGTCTGGGAAGGGATGTGTCAGTCCTGGCACTGCTCCCCAAGGTGTGGAGCTCTACCTGCTCCAGGTGCAATCACAGAGCTCCTAAAGTTGGGAAAAGCCTCCCTCAATCCCTTTCTCAATTAGAGGAAGCACTGACAGCCCTTTGGGAGGCATCTCTTCAGCACCAAGGTGAAATCCAGGATGGTGCCTGCCTTCCCATCTCCCTTCTTTCCCACAGAAACAGAGCTGGGATATTTTGGGCTTCCCTCCCCAAAACACCAAGAGAAGTGCAGAACTGCTCTGGCTCTCACCCTCCTCCCTCCCTCTTCAGGAATTGCTTTTGGAGACTCCTCCCTCTGCCTTAACAATTTAACTATAGTAGAATTATATCCCTGAACTATTGTTCTCATGAAATGCTATGCTTAATAAAATGTGTGGGACATCAATAATTTAGGTACTTGTGACAAAACATAAAACTCTGTTAAATATACCGTAAACTTTGCCTGGTGTTCTTGATAATTAAAAATGGATGTAATGGCAAAGTATTGTAGGTATTAGCTCTATTTCAGAGTCCTTGCGTGTAAACCAGAGGCCATCAATTTTAAAATACCATAAAATATGGCAAGATTTTTAAATATATCTGATATACTGTCCTATCTATTTAAATTATTAATATGCAATGCAACCAACAGGAATCTAAATTCTTCCCAGCACAGGCTGTAGGCAATCACTCTATAGGAGCTCGGTGAGCTGTGGGGGAGTGCAGATAAAGCCCAGCAGGAGCATAATCCCATCCTCTGGCCTGGGTCTGCCCTGCCTGCTCCATACCCAGCCCTTCTCACCTGTGCCAGGCTCAGTTCCTCTCTGCCTTGCCCTCCAGGCTGCATTTTACCCATGGTTTGCATTCCCAGAGCCTTATTCTGCAGTGGGATCAGCAGGGAGCTCAGGGCAGGGGTTTGGGATTGCTGCCAGGGGGCTGAGAGCAGAAACCAGAGTGGGTTTAACATGGGAGGAGCAAATGAACCCACAGGTACCTGGAATTAGTGATTCACCGAGTGCAAAGCTGGGGGGAGCTCTGATGGGTGCACAGCTTGGGAAAAGAAGTGTAAAATAAATAGGAGAAAGGAGAGAGAAGGGCCAAACCCATGGACCTGCTACAGTCCTTGTGGCAGATGGAGTTTACCCTCTGCTGGTGGAGATCTGGAGCCACCCCAAGTTCTCACTCTGTATTAGCAGCTGCTGAGGTAAATTTTGTTTTCAGAGCAATACCTGTCCCAAGGTCATGAATGAAGGGAGTTCTGCTGGTGCAGATCAGAAATTCGGGGTCCTTGGGCAGTGTAATATGAAGGCATGGCCCACGTGTCTCAGGGAATGCAGCTCCCTGGGACAGCAGCAGAAGGTAAAGACTTGACAAAGCCCTAACATTTTTCACACCTATACACAGGGCTGAAATAAACAGATCCATTTTTATGTGTTTGCTCCAAACTCTGCCCTACTGCTGTGCTTTGTTTTGGGACAAAAGGAGTGAAATGAATAGGTAGCATAGTCTCTTCCTTACCAGCATCTCTCTAGGGGCCTGGCTGAAGGGAAAGCTTCTTTTAAGGAAATGAAGTTGATGTGGGGTGAGGAAGAGATGCATCATGAAGTTCCAGAATGTAGGAAAATGTTCCATTAATTCACTTTAGTTTGGTGTTGTTCACTTCAGTTTAGCTGTTTAGCTGCTCCTGGATGTGCTGTTTTTGGAGGCTGTGGCTCAGTACAGCACTCTGTACCTGGCCAGCTGATCAGTATCTTCTCAGAGGGTGAATTTATTCCTGGCCTGGCACAAGTGGGTGATGTCTTTGATCCTGAAATTTACAGCTCTGTGCCATTAAGGAAACTGCAGAATTTTGTGTGCTTGGGTCTGGATTGATGCTGCTGCTGTCCAAAGGAGCAGGGGGACCCCAATTCCCTTCCCTTTGTCTGCTCCTTTCATTTTCTACAAAGGGGTGACTCCTGCCCTGATCCCCTGTCTAGCCCAGCTGTGTGAGTGCTCCTGGCCCCTCTGCTCTAGCAATGCCCCTTCTCTCCCCCTGAGGGCAAGAGCTGCAGGTGATATTTTAGAGAAATCAATGTGAAGGGAAAACTGGCAGCTCTGACTCTGCACAAAATGACAAATGCCTCGTTATTGGCCCAATGATTTTTTTTGTGGGGGAGGCTCTTGTTGAAAAACACCAGTGTGCTGTTGCTTTTGTAAATGGACTCATTGTTGTGGCTGTTATGGGAGTGTATTTTACTTTCTGTTTAGTGCCATCTTCATTATACACCAGGATGGATCCCTCTACACAGCAGAGCACATAACAAAGAATTAATCATCCTGTTCACAGGGTCACTAACACTGATGAGTGTGGGGCTTCTCTACAGCATGGTTCTTTTTCCTTGAAGAGTAATAAAAACTGATACAGAATAAAACAAAAAACAGGACAAAGAGCATCCTCCTGATGTGCAGTGTCTGGGGAACACCTTTCTGAGCAGGCAGTGCAGGGGAGATAAATTCAGGATGGGAGGCATTTTCATAGGATCATGGAATGTCCTGAGCTGGGAGGGACCCCCAGGATCACCCAGCCCAGCTCCTGGCCCTGCCCAGACCCCCCAACAACCCCACCCTGGGCATCCCTGGCAGCGCTGTCCAAAGGCTCCTGGAGCTCTGGGGCTGTGCCCATTCCCTGGGGAGCCTGGGCAGTGCCAGCCCCCATGGGGGAAGAACCTTGCCCTGAGATCCAGCCTGAGCCTCCCTGGCACAGCTCCAGCCCTTCCTGGGGTCCCATCACTGGTGACCAGAGTGCAGAGAGCAGTGCCTGCCCCTCTGCTTGCCCTGGTGAGGAAGGTTTTACCTGGTTTCACCCTTCTTGTGTGTTTGTCTGACCTTGCCCCAGAACCTCAGGGATGGATGTTTGTTGTGATTTCTGCACAGCCACTTCTGGCTCTCTGCTACCCCTCAAATTCAAAAGTTTCTTTTGGTTCTGGCCCTCAGTGAGCACTGCTGCAATTCAAACATCTTCATCCTCCCTTTGCTCTGAGAAGTGAAGGATGATCTGTCCCTCTCCCTGTCTGAGGGTGCTCCCAACACCAGGATTTACCCTAATTTACCTCTACAACTTCTCTCCTTTAAACTGAACCCACCTCCTTTGTTTTTCCTCACAGTTTCCCAGTCCATCCTTATTTCTGCCAGCACTTTGCCCAGGTGCCCAGGAGGATTCCCCAGGCAGTGCACACAGATGTGCTCCTGCAGTGTGACCATACACCAGTCAGGGCTGCTCTCTGAGTGCCTTTTCCACCTCGTGCACCTTGACAGTGTCACCTCATCACAATTCTGTGGCTTGCTTAAAGCAGTGTCTTGTAAAATGATGCCAAAGGCCTTGCTGTGGCCCTTGTATACAACAGTGACTGCCTCTCCCTGAGCCCTGCTGCCCTGCCATGGAAAAACACAAGATTGGCTTGATATTTGTTCTTGACAAATCCACCCTGGCTGTCCCTCACTGCCTTGTTATCTTTTTGGTGCTTACAAAGTGTTTGTTTGATGATTTGTTGCAGTGTTTTTTCTGGGAATTGAAGTTAAGCTGCCTGGCCTGTAATTCCCTGCTATGTTTGCTGTTCTCTGCTCTTCTGGGACTCGTCACAGTCCCTGAGTTTTCAAAAATAAGTGCTAACAGCCCTCAGATTGTCTCCACCACTTCCAAGTACCTGGCAGTGAATCTCAGCAGCCCCAGCTGATTTGAAAGCATGTAATTTATATAAATATCTTCTGGACTATTGCTTTCCCCTTGTAGTCCCAATTCTTACCTTTTTGTAACAAGCAACCACTGAAATCTCTCTGCAAATGAATCCATCATTTTTATTGGGGAGCATTACCCTCTGCAGTGACAGCTGGGAACAGCTCTGCTGAGTGATGGAGGAGCTCTTCTCCTGGTCATAAAATGATTATTAATTTAACTTAATTTTTTGGGTTTTGGTTTTATAATTTAGGTTCCTTACAAGCTCTACAGTGATATACAACTTAATCTATTTTTCATTTTATTTCCCAGGTGTATTTCCTACTCCTTTACACAGTCCTTAGCCTTTTGAATCAGTTTCTACAACTGACCTGTCTGTGGTCCAGCATCACTAGATGATTTTCCATACTTTATTTGGTATATGGAAGCATATAAGGAATATTTTTTCAATATTCAAAGTCAGGTAGGTCTGAAGATGAAAAGATTTTTTGCTGGAGTGGGGAGAAGTTCCCTGATGTTCCTCAACACCTCTGCTGTGCCCTGACAGGCTCCAGCACCTGGCATGGGCATCCTGGGTTATCCCAGCATCCACAGTGCCTGGGGAACAGAGCCAGGGCAGCAAACGTTGTTGTCCTCAGTTATCTTAACTTTCCTTGCCTTTAAAATAGACCAGGAGAATTTTCACTTTGGAAAGATGACACTTGAAATTTACTTTTATCTTTGTCTTGTTTTACCATCTCTTTGTGACACTGTGTTAATAGGGAGGAACAGATTTAACTGATAATGTTGTACTAAGACAGCCTGCTAAGGAAATCTCACTGGTGTTTTTCTTCCCTGCATTATGGATGGCTGGGATTTGGTTTGCTGAATGAAACATCATTTTTTTTTCCCCTGTGTTTCAAAGTACTTCTAATCTAGTTTACAATGAAATGGTTTGACAGTTTTCAAGTAGGCAACACTTTGATCTGTGTGTCAGCTTGCTTTAACTCACTGCATTGGAACAAACAGCAGATGTTTTGTTCTACAGAACAAGTATTTGGTGTCTGTTGTCCCTGATATTTTTTAAATAAAAAGTCAGGAGTGTTCTGATTCATGCATTCCGTCATGGTAGAACTTGTCAGTCACAGTAATGTGTTATAAATTACAATGAAATTGTCATAAACTGGAAAAAAAAAAAAACCAAAACAGCAAAGATGAACAACAGCACTGAAACTAAAATTTCTAATTCTGAAAATAATTCCTTAATGGGAAGTTTGAGAGAACAGCATGTCATTTCATAGTATCTTACCAGTGATTGACAGAAAGGAGCAGTTTTCAAATAACTTCAGTTTCAAAGAAACTGAATTGTTTGAACTCAAGGACATTTGGAAACAAAAACTAACCAAACATTATGTTCTCGTCCCCACTCTGAGATGCACAAGGGACCCCTATATGGGGTGTTGGAAAACATCTCCTCCCATTAATCATTCCTTCTGCTTGCAGGAAGGGCCTTTTCCTGATGTAGGAGCTTCTCTGGTACTCTGAGCATCCTGGTCTGGTGGGAGGTGTCCCTGCCCATGGAGTTGGAACTGGATGAGTTTTGGGGTTTCTTCCTGCCCAAACCATTCCACCACCAAGGATGGTAATTAATTAACTAATTATTACCATATCAGTGTGTTCCTACAAGACTGCTTAAACAGAGAAGGACAACAAAACATTTTGAAGCTCTTGTGCTTTGTAGAAACCCACTGGACCCCATCCTGTCTCTGCCTCTGTCTCTGGATCTCATCTGAGTGTTTCTTTCCAAAAGATTAACCTTGGAAAATGGTTATTTGAAGATACTGTGTTTTTGCAGGTGAAGCATACAGAACCAGTATTGATTTGACAGTTTAAGTTTTCAGGGGAAAAAAAAAAGGCAGCATTTTGGAAATTGATGGGATTCAAATGACAGGTTTTGATATTTTTAGTTTGAAGTAACATTTTAATTCAAAATACAGAAAAGGCAGAGGGAGGAGAAATCAGAAGCCAAAACTGAAGATAAACAGCAGTTGATGAGATTATTTTCCTTCTCCTTGGAAGATATTTAATAGTTTAACAAAGGAAAAAAATGCTAATGAAAAATTCTACATTTCTATTCGGGGCAAAGAAAAGGTCAAGATTCTGTGGTCAGTCTTTCACCAAGTGTCTACCAAGAGTGAAAAAAAGCCCCAGCTGGGAAGAAAAGGCTCATTTCTGCAGGGTGAAACCTTCCCTCCCTTCCCCTGGATTCCATCAGGGGGAATGCTCATTCTGAAAATCCTGAGGGCAGAGTCAGAGCTGTGCTGACCCCTCTGGGGGCTCAGGCAGCCACCCTGGGTCTGCATCCTGCCAGGGCTGCACTGCTGCTCCTGGGGCACAGCCAGGGCCAAAACCTGCAGCTCTGAGAGCTGGGCATGCAGGGGGCTGTGGAGGGGCTGCAGGAGAACAGAGACACAGTGAGGAGTGTGTGCATGGGCTCCTGCCTCCTGAGCCACTGCTGAAGGCAGCATCCAGCTGCCAGGGCTGTGCCCTGCTCAAGCTGTGCAGGATTTGAAAGGTTGAGGTTTAAGCACTGGTAGGTGTCTGCAGGGCCCAGTCTAAGCTCACAGATTGGCTGGGTCTGTAAGCAAAATTATAATGAGTGTAATGATATGCCATTTCCAACTTGCCCATACTCAGAAGCCAATAGGAATAACTAAAGAATCCTAATTTCCTTGGCACAAGAATGCCCTGTTTGGAATGGGGTGAATAGCACAGAATTTTCCATTTGTTTACCCCAGGAAACATTTCCTCCCCTGCTCTGTCCTCTCATCTTTGATGGACAGAACTCTCCAATTAATGCTGATGAACTTGGTGGCACGAGGCTTCCCCTGTCAGCACATAGGACACACTGAGAGATGTCACCCTGTCTTGGTTTGGAAAGACAGCTGTCTGCTATGGAAAGCCAGAGCCTGCCTTGGAACAGAGAATGTAAATCCCCTCCCTCTGAATTATTGTAATTTTGAAATTAAGGGGCTCTCAGGTAAAGATATGGGAATAGGAATAACACTTCTTTATTTGGAAAATTAAAACGAAGATGTAGTAGTACAAAAAACCCAAACACATAAACAAAACAAAAGAACCCCTGCCAGGGTGAGAGCACAGCCTGAGCCCCTGTAGGTCAGGGTGCTGGCAGCAGTCCCATCCAGCCCTCCTGCAGTGACAGATGTGGCTCTGTTGCAGCAATGATCCTGGAGCAGGTGCAGTTCCCTCTGAAGGTGCAGTGGTGCTGGGATGGCTCTGGGCTCCTCTGGGAATGCAGTGCACACAGGCTGTGCTGCTGTTCTGATCCCAGCTTGGATGCAGCTGGGAATGCTGGGCTCCTCCCCTGGCTGCAGCCTCTCCCCCTGGGATGCTGGAATTGTCTCAGGCCTGCAGTGAGCCTGGCTGGCCCCTGAGCAGCAGAGATCCCTGCAGGGAGGGGGGTCCTGGCAGGGATAAAGAAAACCCCTCCCCAGCTGGTTTAAGAGCTGGAGATAGAACACAGACTGCTGGGGACAGCCTGCACTGCAGCCCAGGGCACACCCTCCACCTTGGCACCCTCACCCTGGTTGTGTGTCCTTCCAGCCCAGGCTTTGTGTGAGATTTGCCCACAAGAAAATCCCAGGTCCCCAGTGCTCTGTGCTCTGGATGGGGCTGGGGAATAGAGGGGTGCTGATGGCCTGCACTTGGAGCAAACCCAGGGCAAATCCTGGCATCAGAAGGTACAGGGGCTCAGCTGCTTGTCAGCACTGCTAGAATTCCCAGATTTCATTACACAGCAGGAGAAGTGTCTCCTCAGGCAGGGCAGAGGAGAAGCCCTGGTGCCCTGCAGCAGCCCCAGGAGGTCAGGGCTCAGTGCCTGAAGTAGGAGCTGCAGGGCAGAGCTGCAATTTGCTGAACAAACCATGCTTGGGCACGTCTGAGATGTGGCTGGGGGATACTGAAATGCTGGGAGGCAGATTTGCACTTTATACCTTTCTTTCTCCATTGCCATTCCTGCACATAAAGACATTAAATCCTTTTGGCCTTGAGAAAATTACTGCAGGATCTTTGGTGACTGCTACTTGTCAAAAGAGCATCCTGTATCTAAAGGGGTTTTTTTTGCTATAAATCTCCAAAGATATTTAAGATCCATGACTCTTACCTTTGAAAGTCTACTGTAAAGTCCTGGAATATGAAATACATGCATATATAGAGATCTTGGCACACAGGAGGCCTCACCTCCAGCTTGAAAATTACTAACATTGCAACATTCATCCCAAAAACCTTGCTATAAATAAAGCTCAGGGAAGAAAAAGGCTTGGCTGGGGTTGCCTCTGCTGGGAGGTGGAGGGATGCTGGGGCTGCAGCAGGGCAAGGGGTGATGTGCTGCTGAGATTCCCAGGGCAGCTCCCATCCCAAGGCCCTTGGCTTGGTGAAAGGAGCTCATCCCACAGCAGAGAGAGAGGAATGGAAATACAGAAAATATAAAACAGATCTCTCATCTCCCTTCTCTATTTTGACTTAATTTTGAGTTATAGTTTCGCTGCTGCAACTGTTTTTAAAAATTATTTCTAAACACAAAAGTATAAAAAAAGGGAAAAGTCTGAAATCCATTCAAAGCTTTTTAATCTGTGAATACATAAAATACTGCCTCACCTTGATGTTGTTTGAATTCTTGGTGTTGAAGCTGAATTCTAATTATGCTCCAGTAGCTTTGCTTGCCTGCTCAATCTTCCAGGCTCATATCACATAGAAGCTTAAAAAATACATAATCCAAACTTCACTTTTAATCTGTCTCACTTTAAACAATTTATCCTTTTTGAGATACCTGATTGCACAGGCTCTCCTAGATAACCACACGTTGTGTGTGTGTATGTGTGTTCCATCTCTGATGGCAAACAGCATATCTGATCCCTATGGAATGATCCACTGGGGAATGATGGTAATTAATCTCTAACAAATACAAATTTGGAAACATCTGTGTAGATTTAAGCTTAAGGAGCAGGACTGGGGAACAGGTTTCAGAGATGGGAAGGGAGTGAGAAAGCAGAACTCAAGGTACCAGGCAAATATTGCAATTAAATTAGTCAGCTTGAGGAAATTAAATCAAGGGAAATTGGAAAGTGTCATACTTTTTGATCTGGATTTCTGGCTGTTATGAGATTTTGAAGAGAGCCAATGAAGAATATAGAAGATAATAAGTCTTAATTTCTTTTCCTGGTGACTCAGAGGAGAGGTGGATGAAGCCCTTTCTGATTTTGTGATAATTAATGTGACTCCCATGGCAAAGTGAAATGCAGTGATTAGTTATAAGTCAGCTGAACTCTCACAGTAGGTTTTCAGAGAATTTCTCATGTTTCAGTCCTGTTAACAGCCCAAGCTGCTGCTCTTGCTTGGGCCTGTCCTTTCTGTAGGGTGAAGCAAAGTCCCATTTAAACCCATGGTCAATTTAAAGTGCACAGTTGTGTATCAATAATTATGAATAGACACCTAAATGTGTTCATGGAAAATGACACTTCTGACCTGTGAAAATGCAGATTTAGCTATTCCTTCAAAAAGAACTGTGTAAGGTGCTAGGAGTGCATTTATTGCAAGAGGTAAATAGGGCATGTGGTCAGGGATGGTGGGAACCAGAGCCAGGGATCTTTCTTAAAGATTTCTGCTCTCAGTTTCTAATTTATGCCAGCTTGACAACACTGTGGGTATGGTTTTGGTAACCTCTCACAATCCAGGGGGATCACAGCTGCCATAACCCAGAGCTGCTGGGCTCTGGAACACCAGAGGTCTGGTTCCAGCAGGTCCCAGCAGGCTGAAATTCAGCAGCAAGGATGAGGGAGGCCCTTGCACACAGCAGATGAGTTTCTGCTTCATTTTTCATGATTACTCAGGTTAACAACACCGTGCTGACAGCTCATACAGAAATTGGGATGTGTCCTCCTCCAGGGAGGCTGGGAAAAGGGGAGTCCATGGAGAGAGAGGCAAAGTCTGGGAGGCAGCAGATCGTCCTGTGGCTGTGCTCTGCAGGAGAAGCAAAGGCACAAGGGAGAATTTGCAAAGGCTATCTGAGGAGGTGCAGGTTACTTGCTCCTTTCTGGAAGGTGCTGCCACCACCTCCTTCCAGAGCCTGATTCTTCCTTGCTCAGGATGCTGTGTGAGAGGAAACCCAGGGATTCAAGGGTTCAGGGGTTCAGCTATGACCATGATGCTCCCAGTGTGCCATGAGGAGCACTCTGTGGAATGAGAACCATAAAATCACAAAGAGTTTGGGTTGGAAGGGACCTTAAAGCTGATCTCATTCCATGGGCAGGGACACCTTCCACTGTCCCAGGTGCTCCAAACCCTGTCCAACCTGGCCTTGGGCACTGCCAGGGATCCAGGGGCAGCCACAGCTGCTCTGGACACCCTGTGCCAGGGCCTGCCCACCCTCACAGGGAACAATTCCCTCCTAATATCCAGTCTAACCCTGCCCTCTGTCAATTTAAAGCCATCACCCCTTGTCCTGTCACTCCAGACCTTCTCTCCATCCAGGAGCTCCTTCAGGTACTGGAAGACCACACTGAGGTCACCCCCAAAGCCTTTTCTTGTCCAGGCTGAACAATCCCAGCTCTCCTAGCCTTTCCTCCCAGCAGAGCTGCTCCATCTCTCTGATCATCCTGGAGCCTCCCCTGGACTCAGTGTAAAAGTCAGAAGTGTTTTGGCACTCTCAGTGACCTCCCTGACAGAGAGGAGAGGAGGAAAGGGGGTAAAGGGAAAGGTTTGTTGTCTCCCAAAAGCTCCTTCCAAGGAGCAGGAGAAGTGCACTGGAGGCTTGCTAAACATGAAATTCCTTTCCAAGGGAGGAAGCAATGAATGAATGAATTGACTGGGGGATCTGGTGGTCAGTGAAGCAGCTGTCCTCCTGCAAGTGTCTTTTTTAAACTTATTTTTCTTAAAAATGTGGCAGTACTTTGAGTAGAAAGGCTTTCAGGACTGCATGGCCACAAAAGGAGCCCAGCTTTCCTTCACTTGTGCTGATGCTGAAGTCATTGAGTACTTTGCATTACAATGGAACTTTTCTTTTGGAAAATACAGGGCAGAAGAAGCTGGAACTATTATTTTCCAGAACTGCCAACTCAATCTCTTAGACATTCTCATAGAAAAGGCTGATGCTCCAAAAAATTTGTGCAAAATCTTTCCAAAACAAGCCATTATTTCTCCTTGCAGACAAAGAATATAAATGTTTATGGGCTCTCTATGGAGCAAATGAAGGGGCTTGGTTTATACCCATGCTGCCCTAACAATTCTATGTTAATATATGCCATAAGATTCCTTTTTTTTTTTTTTCTCCCTTTTTATTTGCACTTTATTGCACCTCAGGTATTTATTTCAGGTCCCTGCCAGGCTCTGAGAGGCACCTTTAGTTATTTTAAACAAATCAATCATGTCTTGTCTGCAGGATCACCCCAGGGTGAGGAGCAAGCAAGGCACCATTCCCAAATGCTGCAGTGCTGGATTCCTGCAGCCCTGGGGGACAGCAGGGTCCCCATGCCATGAGCCAGGACAAATGCCCTGTCAAACCTGAGACACCCACCTGCTGCCTAGGGGAAGGGAAGAGTGGGATGCTGGAGCTGGCTTGGGAGGACAAATTTGGGTCTGGATATGTTTTCTCTGGGTTTTCCCTCTAGGTGGGAAGGTTTTTTGCTAAAATTTCCCAAGTTCTCCAAGTGATTTTTTAATCTGGGTCCTGTTTCTGTTGTTTCTTGCCCATGGAATGTGGAGTTCAGCTTAAATCTGGGAGCCCAGCAGGAATGATGCAGGATATGCCCCGTCTCCCCACTTACAACCTAATTTCTTTGTGTATGTTTTCAAGTAAAAATAGAAAAATAAATAGATGTTGAAGCAAATCCTAGATACAATCTCTAATTAGATTAGGACCCAGAGTTATGGAATAATAAATTATCCAACTACCACGGTACAGCTTCTCAGTGCTTTTAAAACTGATTTTTGCCTAAGGCACCAAGAAAGTGACTTCAACAAAACTTAAGGAGATTAAGCCTGATTATGAAGTTAGATTTTGTGATGCCTCTTGCAGACACACCAGAAATGGTGTTGTGATGAAGATGTTAAAAACCAAAGAGCCCCTGTGCAGCTGTGGCAGCTGCATGGAGCATGGCTTAGCTCCTTCACCTGTGCCCAAAGCTGGAGTTAATAAGTAAAATGCTGACCTGGAGATGTGACAGTGAGATGATTTTTTACTTTCAGTCCTTCTAAATTAAAACACATGCCCTGGTGTTTCGAGTCTGAGGACTCTATTAATTTCTGTCATTGTGGTACATTTGTAGCTCAGAAGTGATTCCCAGCATCATCCATCTCCAGCCTGGTGATTTTATCAAGCTGAGCCATGCAGGGTCCATTGCTAAAAAAGAAACTTTATTTCCTCTCAGGCAATAATCAGCAATGCTTTTGGCTCAAACTGGTTGATCACCCAGTGCTCCCAGTAACACGCAGGGAGAGCCATAGCTCTTTCCCAGGAACAGCAAACAGCAGTGCAAGGCTTGAAAAAAAGTTCAAGCCCTCAAGAAATCACTCTGTGCATCCCTCACCCAGCTGGGAATGCTGCCTGTGCTTTTGGCCATCCAGACATCCCCTGTGGATGAAGGGGCTGGATGCTGCACAGGAAAAAGGCAAGTGTCTACCTGGACTTTAGGCCAAGCCTTGATCTAACTTCTAATAAACCCTGGCATGCAGATTTTTAAATTTATTTCCTTTTGTTTTGTCTTTGGGCAATAGAAGTACGTGCTGGGCTCATAGGACTGTTAATAAGGAGTAATTAGACAGTGGCTTTGAGAGCTGGCAGCTATTATTTCTCACCTGCAGTGTAGTTAGCAACCCATATACTTTGTTTTCCTTGCTTCACAGCACAGTGCAAGTTGTAAATGGAAAAGAGTTTCTCTCTGCCACACAGGAGCATTTGGAAACCATCATTATTAATCCTTGTGGCTCGACAGTGGCACTGTGCAGGGTGCTGGCCTCTTACCTCTGAACGTGCAAGAACACTCTGTCTCATAAAAGCACACTTTGCCCACCATCCATCTTCACTCTGAGGCTGTTGGGTTTGCTCTGTCCAAGGAAATCCTGGCTTGGAGGAGCCCAGGGAGTCAGAATGTGCCGAGGTGAGTGGAGAATCAGCTCCACAGAGGAGTTTTTAGCAAAGCTCCTGTTGTGTGTGGAGCAAGGATGTGTCGCTGCAAGTGACCCCCAGGGCCCTGCCCTGAGCCCTGAGAGCTCAGCCCAGCTCAGCTCAGCTCCTCCTCTGCCATCAGTGCTTCAAGGAGTGAGCAACCAGCTGAGTCTGGAACAGCTTCCTCATGGAAAATCAGACTTTAGGCAGGGCTTTAGGTATGCAGCAGGTTACTGGGGGCTGCAGAGGCTGAGGGGCTGCTTCAGTTTTGCTGTTGTGGTGCTCCCTGCAGAACTGGAGTGGTGCTTGTGGCTGGAGAGGCACAGGCTGGAGCACCCACCCAGCAGAGGGGATGTGATTTTCCTGGTGAACAGGAGGATGTTTCCCAGCCTGGAATATTTAAGTCAGAGCCCAGGAGGGAGTGTAACCTGTAGAAAATTCACCTCTTGGTATCCATAATTTGGTATTGGTAAAAGTGAGTCTCACCCCCTCGTTCACACCTTAGTTTTGAAAATCTTTTACCTTTTCTAGTCTCTCACTCGTGGTCCCTGCAGAGCTGCCTCTGCAGAGAGCTGCCACCAGGACCCTCTGCCTCTGTGCTGCTGCTGCATGCAGAGGGGAGGATGAATTGTTCTTTCCATGAGTATTAAATATTTTATTTTGTGACCTTCCTCTAATCAGATGCTTTATCTCAACCATCTATTAAAAGCAAAGCAATAAAAAACGGGATTTAATAAAGTTAACCTCCTTAAATTGTGTAATTGTCACTTTCCTAGGATATTAGGGAAGCTGTAACGGGGGAAAAATATGTACAGAGCAGTTTTTGGTGCATTGATAATTTATTATCTAATAATCTCTTCTCTTCCACTCTATTCCCAGTGTTCTCATTACTTGTGTGCAGCACAACACCCTGTTGCTGGCAGCAGGCTGCTGTGCTCTGCAGAGCCAGACCTGCTCTGTGGCAGTGCTGAGGACACTGGTGGCAGCAGGGACTGCCCAGGCACAGGCAGGGCCTGAGGGATTAAAGTATTAAATACTTTAGGAAAGTATTCATGTTGAGTGAGGTGATTTCTCTCCCAATGCTTTGTAAGTGCAGTGAGGGAACCCTGCTGCCCCACAGGCTGTGGCAGGTGCTTCTCAGAGGGGCAAAACCATGGCAGGAGGTTCAGCACAGCACCCAAGGAAGGAGTCACAGAATCCCAGACCACTCTGGGGTGGAAGGGACCTTAAAGTCCACACCTCCCACTGTCCCAGGCTGCTCCAAGCCCTGTCCAGCCTGGCCTTGGGAACTGCCAGGGATCCAGGGGCAGCCACAGCTGCTCTGGGCACCCTGTGCCAGGGATTCACCACCCTCACAGGGATCATTCCTTCTTAAAATCCAACTAAATCTATCCTCAGCAGCCCAGGGTGGTGGGCACATGTATCCCCAGGCATTTGCTGGGTGAAGGTGGTTTCCATGAAGCTGAGACTCAGGTATGAATCAGACCCTGTGGATCCCCTGTTTCTCCAGGGAACTCTCCAAGCTGATTCTTCTGGTCTGGCTCAACAGCACTGACAAGTCTTTACTGTGTTGAACGCTGAACAAGCATTGAGAGCACCAAGTACCTCCTTGGAGAGATGACAGGCTGTGCATCTGCTGCAGAGTTTGTATTTGGGTCAAAACAGAAGACCTGAGATAGCTGAGGCACTGCAGGATCTTGGAGAAGACAAATCAGGGATTTTCCTATCCCCTGGCTGGCATCTGGAACTACCTGGAGCAGGCTGGGGTAAAAGTGACCTGCCTTGGTCTTCACAGGGCTGTGGAGCTGCTGCCTTACCTGTCAAATCATGGCTCTATCAAAGTGTTTGTGTATTGCTGTTGGACATGAAATAAAGATGCCTGACTCCAAAGTCAGAACATCACAAGGTTTTATTCACAGTTCCTCCAGCCTTTTTATAACATGCTGTGCTAAAAGGCACATTATTGGTCCATAGGACTGACACCTCTCCATTGGTCAAACTTAGAGAAACACACAGGCACAGCTCTACAACACTGTTTTGAGGAAAAGCAATTGTTTACAAGATTTTGTCCTGAGATAAATTTTCCCAAGGACTCTCCCTTGGGAATGCTCAGTGAGCAGGCAAAAATTTCTCAGATTCAGAAAAATCAGGCCCACATTTGTGGTTCAGGAATGAAGAGGCAGCACCAGGCCAGGGATGCACTGGGGAACCAGGGGTGCAGGTGGAAATAAGGCTTCTCTCTTGGCAGCTCCCTGTATTTAAAAGTGGAGAGTTCTCTCCTTTTACAGTTTCCCTTCACACAGGATTCATGTGGCAGCTCTACCTGCCAGAGGAGAGCTTCTCCCAGAGACAAATTCACACAGCAAGCCATGTCTGCATGAGGAGTTGTCAGGGAAGAGGGACCATGGGTCAGGTGAGTGATGCCTGCTGCAATTTGCAATTACAGAGCACGTTTGGGAGCACACAGGAGAGTGCTGCTGCTGTGCTTTGGGCTGGGCAGATTGATGGATTGAAATGGTGTAGAGGGTGATTACAAGGAGCTGGGAAATTAAATGGAAAAGCCACTGGTTAGGAGCCAAAATGTAAATTTGTTTCTCTTCTTCAGAGCTGTGTTGATTTGCATCTGCACAGCCCAGGAAGGGCACAGTGCCCAGGAAACAGCAGCTGCCACGTGCTGGAGGCACAAAAATGTGACGTGGCTGTGACTTATTGAGCAGAACCTCAGCTTTCACTGCTGGGCAGGCAAGTATTGACTTCAGAGAGCAGAGCCTGCTGGAATTGCTTATTAAGGAGAAAAACAGGATGGTGCTAGGGCTGGTGGTCATGAATGAGGACACCTGAGTTCTCATCTTGACCCTGAATGTGTTTATGGAGTGGCTGCAGCCCTGGGATGGGGTCAGTCAGTCACTGGTGCTGGGAACGATCTGGGAGTGCAAATTCCTGGGGTTTGGGGGCTTTTAAAGGGATTGTTATGAATTTAAATGCAAGGAAAGCTCTGCAAAATCAGGAATCAGGAAAAGAGTGTGCAGTAGCTATGGAAAGGACTTTAACTGGGATTTCTTTTGTGGTCTGAAGGCACAACAGGGTAGTTGGAGGCTGTGGTGGGAGAGGAGAGTTGTTATCAGAACCTGACTTCTCTCTATTAGTGGTGAATTTCAAATTCAGACTCAAACTCAGGAGCAGGGGAAAGGGCTTGGACCTTACTGCTGCCCAATCTAGTGATAGAAATTGCTGCCACTGCCCCTGCCCTGCTCTCCCCCCATTCTTGTGATTTTAAAGTGTAATCAGTCTCACTCTTCAAGAAAGCCTGGCATGTGTCTCCCCACCAACAACAGGGATTCTGATAAAGGAAGTCAACAAGGCCAATGTTGTTTTCAGTCACTAAATCTGACTTAAAGCTGGCCTAGGAAAGAGGGAATTCATCCCTGAATACATTAGTTGATGACTGACAGGAAAATATTGCAAGTGATGTAGTTGGTGCACAGTTTCATTCACCTGTACAGCTGGCTGGATATTGGAAAAACGTTTTTGCAAATGTATCACAGTAATTGGCAGAAAAGGAAGAAATTAATATTATGCAACCCACAAATCTCTCTGTTATGTGCCTACAGCAGCAAGGCCTTCCTAAAGCAGAATTGGGCTCAACACCAAAACCCCCACCTTGGGCTTCCCAGGAGCTCTGTGAGGAAGGGGAGGGTGCAGATGGGGAGAGATGCTGATGGAACAAGCAGGGTGCTGCCAGCTGTGTGCAGAGCATGGCCTGTGCCCCAGACACTGCCATGCCTGCTCCTTTCTGGGCCCCTGGCTGTGACCAGCAGCACTGGCTCCATGGGCACCCAAGGGAAAATGGCAAATCCAACTCTTACAGGCTGACAGCAGGGCTGGAACAGGGGGAGAAGCCTGGCAAAATCAATGGGAATGACAGTTAGAAAAGATAATTGATAATATTGGCAGGTGAGGGAGCAATGGAGTAGGAAGAGGAGGAATAATCAGTGAGGGAGTTCAGGATGGAGCCAGTGAGTCTCCTGAGGGTGCCCAGTGCATGCCCAGCCTCTGGGCTGCACCAGCTCCTTGCCAGACAGGCCCTGACTGAGTTTAACATAGGCAAAAAAAAAAAANATTTCATAGACCAGAGGCCCAATAGGATTCAGAGCAGACTTAGAGCCTTTTGGTCAGATTTGCTTTGGCTCCAGACAGGATTTGATATGCTGGCTCAGTTTTCTGAACAAATGATGCTTCTCCCTGCCTTTGACCTGCCTGCTCTGTGTGCATCTCCCCAAACTATCAAAAGCCTTGAGAGTTCTCCAAGGTGCCCAAAAGGATCTGAGGCAGGCAGGCCAGACTTTGTGCCCTGTCCTATGGAATAGGGCACAGACAAGCTCTAATTCCTGCTGGCTGGCTCCCTGCCTCACACGTGTTTATTGCAGCTGTGGGACTCCTCTGAGCTGTGTCCCCTGGATCTGAAATGAAAGCAGTGTAATTGGATGCACCACCATAGTGGCCAATGACAAAAAGCATTTTTCTGCAAGCATTTTTCCTCCTGTTGCTGAGAGATTACATCTGGTGTTATAAACCAGCATCACTCCCAGTTGGTACCACCACTAATTTGCCCTTCTAGAAAAGCTTCTTGTTATTGCAATGTGCTCACTGCAGCCATCTAGGTGGAATTATTTCTTTCAAGCTAGAAATAAAAAAAAAGGAAGACAGAATTTGTCTTGTGTTGTCCAATATTTGAAAAGCCTTGGAGAAAAATGAGAGAGATCGATCTAGACCAAGATGGGGAGAAAAGTCATTAACATTTTTAAGATAAAGAGAAGCAAGAGGAGCAGGGGGTTGGTGGGGAACTGAGGGGTGCAGACAGCCTGGGGGAATACTGACCCTGTTCAGAAAAGGAACCTTGAATTATGCAGGGCAAAGTGGGGTTTGTGTAGGAGTTTCCCCGACCATAGATGGAGATTTTGGAAGGAAGGAGTCAAAATCCATCAAAAACATCTCAGTGAGTTTGTGAATCTACACTGGGGATGTTTTCAGAGAGGGGAGGTTTAACTACATTTGATTGTCTTTAATGTCACCTTCCTTTATCCAAAGAGAAACTTTTCCAACCTTAACCCTGGACCTTTCCCCGTAGTCCAAGGCATCCTGGCTTGGGGCTGTTATCTCACAGGCACCATCCTCTTCAGGCTGGCTGGCAGGAGGAAGGTTGTTTGTTGGGTTTTGTGAGCTTCTTTTCTGGAGAGAACAAGGGCTGTGGGAAAATCAAATGCCTGGAGCCCACCTGTCAGACTGCTCTTGTTAAAGTCTGAAGAATTGGCCAATTTCAATGCAATTTAACAGACAAGAGCTTTAAAAGGTAATAGGTTTCTGAAAAGCTCTGTAAAAATAGCAGGCCAGGTAAAGGAGAGATTTTGCATGGGATTAACTGAGGGAAAACTACAGCATGAACTTGCATCTTGGGGATGTAAAAATATCTGTTTTCCATGAGAAAGTGGGGCCTGGTAATTCTCCTGGCTACACAGGAACTCAGGTGTGTGAGCCTCTGTTTTCCAGGTAAGAGAAAGGAGGGGAGCTGCAGGGTTTGATGTCCATGGTGCCCCATGTTTGAGGCCTTGGGGACCATTGGAGGAAACCTAAATTAAAGTGGACATTTGTAGGAAGAAGAAGAATCAAGAAAGAACCATGTTGTAGGAAATAATGGGAGCAATCAGTTCTAGGAGGGAATTTACTGCTCCCAGTTCTGTAATTCAAGGGCACTGTGGTACCTTTGTAGAAAGCTGGTGGGAATCTCCATCACTTTTTTTACAAGTGCAGAAGTAGAGACACAAGGGCATGGGAACTCTGTGGCCTCTGAGCCTCCTGGTTCACATCTCAGCCTTTGTCATGGGACATTTTATTTTCTTGTAGTCAAGGAGTAGCCAGAGGGAAAGGAAATTAAAAAGCTGCTCCTAGCTGGAAAACTTGAGTGGTATTGTCTATTTTTATAACAGGATTTTTAGAAAGTCTGGCAGGATTGATTTTAAAACTGTAGAATTAAAGAATGTCTGACATCTATAAGTCAGTTGTTCTAAAGGTTAATTTCTATTAAAAATAATTTTACTTCATACAGAGAGTTTCAAGGTGAGGAATGAAGGCACAGCTCCGCTTTCCCTGGTGCTCCTTGCTTTGCTGGCTGCTACAGCCAGAATTTCTTCTGGGACCTGTGCACTCTGACAGTGTAGCTGCTATATTTAATGCTGTTCCCAAATGCCTGGGCAGGCAAGTGCCTGACCTTCACACCTGGCTAAATAAATCTGCTCTGCACTCCCTGCACTGCCAGGAGACCACGTGCAGAAGGCACATGGTGGGGCTGGCAGGAGCCTGCCCTCCTGGGGGAGTGTTTGGCAAGCTAAAAAAGAAAGTTTAAACCCATCAGGATGTCTCTCTGAGTGGGGAAGGAAATCTGTCAGAGATTATGCTGAGCCTTGCTCCCAATCAGCCCGAGCTGGTGGGAGAACTGTGTGCTCCTGTGATTTAATCAAGACAGACACAGCATGGTCCAGACATTCCTGGGAGGCTGGGATGGGGCTGGGATGAGGCTGGGATGGGGCTGGGATGGGGCTGGGATGAGGCTGGGATGNTGGGAGGAGGCTGGGATGCTGCTCCAGTGCAGTACGGCAGCAGGATCAGGGCTGGCACATCCCCTGAAGGCAGCAAAGCAGGGCCTGGGTAGATAAACTACGTGAGACATGGTCACACTGCATTCCCTGCTCAGCCTCCCCACCCACAGCAGGGCTGGCTGACACCAGACAGATCCTAAATCGCTGTGGAGGCTGCTGGGAGGGAGCTGCTGCACTCTGCTAACTCTCAATAATCGCTGAAGCAGTGGCAATAGAGTTTGTGCACTGCAGTGGAAGGGATCTATTAAAAGTCCCTTCCAAGCCCGTGCTGCTGGGGAGAGCAGTTAATTGAAACCATAGTGATTGTTTTAATTGTGTCTGTGTGTCAGCCTGTGCTGGAATTGCTCTGTCAAGGCTGCTTCCCCTCTGCCAGCCCTGCTCCTCAGCCGTGCCACAGCATCCGTGCCTTTCACAACAGGCTTGGATTTACTGCTGGGAAGTGCTGCAGGACTTCAGAGCTGCTCTCCCCTCAGCCTCTTTCCTGCAGAGAGGCAGGGATCCATCCCTGGAAATGCTCAAGGCCAGGCTGGATGGGCTCTGAGCAGCTTGGCCTAGTGGAAGGTGTGTCCTACCCATGGCAGGCAAGGAGCTGCACTGGTTTTGGTGTCACTAATCCAGACTGGAATCCTTGCTGGGGCCTGAGCAGGCTTTCATCCCCAGTGCAGAGGTGGCATTTCAGCACAAAAGGACAGTGCTAAAAGGCACATTATTGGTCCATAGGACTGACACCTCTCCATTGGTCAAACTTAGAGAAACACACAGGCACAGCTGTACAACACTGTTTTGAGGAAAAGCAATTGTTTACAAGATTTTTGTCCTGAGATAAATCCTCCCAAGGACTCTCCCTTGGGAATGCTCAGTTACCAGGCAAAAATTCCTCAGATTCAGAAAAATTAGGCCCACATTTGTGGTTCAGGAGTGAAGAGGCAGCACCAGGCCAGGGATGCACTGGGGAACCAGGAGTGCAGCTGGAGATAAAGCTTCTCTCTTGGCAAAATGCAGACATGCAGTGCAGTCAGGAGAATTCAGAAACACAGCACCAGTGCAGCCCCAAGGTGCAGGAGCTCAGAGCCAGCCTGGGGACAGGCACAGGGGCTGTGTGGCAGCTTTGGAATGGGCTCAGGGCAGGGCTGTGTGCATGGAGTGGGTGGGAGATGCCACCATGGAGAAGGAGGTGGTGTGGTGACAGCTCCAGTGCTCCCAGTAACTGCTGGGAGTGCTGTCACTGCTGACACCTGCCTGTCTGAGCACAGGAGACCAGGAAAGGTGGGACATTCCTGATGGAAGTGACCCAGCAGGATGGGTGATGGGGAGCAATGCCAGAAGAGGTGCCAGCAGCAGCATTAGTGTGGGGCCAGCCCAGGGGAGCTGTGGTGTGGGAAAGGATAATCCTGCAAGGAACAGGGAGCCAGGGCTCGGCACCACAGGCTTAACCCAGCCTTGTGCCAGAGCTGTGCTGTTTGGCAGGCTGCTGTAAAATCAGAGCAAGCCCAAAGAGAAGTTTGATGTGCATTTGTGCCAGGGGGGTCAGAACCCAGCAGTGCTGGGCTCCCTCGGTGGGTGCTGCTTTCCCAGGGCTGAGATGAATGCTGGAATTTAATAACTGCAGAGGCAAAGTTAATGAGGGAAGTTTATCTGTGTTCTGTGCCAGCCTAAATCTCCTCGTTTGGCCATTCCCTCTTTCAGCCAAACAATTATTTTGCCTTTGGGGAGGGCCTGGCTCTGCAGGTCACATCTCCTCTGCCCTGCTCCTGGCAGCAGGTGAAGGTGATGGCATGAGGAAGGCTTTGAGAGAGAAAATCCACCATCGAGGCTGAGTGGGAATTGCAGTGCTGGCAGGGAGATGGGTGAAGCCAAGGGATGAACCAGCCTGGTGGGGTGAAGAATTCTCTCACCTACCAAAACCTCCCCGAGTCTGGGGCTTGGCTTGCTCCCTGGTTTTGGAGCCATCCCTCTTTTCAAGGCAAGAAAATGAGCATTCAGCACACTCACTCTGACAAAGGCCAGCCCCAGCCGTGTTTGTGCTGTGCTGGCACGAGAAGGGGACTTAGTATAAATTAAATTGAGTGTAAATTACCCTCGTTTCAAAACTGCTTTGCAGTGCCAAGAAAGTATAAACTGGTTTTAAGGCTACGTGGGAACGAAGCTTGTTGTTTTACAAATCTGATCACCTTGAGCTTGGGACCCCCTGGGAGGTTTCAAAAATCTCCAGCAGAGTCTTACTTCGTTTGTGTGGATTAAAACTGTAAATATATTTAGGCTAAGAACACAGAATGGGAAGAAAGGAAAAGATTAAAAAATATTATGCATTTCTGATTTTTAGATTTATGTTCTTCCACATGAAAGTGTGAATGACATTTATTTGGCTGGCTGCATAATCCATGTTAACAAGACAATTAGTATGTGCTGAAAGTTATTATTTTCCTCGGCACGTCAAAGTCAGGACTGCTGCTAGATTTGGAATGGAGCCTTGATTAATTTCTTCTTTCTGCGGTAAAAGATAATATTGAATTTTTCTCCAAAGATCCTGGCAGCATGTAATTAATATTTTTTTTCCCTGCCTTAAATAAAACGGAACAAAACACAACAACCTAACGGAGGGAAAATGCAGTGAAAGACGGACGTCTCCTCTTTGCCTGTGCATTGAGTGAATTCCGTGTTTCTGGAGGGCTCAGATCACAGCCAGGGACAGCTGCAGCTCTCTCCTCCTCCAGGAACAGCTACAGGGCTAACAGAGCTTCTGTATTTCTTCAGGTGCCCCTAAAGAGGAACTTTGCTGGAGTTTCTCTCACCTCTTTTGGAACAGACTCAAAAGCCTTTGGGTAGGAGAATCTGGCATTTGAAAAGCCCCAGTGCTGCTACATAAAGTGACTTTGTGTGACTTAAACCAGAGCCCAAATCCTGTGGTCACTGCTTGGTTCTGTTCAGCCTGGGCCAGGGTTTGGTGTCAGGCGCTGCAGGTTTTTTTCTGCAGCAAGGCTCCAGGTAGTCTTCATCAAGGTGGTTTATCAATGTTCTTATCAAAGCACATTTCATAGCAGAGTTTTCCTCTATTCACTTTCCTGCCCTTCTCCCCTCTCCCCGCCCCGGGGCTGTGTGAGCTGCACTCTGCTGAGCAGGGCTGCTGCTCCCCTGGCCCTGGCAGCTCAGGGCAGGGTCTGCTCAGCTTCAGAAAGTTTTGCAGCCAGGGCTGAATCTGAATCACCACAAAGACCCAAAATATCGAATTTCAGATGTTTTCTGGTGTCTGCATTCAGCTTGGAGGAGAACAGCCCCTCTCTCCCATGGGGCAGTTATTTGAGAGATGCTAAGAGCAANTCTTGGAGGAGAACAGCCTCTCTCTCCCATGGGGTGCAGGATGGGGTTGGGGAAATTATTTGAGAGATGCTAAGAGCAAAAAGATGTGGGGATGCTGGGAGCATGTGGGTGACTCAAGGTCTCAGATTTCAGCTCCTTTCAGGTACAGGACTTTGGCTCCTGTCTTGGCTGAGGGGTGGGGGCAGCTGAGGGAGGAGTGAGGCTCAGGACACCCAGAAGTGCTCCATTTTAGCTTGTCCATTGTATCCTGTAGTCCCTGACTCTGTGCTGTTCCTTCCCATGACACCACCCACAGTAAGAGCAGGGTGATGCCAAGGGAGGGAAGAAAGACTGAACAGCAAAGGAGCTGCTTAAAGAGCAGTTTATATCAAAAGCAGTTTATATCAAAGCACAGAAAAAAATGTTAAGTGCTGCTGGCCCATTTCTGGGGAAGCTGTGTGCCTCTCTCTGGCACCCAAAGTGGTGATCACCCCTCTGGGGAATGCCAAGGCTGGGGTACAGGTGGGCAGCATCCTCGTGGATTTGATCTCCAGCTGTCTCCTCCTGCCATGGTGGGTTTCCCTCTGTCCTGGTTTCCCCCCAGGCCACAAGGGAAAGAGTTTTCTGCAGAGAGCAAGAGGTTAATGCTTGAGGCAATGTGGTGAACATCCCTGGAAAGGTGAGGAATAATCCAGCACCAGGCCTGGAGGGGGGCAGTAAATAAGGCAGAGGTTCCCCACAGAATGAGAATGCATTGAAGCACTCAATAACTCTCCTGTTCCCCAAGCAGTTTCTGGGCTGCCAAAGAGGCAGGGGCCTGTGGATGAAAAAATGTGGCTAAAATCCCAAAATACCCTTCATCCAGGGGGGAGGAGGAAGAGCAGGGAGAGTGGAGAGGGCAGGGCTGATCCCAGCAGCCCAGGAAATGCCAGTGCCCCCAGGAGTGTGATGGGTGAGCTGGGGCCAAGTGGCTTTGACAAATAGCAAACATGGCAGGGAAATTGATGAAAAACTTCAGACAGGTGAAAAGAGTTCGGGTTAAGTATGAAAAATGTCAGTGTTCCTGGCAGCATGACAATCTTCAGAGTCATATTTCAATTTCCTAGGTGAGAATGTTTTATTTAAGAAGGTCAGAGGTTTCCTGGCTGGCCATCATGAGTACCTGGCCAGGTTTATCCCTCTTGAAACACAGAAGCATAAAGAGAATTGCAGCATGTGTTTTCTTTTTATTTAAAACCATCTCCTTTATCATTTTTTCCCATCGCCCTGCAAATCATTTGTTGCTGAGGGACTTTAATTGCTCCAGAGCTGGTCCTGTGGGTACAGCTTAATTCTTCTTTTCTGACACCCTGGTGGCTCCAAGCTCTGCTGCTCCAGACCACAGTGAACTCATTTAAACCATTAACTGTGATGGCAGCAGCACGAGCCTTTTGAGAAATGCTGTTGGGTGATATGTGCCCAGCATCACCCCCAAATAAAGGTTAATTTCGTTCATCAGGAGATGCAATTAAACCCCTTTAGCTGGGAGTTGTTTTTCTGGGCTATACCACCTGTTATGAGCATTTCAGGGGTCATGATTTCTGCATTTCCTCTTGCTGTCCTGGAATAAATTAGGCTTCAATGACTCTAAACACAAACAATTTCTACAACATTTTGTGGTTTTTTTGTCGTAACTCAGCCAATCACTGTTATTATTTTCATAATTATGCCATTCTCCATCTGCTTGATGGAGTTAATGTCTCACTCTGTCAATCACTGGCCCATCTTCCTTCCATGTCTCAGCACCAGACAGCCAGAGTATGCAGAAATTAGGCTGTTTTCCAGGCATGGAAATGACATTTTTAGTGCTTGTGTTCGTCTTTGTGTGTGTTCATTGACTGGCTCCTCAGTTCTGCCTCACAGGGAAGGTGCAGGAGGGGCTGGATCCTGTCTCACCACGCTGGTGTTTCCTGGTGTTTTTGGGCAGAGCTGGGATGCAGCAGAGTGGGACTGGTCTCTCTGACCCCTCTTCTCCCCCCAGAATTACAGACCTCCCCAAAAATGCCAAGGAAAGTCCTGCAGGGGCATGGCTACAGGCAGCCAGGAGGGTGTGTGAGAGAGAAGTGCTCTGTGCACAGCCACAGGAGCTGTACCTTGCAGAAAACAAGCCCCTGTTTTCCCATTTGTGTGATAATATTGATAAATATCAATTATTATTGATAACAGCCTGTAGCTGTTGGTAATTCCCCTGCTCCAGCAAGAAATGGCATAGGGGTAAAATGTTTGAGGGCTTCCAGAAAGGCCCAGTTCTTGCTGCCCCACCTTCTTGAGGTGGAGGTGGGCCCCTTGTGTTCTCCTCCTCCATTTCATATGGTCCAGCCTTGCCAAAAAGAGTGAGACAAAAGAGAAGGTAAGCTCACCATCAGGGACTGTGGGCTGGGTGGGTGAGCAGGATTTAATGTGCTGCCAATCACAGAGCAGCTCAGCACTGGCTGGAAAATCTGCTGGAAATCTGGGAAAAACCCACCAGGCATCCCACCCTGACCTGGCACCCTCCAGCACCCCACCAGTGGGGTGGGGCAGGCAGGAGATGATTGAAAGGGGGAATTAAAAACATCTCTGAGCTTACCCATCTGGGAGCTGAGCACAAGGGGGTTCAGATGGACTCAAACTGCTTTAGATACCAGGAAAAAATTCTTCACTGGAAGTGTGGTCTGATGCTGGAACAGCTGCCCAGAGAGGTGATGGATTCACCATCCCTGGAAGTGTCCAAAAACTTGGGGTCATTGTTTAGTGACCACAGTCTTGCTGGGTTACTGCTTGGATTCAATGATCTCACAGGGCTTTTCCAGCCAAAATAATTCCAAGATTCTGTGAATAGACCCAAGGGAAACTGCTTTGTGGATCAGCCTGGCCATGCCAGCACAGCTCAAAGTGGGGCTGTACAAGGTCCCAGTGAATTTTATGTGTCCCCAAAGCTCATTATTGTGTCTGGAACACAGAACCAGTGCAGCCCCTGGGCTGCCTCAATTACAGCCAGTGTGAGCAGCTCTGCTCAGCCATTCCCTAAGGAAGGAAGCAGTGATGATTTGTGCTGCACAGCAGTTTGGATACCTGTAAGCAGGCGTGCATCCTGCTAAATGCATCCCTGGTAACGAGCTGAGGCCGTTGCCTAATTAATATTTCAAATATTCCCAGGCTAGATTGATGTACTGTAAATGAACAGTGTCAGATGACAACAGAAATTAGATAAGGAGCAGCTGGAAGTGATCTGCTTGTGTTTAAGATGATCTAGCACTACGAAACTGGTTTTATTACCAGCAGCTTGAAAAAACTTCAGGGATTTTCAGGGAGATGCTGTTGATGGTGGGTGAGAAGGGGGGGCTCATCTTTGGGCTCTCCAGTACCCAGAGTGAGGAGCAGACTCTTCATTAACACCAGCCAGCATCCCTGTACCTTGTGGTGCCAACCATGTTCATTAGCTGCATGTAATTAGCCACGGGTTTGAAAATTGCAAGGAGGGTTAAGGGTCAATGGAGTTCTTTCTGAAATTCTTTATAAGATGAGGAGCTGGGTATCTGAACACAGAGGTTTGAATTTCAGGTGAGGATGCTTTCCTTAATGGAAGGCAGGATTTCTTTGGTCATTACTAAGGGCTACAATTTGTAGGTTCCCACAGCTGCACCACCTGTATCCTGGGGACAGATTTGCCTATTTCTCTTAGTTATTATCTGTCTTGGTGCAGGGTTGGCAGTTCATTTTTGGCACGTTATTTGTAGGGTGTGGATTTGGTAGCAGATCTTTGACTGCTAACAGATTATCCAGTTTAACTCTGTGGTTGTTGTTACACTTGCCTGGACACAGAGTCATGTTATTAAGTTCAGAGGAGATGCTACATCCCCTTCACCCTGAATGGCTAACAAAAGTTTGAAGGCTGGCTGATTTGTTTCTGTCAGGTTGAGAAAGCAGTGATATGTGGCAGCTACATTTTCTGTGTAGCCCTTTTTTAATCATTCACACACACACATAAAAGGAAAATGCACATCTGTCTTGTTTCTTTAAACACAATAGAGAAAATTCAAGCAGATTCTTAAACCAGAAATCAACACATCTGTTACCCCAGTGAATGCTGTGACCAGAAAACTCAGGAAAACCGAATCTCTGCTGTTCCATGGATGGGATTTCTCCTGGTTTCTGCCCCTGGCCCACACAGCAAGTGAGCAGGAGGGCAGTGCTCTGCCCTTTCCTGCCTCCTGCTGTCTCACCCCCCTGATGAAGGTCCTGCCTGGCACAAGAGCTCCTGACACTGGCCAGGCAGTCCAGGTTGCCTGGCAGAGGCAGTCTGAGTCTCCAAGTCTTGGAGAACTTCTTCAGGTTGCTCGTTGTGAACCAGAGCTTGGAAAAGGCAGCTGGAAGAGGTCATTGTCCCCCATGATCCCAGTTAGAGAGAAAGATTCAATGCCTCTCTTCATGTCTCTTTCATGGCCAGCCCTAAAATATACTGGATATCATTATAAGATACTGAAGACTGCTTTTCTTCTGATAAAATATATTCTGTTCAATAATGACCATCTGCCAGCTCCATTCAGAATGTGCTTGACACTCATGAGTTTCAGGGATCTGTGACTGTTCCTGAGTCCAAAACATACCTGGTACCAGCCACGAGGATTACAAGTCCTGTTGGGAAACAAAACAACTCTCTGGTCATTTACAAGGCATGGCAATCATTAAATCATGGCAATTATCAAAAGATAAAATGTATTTGTGGTTTGGGTGAAGAGCACTTGCAAAAGGGAACCTCTGTGATAGTAAAAGTAATTGCAAAAAAGGAAGGGGAAAATATTCCTTTTATGAAATGTAAACTCCCTGCTGTGAAAAACTATTGAGGCAAGTAGATGAGTAAGATTATAAAAAGGATTAGATATGGATTATCCAGGATTAATGCAATGAACTCTCTTGGATAAAATTCACAAGTGGTTTTAATCCTGGTGTGTTTGGGGTCCTAGATAAAACTGTTATTTCTAGGTAGATAAAACCTGACCTCTCCTGCATTGCAAGGACCAACAGTTATTTGTGTTTGCTTCATTTCATTCTTAAAAAACCCTCCCAGCTCCCAAAGCAAACAAGGGCTGAGTGTAAAAACCTCATTATAGTGAGTGGTAACACAACACCTGATGAGGTGGGATGTGGCTGAATACAAACTGTGCACGTGGGGGGAAGAAACCCCAGTGTTACACATACATATAAATGTCCTTACACATTTCTGTATGTACTTACACCCTGATGGTCCTGACCTCAGCAGAGACCTGTGGAGTGAGATGTTGGATGTAAAACAGAGTCCCTGTCTTAGTGTGAGCTTGCTGAATCAAACAGGTCATTCAAGCATGAGAATTTAGCCAGAGAGAAACAGAGAACAGACCAGATCTTGTTGCAGCACAGTGCAAACACTGCTGACCCCTGAGCCCAGCTGCCAGGCCTGGCTCCCTGCTGCAGGATGTCCTGCAGGGCTGGACAGGGCCACAGAGCAGCTTGTCCCTCAGGACAGCAAAGGGGCCAAGGGGTCCAACCTGGAAAAGAAAAACTGGAGGGGAGGGTGATGCCTTAAGTTTTAGCTTTCCTGTATTTCAGGCTCTGTGGTGCCCAGGGCGCAGCTCTGAGCTCACAGTCAGGGTCACTCAGCTCTGCACACAGCAGGGACACAAAACAAATCCTTTTCCTGCTGCACACCAAGGACAACTTTCAGCCCCAAAGCACAAACAAGGGTGGCTGGAGGGAGGAACAAGAAGGATGGGACCTCACAGCCTGGAGCTGGAATTGGACAATTAAACCCCAATGTGCAAATGGACCAAAACTGATCAAAGTGTGAGACCTCGTGACCGTTTGTCCATTTTGTGACCATTTTGGGTCCACCTTGGCTGTAGCCCTGGCCAGGCTATTAAGGTGTACCCTAAAGGCCTTTCAATAAACCTCTGTTTTATTCTCCTGCTCTGTCCAGGCTCTGTTCCAGGTCAGCCTTCCCAAGGCATCAAGGGGGTGACATGGCTTGAGGAAACCAGGAGTGGCTTGGATTGGGAAGAGAGGTTTCCTGCATTATCTAAGCATGTGCAGATCCAGGGCTTTAATCCACAGCAATATCTTCCACAAAGGTCTGGCCTTAAAGGCAGTTTGGAGCAGCAACAGGCCAGGCTATCAGCTCCACCCCTGTTCCTAATAAAAGAGCTATTGCTTGGTTGTAGACAGCAAAAAATAATTTTCAGATGTTGCTGCTACTCACAGCGGGGTGTAATAGAAACTCATTATCATTCACAAGTCTAACTTAATTACATTTTTTCTTGAAGGATTTTATGCTGTCTCAGTGGGAAGGGGGGCTCATCTGCATACATTCAGGGGCTGTCTTTTCAAACCTGGGTAATATCTATGGTAAATGCCTAAGAAAGTTGGGGAATTACTTTAGGACCTTCATTTGATCAATGCAAGATGCAACATGGATTCACCAGACCCACAGGAAATATTGTCATGCCCAAAACCTGAGTTGTTAGACAATAAGATGTTACCTTGCTCCTTCTGTGCGTGCTGCTTTCATCACATGGTCTGAAAATTAGTAATTTCCTCACTGGTGAAATCTTGAAGGCTTTTTTAGCTTTATTCTTGTATTTCCTTCTGTGAAAGAAATTTTCCTCCTTAGAAGCCTCAAGGCATTACTGGAAATTGAAAAAGCAAAATAAAAGAGGCTGGAATTCAGCTTGGGATGATCAAAGCACTCCTTGTTTAGCCATAGATGATGTCTGTGGGCAGCCTGGCACTGTCTGGGTGGGGTGGGGTCCCTCTCTCTATGTGCTGAGCCAAGGGCTGCAGCTCTGCAGCTCTGCTGGTGTGGGGAGCCCTTCTCTGAGTCCAGCTCCTCCAGAGGCTGCTCTGCATCCCTGCCCTTGTACCTGGAATGCCACCACCCACAGGGTCCATCAGGGAACCAAAAATACCCAAACACAGAATGCCTTTGGGCATTTTATTCACAGGTCAGCTGCCAGCAGGGTCAGCACAGCTTCACAGAGCCTGGGAGGGCTCTGCAGCCTGACCCCAGCCCAGCAATCCCTGCTGCAGGCGAGGCCTGGGGTGGGTGTCACAACCTGCACTGCAGAGGGTCAGCGAGGGGGACCTTTGCAGGCAGGAGCAGAAAAGAAATGAAAAGAGGTGAAATCAGCTGTATAATTAGCTCTGTAATTGAACTTTCTCCAGGGCAAGGAGCTCCAGGCCAGCTCTGCCTCCTGTGAAGTGCAGCAACACCTCCAAGCCCTCTGACTACAGAGGAATAAAGGCAGGGCTGGGGAGTCATTCACTGATGGAGAACACAGATCCAAAAGCAGTTCTGACTGCAGGCTTAGCAGATGTCTTTGGGGTTAAAAGGGAAGAATTTAGCCATTGCTATTGCCTGGTGTTGTAGAAGGCCCCAGTGGGACAGAGAAAGGCTGAAACAAAGCAAAAGTAATTAAAGAGAAGCAAAGCAGGCAGCACTTCTCTGCTGATAATCTATGCAAACGACAAGGTTTCTTGTTCGGACAATCAATAAACCAGCCCATTTCATTTTATTTTTGTGTGGCTCCATGTACTGGCTGTATTGTGATAGAAACATTGTGAAGCATTGATTCACAGATAGAAATATATCTGGGTTGCTTGTGGTTTATTAAGAAGATCAAGATAACAAGTGCTGCATTATTGATCTGACCCAGAGGGACACTTCCTTTTTCTCCACTTGTCGATGAAATCCCATTGTAATTATTTTTTTCCCTTTTCTCACTCTTCCTTTCCTCTCACCTCTCCCTATTTCTCTGGGGACTCAGTAATGAAGCAAGCACAAAAGGTGTCAGTCAGGAGTGGCAGTGGGCAGGAGAAGGGTGGAAGGGACACAAGCAGAGGGACTGCAGGGAAAGTGCATTTGCCAGCTTGCATGGCAGTGCTAATTCTCTTCATCAAGGCTTAACAGGGTCAGAGGCTTAGCAGGAGCTGAAGTAGCCTTTTTTGTTGGCACTTTAGAAATCCTTAACCATGAGTTTAAATCTTTATTTATTTATATCTGTTTATTTATCAGGCCTGCCTACAGGCTCCAGGGCAGAGCTGGATTTACCAAGCACTGGGGTTGCTGTGGGAAAGGGAAGGGGGGAACTGCTGATTTATGAGCACAAGTCCTGCAAGTAGACAGGGCTGAAGTGTGTGTATCAATTATGACCGTAATGCAACAGTTTTTGGGACAAGCACAGAAAAAAAGACATTTCTTGGCTCTTGGCTGGAGAGAAAATGTTTGAAACAAGACCAACATTTAGTGGGGCAGGGCTTGGTGAGTCCCACTGCCTCGAGTCCCAGCTGAAGCTTTGGTCTCCTGTGTCCCTCTTTAGGTTCTCTGAGTGAATGTTTTCTCCCTGTCAGTACTCAGGTCACAGAACTGGACAGGTTTCAAGCAAACCTTGTCCTCTCTTCCCTCCCCAAGATGTTGCCCCTCCTGTGAGTTGGAAATCTTATTTCAGGCAGGCACTGATATTTTTCTATCCCTAATTTTTCATGTAGCCGTGGGTGCCTTGGCTGTGCTCTCTTTACGATCAGCCCGGAAAATTCCAGCTACAGTGAATGAAACCATTAAAGCTTGGGACAGGCCAGTTGTCCTGTCCTTGGCTGCAGTGTCACCCTGGAGTGTCTCAAGGTGACCTTAGAGCAAACTAGAGAAGAGTCTGACACCTTATCTTTACCTGGAGGGCTAATGCTGGCCTAGAGGTGGAGAAGCCACGTGGATGCCACTGCTTTGCTCCTGGAAAGGTGATGCTGCAGCTTTTTGAAAATCTCCATTCCCCTTCCCATGGACCTGCTTAAGCACAGTTCAAATGGCTCATCCCCTCAGAGATCTGGGACATATTCTTGTCCTTTATATTTTAATATATTTTATATTTTTGTAGCTTTGTATTTTTGTATTTTTATACTTTCTACACCTTCCTATTTTAAAGTCTTAATATTTATTTTTATATTTTTAACACTGGGAGTCATCCTGATATTAAAGGCCTTTTCCAACCTAAACAATTCTATGATTCTGTAGCTCGACATTCACCAAGCTACATTCATCAAACAATATCTTGTGTACTCAGCACATTGTTTCCTGCTCACATCCCTGAGGCTGCAGCCTCAGTGGGATCTCAGTGCTCCCAGTGCAGCCCTGCCAAGAGCTGCCTCCACCCAGCACTTGCTGCTGCTCCTCCCTCTGCCTCTATTTGTTGTTCACTTTGTACAGGTTGGGTTTTCCCACTCCATACAGCCCACAGCCCTATAAAATTTAAGAGGCTTGCTTGGGAGTAATTGGGTTGTGTTTTGTTTATATAACCACAGGAACAACACATTTGAGAGAGCAGGAGAGCAAAATGTGGAGCACAACAGGGTTAGGAAGAGGCCAGAATAAAACTGGTTTGTACTTTTGCCTTGTGCACACACCTGTTCTGCCCAGCTTTATTTGCAGGGTCAGATTGAAAAGCTCCCTGTCAGCACTTCATGTCTTTGCCAGGAAGATGAGGTGCTCTAACACTCCCACAAAAAGCATCACTCACTGGTTTTCCTTTCAACATAGGAATAATTTTGTTTGTTTTGTCCTGTTTTCTGAAGCATTTCTGAAACTCACTTGGGCTGAGCTGTTTGAAACCTCTTTAGCCTGATGTAGGCACTCCAGATATAAAATTCTAACCTTGTGGAAGATTTGTCATTATAATCCTAACCAGGTCTGATAAGGGTCACTAGCTGGGCAATGCTTCTGGTCCTGATGGTGATGCATGTGGCTGACAAATACAATTTATTTATTTATAGAAGAGAAATACAGGCAATCTGAAGGATGCTGAAGTTCCCTTCTCATTTGAGAGGTGGCAGACAAGTGCTGGAGTGAACCAAGGCTCAGCAGCTCATAACATGACAGAGATGAATGGTGCTGCCTATCAGCCTTCTCACTGGCCTTGGACTGGCTGCTGAAATTTGGAAGGCTTGTGAAAGTTGTTCAAACCCAATGGTCACCTTGTGTTTGTGCCACTGTCAAGGAAGAACAAGGCAAGTCCCAAAAGCATTCAGGCTTTCTGTAGTTCATAACTACACTCCTGGTTTAGGTGGATGTGACAGACAGGTGAACTCACTTCTCCCAGGCAAAATAACAACATTTCCTACAGCAGCACCAGCTTTACTTGCAGAGGTGGGAGAGGGCATGAATCAGAGAAGATAAATTTTACATTCAGAGGTAGTCTGGCAAGTTCTTATGGCACTTAATAGCTGGCATACTCCCACTGGAAGGGAAGGAGAAAGCAAATTCAATCATTTATGTTACAAAAGTCCCACCGCTCTTTATTATGTGCACAGATGGTGTCTCAGGAGCTTTGCTGGCTGGCAGTGCTCTGCATGCCTAATACCAGCCAGGGAGCTGTGCTTTTCCAGCCCAGGTGACACTGGGAGAACTCTTTTCTTTCCATTTGATAGAACCATGTGGGTTTCCAAGCTCTCCCATTTTCACATTTCATTTACACCAAGCTTCCAGCAAAAGGTCAAAATGTTATTGCAGAGGGAAGGGCAGAGAGAACAGAAGAGGCACCAAAGAGAGCAGATGATGCACCACGGAAGTGAAAATCTATTGCAAACAGAACAACAGATCTAGAGGTGTTGCAGGACATTTAATTGGACTGGAAATGGAGTTGTTTTGTCTTAAATCCTTTTACATAATGGAGACTTTTAAGAGGTAAAGTGTGAAACCAGATGAATCTGTGGAAATACACATCAACGCTGGGAATGGAATGACCTCACCCAATGGCTTCTTGTTTTTATGAAGGTTTTTTTTTAAACAGCAACACCTCCCATAAGAGCTGCATTTCTGCAGCTATTTACACTCAGCCCCTGACTGGCCTTTTCACATCAGGGCCATCTTTCTTGAGCTGCCCACTCTTTGCTGCAGCAGTGCATCCATCACCTCGCTCTCCTTCCCTGTTGCCTGGGTCTGGGAGAGTGCTCTTAGTAAAAGTTACAGGGCTGTGGAAAGGTCAGATGTGCTCAGCCTCTCTTTACAAGTGCTGCTCAAGACTACCATTTACTTTAAGCAATAAAACACTGTGGGTTTATGCTTTCCTCCTCCAGCCTAAAGGCCTTGCAGCACTTAGCAGCTATTGTGTTATGATATACAGCACCACTAGGACACAGCAGAGCACCACCCCACCTGCAGAGGCAGGAGAGGAAAACACACAAGGCTTGGCTGACTTCTGAAAATCACAGATCTTATCTCAAAAATGCTTTGGGCCTGAAGAGTTTAATTCCAAGGTCCTAAGGGCTGATAGAATTTGGCATGGATCCATCTGATTTCATGCTGATAGAAGAATTGGTGTCAGCTGAGATATTTGGGGCTAATTAAAAAAAAAAAAAAAAAAAAAAAAAAAAAAGCCAGAGGAGATAAATACCACCATGTTGTAGTAATTGCTGGGTTTTGTTTTTATTCCTGCTTGTTGTGTGCTGTTGGATGGAAGTGAGCTTCAAAGGAACATGTGGTCAGAAGGCCAAAGGCTTGTGGAATAAGAGCAGGTATTTCACTTTCAGTGCATGTCTGGAGTGCCTGTACATTGAATATGCTGGGGGTTGTGGGTTTAATGTGTGTGACATCTATCAGACCAACTGAGATAGTGACTGCAAAGGATTTCAGGGGGAATTTCTTCTGTTGCACCCCAGTGTAACTAAACCTGAATGACTTCAGCAAACCACAGCCTCTGAGCTGCCTCTGGCTCCTACAGCTGAGAAGTAAAAGTGAGAATACTCACGGGAGAATAACTTGAGAGTTCTTCATTCTGGGCTTGTGCCTCTGCTTCCCCTGGACTTCAGCAAGTTTAGACAATCAGGTTGCTCTGATAATCTTGACCCAACTCTCTCAGAGCTGAACACCCACAAATGGAGACAGAGCTTACTGAGAATTTTGCCAGAGATTTTTTTCATTTTCCCACTTTCTCCTTAAAGGGTCTTTGCTACAAAACTCTCTAGATCTCTTTGATGACCTTAATTAATGAGGCAATTGCAGAGTATTTTATGGGCCTGTCCTTTTCCTCTGCTTAGCCATTGTTGCTGTAATCAGTGCCTTTCTCTCAGCCTTCCTTATTGCTTTATTGTTTGTGAATTGAAAAGCCAAAGAAAAGAGCAATCCCTGTTGGCCATGCTCAGATTGCCCTGGTGCCCAGGGGAATGGAGGCCATGCTCAGGGCTCTGAGGGGTGGTCATTTGTTTTAGCACCTAATTCTGCAGACTTCTGAAAGAAATTGAACATTTCCAGCATTTCACCTTCACCGGTGCTGGCAGGGCTGGCCCAAAGGGAGCTGATAAAATCCCTTGCACTGGGAAGCTGGAGGAGTCAATAACGATGAATATTTAAGTGGTAAAATATTCCACTGCCACCACAAGGTTTTTTGGGTTTTTTTTTGGTTTTTTTTTTCCTACTAATTACTGCCATTAATAAAGTCCTGCCAACACCTGGCTAATGAGGACTCAGCACCAACTTTACTTAAACTGTGGCCTTTTGTTTTCTTGGTTGTGCAATGTGTGTGACTGTTGCCACGTTGCTGAGCACAAAGGTTTTAGAGAGGTTAATAGAATATGGAAACAGCCTTACAGGAAGCTCATGCTGATGAAAATAGAAATTATTATTGAAAATAAGCTGAAAAAATTCAGACAAATTCTAGTTGTGCTTGTTGCCTATCAGGTGTTCAGAGAAGTGGCTGGTGGTGTCTTCTGCCTTCTAGGTTGGGACACTCAAAAACCAAATCTGGTTGAAGAGTCATTACAATTAGGAGCACTGGAGTAAAAAGGCTTTAAAGATCACTTAACCCTCCAACTATTCTAGGTTTTGTTTTCTGCTGCTGGAAGCCAGGATAGAGTCTGAACTCTGGACTTTCATTCTGACATATATACACCAGTTTATGAAAAGAAGTGCTGACAGGAAGGACAATAAAAATCTCCATTTTCTTCATTCAGAGCTCTTTGTTGAGGCTGTGAACTCTCCTCCATCTGGATGACTCCTTTTATAGTGCTTAGATGGAGGTGAAATTCCCAGTGTGTGCAAGGAGTTAACCAGCCCCTCAAGACACCTTTCCACAAAGGCTTTACAGCTTCAATTAACTGATTTGCAGCTTATCCATAAATCTTATTGAAGAGGAAGCTTTACCTACTTTTAACTATTTTTGAGTCAAGTGCCTGTGTAGTTGCCCTGATGGGCACAATGTTGTTTCAATTTGAGCTCTGGAGTGGGGATGTGGTGGGAATTCCTCCCATCTGAGTTTTGGAGGCTTCAGGGGAGTCTGTGGAGGACCAGCTGTGATGTGGAAGTCAAACCCTTCCCTCAGGAGCAGGTGTGAACCCTCTGAGGGTGTGGAATTGCTCTGAGAAAGGTGGGAGTGTGACTGCAGGACCAAAAAGTCAGCCTGAGCCCCGTGGATGAGATTTGGGGCTGTGAATTTCAGTTTGACACCAAGCTCTGGTTTCTATCATTTTAGAGTTGTTTCATGTTTATACAGTGTAATTGCTGTTAAATGCAAGCTCTCTGAGCTTTATTAAAAATAGCACCACATTAACCTAACGAGTTTTTACAGACAGGATTGATAACATTTATTAAAGGGTGTATATAATGTGTTTGTCTGCAATAAAAGATTGACCTGAGAGGTCTTTCTGGTCCCAATTGCTGCTGTTACAGGCAAACCATCCACGAGAGGACAACAGAGGCTCGTGTGCCACTGGTGGGGCTGTGAAAGGGATGTAATTAAAAATATTTTAGTGCATAATGGATCTGTCAGCTCTGGGGAAAAAATATTTGCTCCTGTTCCCTGGAAGCTGTTGTGACAGCCTCCTTTGGCAGTGCCACCTCGTGGAGTTGGTGCTTGTGGAGAAGGTGGTTGGATGCCACGGGACACCAGGAATTCCAGAGGGATCTTGGGTGGGATCTGCCCTGTCTGCTCCTCCTTTGTGGGTGATCCAAGGGGTGACAGCTCCAAAGCAGCAGCCAATTCCTCGGTGTGGTCTGTGGGAAGGGCTGACTGTGCTCCTGTCCCTGGGAGAGGTGATGGTGCCTGCAGTGATTCCTGGTGGGCTCTCCTGCCATTCCTCATTGTGCTCAGGACACCCCAGCCCCTGAGCCATGGCCATAAAAGCAGGAGAATAATGGGGGTGTGGCTGTGGAGCCTCTGTGATAGATTTCAGCCGTGCTTTTCCTTAAAAAAAATAAAGGTTGAAAAGGAATTGTAATAGAAATGAGATTGGTAAGGGTGGGGAATTTCCCTGGACAAGGTGGAGCAGAGGCCAGAGCAGGAGCATGGAATGTGCTTGTGGCCAGACCCTCAGTGCTGCCTGCCCACAACACTGTGGAAGTCAGGCCAGGCTCTTCTACACATCTCTATTCCTGGTTTTTATCTCTATTTGGAATCCTTAGGGCCTGTAGTTAAAACTGTCCTCAGCAAACTCTGGTGCTAGAAACTGAAATTGCTTAAACTGCTGAATTCAGCTCATCAGATTGGCTTCCATGTAACTTCTGGGCTTTCCTGGACGTGGGGATCCTGAAAAGAAGCAGCAGAGATCTCCCTTAGGGGGGCTTCAGCTGTGGGAATTCAGCTGTGGGGTGAATGAATGCAGCTTCCCACCAACAAGGGATGCCCTGCAAGGAGCTGGTACAGATTTGGAGCAGATTTGGTAGTGGCAGCACCCTCCTTGCCACTGCTTCTTCCAAGGAGCGTGCTTAACTCTTGGCATTTATTCTGCTGTTGTTGTTTTTTGGGTGGCTTTTTTTTTTTTTTTTTTTTTTTTTTTTTTTTTT
>WEIU01015112.1:876549-893205 GCA_013389925.1 Aegithalos caudatus
TTTTTTTTTTGTTTTTTTTTTTTTTTGTGTTTTTTTTTTTTTTTTTTTTTTTTTTTTTTTTTTTTTTTTTTAACTTAAACCCAGGTTTCCCTTAAAATAAGTGAACAAAAGGTGGTGGAGTGGGAGGTGGAAAGGCTGGTGCTGAATGGCAGAATTGATGCAGGACATTCTGGGGAGAAAACTTTAGGAAGCCCAGGGAAATAGAGGACCAGGAAAAGGGGGAGAAAGGGAGAAACAGTGACTGCTGCTCAGAAGAGGGAGAAAAAGGAGCTGGAAAAGAGGTGGTGAGAAGTTGGCATCACCTGATGGAGTTTTCCACCTTGGTGGTCCAATCATGAAGGGAGATATCTGTAAATATTGAACAGGGAGGGTGTTGAGGGGAAATTGCCTGCAGCCTGTTTGTCTGGGGCAAGGTTTCACCTGTGTCCAACGTGGAGGGAATGCAGACAGAGCCCTGTCAGTCAGCCAGCAGGGACAGGACGTGACAGGGATGAGAACAGAGAGCCAGGGATGAAAAACTGCTGCTCCCACAGACTTGGAAATAAAAGCTTCAGATGGCATTTTTTATTTCCCTGTGTTGCACCTTTGTTTTTAAAAGGAGGGAAAAGAACAAGGTTATTTGTGGAGGTGTTAAGCAACAGAAAAATCCCTGGCTTCAAGTTGCTGCTGGTTTCTCATTTGTTACATTTTTTTTTCTTTTATCCTGCATGCATCACTCTGCAGCATCTTCATGGGCTGAGGAATAAAACATGACATAACTAAGATGTACAGTGTGCTTTTTGGCTAAATGGTGGGACTGGTGAAACATTACAATCATTTTTCTGCCTTTTATTTGAAATCATCAAGAGTTAAGTGCATCAGATTGCTGGGCTTGTTTTTTCTTCCCTTCTGTGAATGAAAAATTGAAGGAAGAGCGTGGTCATTAATTTAGGAGTTTGTTGGGAGAATATACTGACCATGACCCCATTAATTGAAATAAAGAGCAGGAAACATCCTGAGCCACAGGGAAAAAAAAAATATAAAGGAATGTTTGGCAAATGACATAAAATATGAGATCTTGGGGTTCAGATTTACTGCTGATGCAGTTTCAAGTTAGCACTTAGTGCTGAATGTTAAGGGGCAAGGAATGGACCAACAGGGTTGGCTTTGGGAGAGGATCTGGTGTGGAGGTTTTTTCCCAGTGTCTTGCAAATTAATAGATATCTTTTCCAAAGTATATTCACTCACTCCCTACAAATCCCTTTCAATCTCTCTGTTTAAAGTAGTACACAGTAATTGTGGGATGAGTTTCCAAATGTAAGGATTTATTAAGGTAGACACTAAATCCATATGTAGATACCCAATATTTGTTTTGAGCATTTTGCTGTCAGATAATGTCAGCAAATAAATGATAAAAGGTGTCTCTGGATGCCTGGGATGATTATTTAGGTACATTTGTAGATGTCTCAGAGTACCCTAGATGTAAGAAAGACCAGGATAGGATCATTTATTATAAATAACACCCAACTAATAATCCTGTAAACCCAATGTGCTGCTGTTAAAAATGGTTTCTTTGTCTTCAGTTATTTTGATTATCCTTCATGGTTAAATAAGGTGAATTAAAAAGAATACATGAAACCCTAGAACTGCTCTGCTTTTGCTGAGTGGAGGGAGGTTGCCCAGAGCAGCTGTGGCTGCCCCTGGATCCCTGGCAGTGCCCAAGGCCAGGCTGGACAGGGCTTGGAGCAGCCTGGGACAGTGGGAGGTGTCCCTGCCATGGCAGGGGTGGCACTGGATGAGCTTTAATGTCCCTTCCAACCCAAACCCTTCTGTGGTTCTATAACATTTGCCATTAAAACTTGCTGGCACCCTTCAGCCAGCTCTGAACTCAGAACTGGAGGAAGGAGCCTCCTCCATGGAGTGCAGCCTCTCCTTTGTGCCAGCAGCCCTGCAGAGCTGCTGTCAGCTTTGGCACCTCTGTGCCCTCAGCCTGGGGAACAGAGCAGCTGCTGCAGGGATCCAGGCTCCTCTGGGGGTGTTCCTGACTCCCCCAACTTCCACAGATCCATTGTCCCAGTTCAGTGCTTCCTGAGGATGCTGCACACCTCAGTGCCTGAGCACATCTTGAGGAGAACAGTCCTCTGAACAAAACCAAATTGATTTGTAAACACTGGCAGAGAGAAGGAAGGGAATCTGTGGTGGGAATAAAGCACGTCAGGAATGCTGCAGTGACAAGATCAATTTGCTTCGATCAGTGGAGTGCCTCAGACTGCAGCAGCAGCTTTGTCTGGAGGTACATGTGCCCAGGGAATGTGTAGGATGGGCTCTCGTGGGCTGCCTCTGCTCCCAGTGGGAACATTAAATGTCCCGGCAGAGCAGACAGAGACAGAAGTCTAGGAAACATAATTGTACACCTGTGTATCTCCTCTCAGAAGATGCTCTGCTTTGAAGTTTAAAACTTTAGGGGTGGGATATTAGCACAGAAATTAATTTTTAGACAGCAGTGCTATCTGGTTAGAGTAATTGCTTATTATCTGCTTCCCTGGGGTTTTGAGCTCTTGGAAAGGACTATTTACATCTCTGTGTGCTTAAAGGCAGGAGGAAATTGCACTCCATCATTTCAAGGCTCAGTTCTGGCTCTCTGAAGTGACAGGAGGAAAAGGGAGTTTGGAGAAAACTTTCTCCTGACCTGTTTGCTCCAGGAAGTTCCAGGGTTGGAAGGGACCTTGAAGAGATCATCGTCCCATGGGCAGGGACACCTTCCACTCTCCCAGGCTGCTCCAATGTCCAACCTGGCCTTGGGCACTGCCAGGGATCCAGGGGCAGCCACAGCTGCTCTGGGCACCCTGTGCCAGGGCCTCCCAACCTCACAGGGAAGATTTTATTCCCAATATCTAATCTAAACTTGCTCTCTATCAGTTGGAATCAATTCCCCCTTATTCTGTCACTCCAGACCCTTGTAAATTGTCTTTCTCCATCCTTCCTGTAGGCTCCCTACAGGGGCTGGAAGGGATCATATGATGGCTCTGATTTTTAATATTATTTAAGCCATGAGTGACTTCAGTGCTGGTGAGTGGCCATGCTGGGGTATGGGGGATAGAGAAGTTTTATTCTTTCTCTTTGTCTTTTTTATTTATTTATTTGTTTGTTCCAAAGTCTACAGTAAACACTGCCATAAACTATGCTGATGTAAAACAACTGCAAATTGAGGCATTATTTCATGTTATTTGTACCACAATTTTATTGCATTCACAGTTATTTACAGTATGTAAATAAGCTTCATAGTGTAGAAAAATGTTCTGCTATAACTCAGTTGTCTGAGCATTAAAAAGAAGGGGAGGGAATCAACCAAACCCCATAGATGCAGGCAGAAATAAGAGATTATGAATAATACTATGGATATTTTTTTTTGTTATAGGATTAGCTCTGTTTGAAAATAGCACCCATTTCCTGAAACACCGAAATCTGTGTACTTCAGCTACCTGCATTGTGTTATAAATCCATAATGACTATTTTCCATCAAATATCGTGTTACAATTTGAATTATTAAATGCTAAATTGCTTTGTATGGATTGTAAAGCAATGAGAATTTCCTGCTAGTTGAAAGGGAGAGCTGCTGTGGGTAAGAACTCAGCCTTTGATGAGCATTGCTGCATCTGTAGACATAAGCAATTATATGCAGATGGAGCCCAGGCAGCACAAAGATAAATGGAAGGTCCTTTTAAATCCAGCATGCAGCATTCCCTACATGAACATGGACTGCAGTGTGATTGTCTGGCTTTTTCAGGGCTTAATTTTCATCCCACTGAATGCAAAGGTAAAAACATCTATTAATTTCAGCAGCAGCAGGGTGGGGTGCTCTGGGAGTAGATTAAAGCAGGATAAAGAATTTTGGGGAGAGAGAGAGGTAGCAAACTTTGGCAGAAAAATATTACTTGGGTACAGGTAGCCTGAAGAACCTGTTCAGATGGGGAAGAGGCTTCTGTGTTTACTTTTATGTTTTATATTGGTGTGCTGGGTGTATTTCCAGGACCCTGATTGAGGATGGTGTCACATTTTTCCCTGGAGGGACCACAGTCTTTGGCTGATACAGCATGAAAATAAGCCATTGTAATAAAAAGCAGCAGAAAGGAGAGATCCATTCTGGCAGTACTGGGCAAAGAAAGGTATTTTTGAAAGCCAGGTGAAGTTTTTGTTTGGAGAACCCAACCTGTGTGTGTCACCAGTGAGGAGAGAGGGCACCTGTGGTCAGAGGAGCCAGTGTCCTCCCTGGGCAGGGCTGAATGGACACTGTCAGCTCCACACATGTTTAGAGATCGTGAGAGGATGAGAGAGGTGCTGTCCAGGATTCAGATGTAGCCATGAGAATGTGTTTGTAGAAAATAAAGTCCCATGTCAAGCTGTCACAGGTGGTGTGGTGTGGCTGTGTCCCACTGCTTGTCTCCTGCTCCCTGTAGTTACTGACAGGACATGATTGCTGCTGAATGTGAGCACAGAGCTCTTCATCCTGCTTGGAATTCATATCCTGGTTCACACAGAGATGAACTCTCAGCTTCCCTGCAAAATATTTAGAAAACTAGACAAATCCCTTCTGTCAACTTTCATCAGGAACCACGGTGTGGAGATTGCTCTTTCCACCACTGCTGCCTTCTTGTTAGGACAGGCAGTGCCTTCCTGGCAGCCTGCAGGGCTGCCCCTGCCTGCTGAGAGCATGCTGGAAGCTGTGCTGGCTTGGAGGGACTTTGTTTTGGGGCAATAAATCTCCTTTTTGGCCAGCAGGATTTCCCACTGCTTTTTTCACCAGCCAGACGAATGCACCTGCATGCAGTGTGCTGTCACACTGCTGGGTCTGGCTGGGAGCTTGGCACCTGCAGGAAAACAGAAAGTCTTGAAGGCCTGAAAGGTAGAAAAGGCAAATGGGGTTAAAATCCAACTGCTGGGTCACACTAGAGAGGGGGAGGGTCTGCCCTGCCATGTGTGCTTTAGCCCTCACTCTGTCCTTCTGCTTCAGCTTCTGCTTCACAGCCCTTTCAGAGGGCAGGGGAAGGTGCTCCAGAGGCTGTGCCATGCCCTGGGACACAGCAATGTGTGCTGCACCTTCTCCAGTGCTGAGCTGCTCTTCCACCATGTGCAGATGTGTGTTTGTGAGGTATCCACCTGGATGTTTTGAAAGCATATCCACATCAGCTCTCCCCAAAGCTCCTTTGGATAAAAGCTGTGGAAAACAGATTCGCAGCCCCTCTTCAAGCCTGATGGCACTGCAGTGGTGCAGAGAGAATTTGGAGTGGTTTGGAGGCAGCCTTTGAAGAGCAGAAAGAAGCACAGCTATTCCTTCATTTTTTTATTTTTTTTCCCAAGCAGCACATGCCTGGTTTCTCAACCTTTATTAGACTGATGTTGTCAGGCAGTAACCTACATTTCCTTCCAGCCCCAAGTGCATCCCCCAGACACTTTTATCTTTGCTTCCTTTCCCCTGTTTTTAGGAGTCAGGGATGACATCACTCTCCCAAGCTCAGTGTGCTGGGATTTAATTGGTATCAGAAAAACCCAACCAACAGAGCAGGAGGAGCTGTGTCCAGGGCTTTTCTCTGCTTTCAGTGGCTGTCATGGTCAGACCCCCAGTAATGTGCTGCAATGAATCAGCACCTTGCAGACACAGAATAAATTAGTCTTGGGAACAGAACTTTACCATAGAAGCAACATAAACTTTGTTGTATTACCCTAAGGTGCCCAGTAATTGCTGTTGATTGGGAGGGAAAAGCCATCCAGAGAAGAAATGCAATTTGTTGCTGTGGCTACTAGCTCCCAGATTTATTATCTCTCCTCATTCTCCCTGAGTGTTGTAAAATACACCACACATTCAGCCTGCTTTCTTGTTTTGCTGTTGTTTTTGTTTTGTGGTTGTTTTGTGGTTTTTTTTAATTTATTTCAGAGTAAAGCCTGTCTGCAGGTTTATAGCACTGGCAGGTGCAGCATCACTGTGGACTTGCACTGTGACTGCTTGGTGCTGGCATTTGCTCAGAGGCTGCCACTGAAACATAAAACACCTTTCCCTGGAGGTGTCTCACCCTGAGGTGGAGCCCAACCTTTGCTTTGTATTAAGGGAGAAGTGGAGAAAACCTCTGGGATATTGGGTGGCCACAGCAAGAGTTTTCACAGTTTCAGGGAAACGTGGTTCTAATGCATGTACACATATTGTGGATGAAAAATTAATCCATTCATTTCAGAGATGAATTGCATGTACAATGTTTTATAAAATTGGGAAGGCAGCATGAGGCACAGAGAATAATTTCAGGGTGTGAGGGAGCAGTGTGAAGTACCAAGGAGGAAGGGAGGGCCTTTCCCTAAAGGAAGAGGCAGAGCTGATTCTCCTGTTCCTCTCTAGGATTTTTGGGTGAGCTTGGAAAAGCCCTTCCAGCCCCTGACTGCAGTAACAGCACTGCTCACCTTGGTGCTGAGAAGTGGGCAGGTGTTGCTGTGAGGTGCCTTAGACTATGAGGGATGCTATTGCTGCTCTTCATACTGATAAAACTCATTGCAGTGTGAGCATTTCTCATCTCTCTTCCACTGGTAGGGTTTTGTTTTCCATGGGGTGAGTCCCAAATTCCACTCTCATACCTTAAAGACATGCCCTGCAGAACAAAGCCATGTGTTAAACATGGCACAGGAAATTGTTATACCAGAAATGAAAGCTAAAGCAGCAAGAGAGCACAGTGTCTTCTTCAGAGGCTGCTTTTTAGCACAGTAAATAAGGAAAAGATGTTGTCACCTCTTACATGGTCTGGGAGTTAAGAAATCTTAGTGGTATCTCCTTGACAGGAGCCTGGGAAACTGGCTCTGGATAGAGGAGTCTCTTGGGCCAGCTGCAGCTTTCTGACATCTCCTAATTTCCCCTAAAAAGATACTCAGAGCTTTATTTGGACTGCCAAATGAATATTTTGATTAAACATCCAGATTTACCATTTGGAAAAAGAAAATAAAAAATAGGGTTTTTTTTGTTTTTTTTTTTCACTTTCACCAAGGATATTTAGTTAGGTTGGCAGTAGAAGAGACATTCAGTAGGGTACAGGAGACTTGTGAAGCAACCAGGATGCTTTCCTGGGTAATATCCTTCACTTCTCCCTTCCTCATGCTGGGATCTCATTTAAGATCCTTCATCTATCCAAACAGAGGCTAAAATCCACCTCCTTACCACCACCTCACACTCTTTGCCTATTATTACCTCATGTTTGCTGCCCTGTGGTTCCCAGCCTGGGCATGCCTCTGTTTTCAGGCAGGTTTTTGTGTCCTGTCAGCCACTTCGGGGCTTTGTCTCCCAGTCTGAGGCTCTTCCTCTCATCCCTTTCCCTTGTGCAGCTCCTTGCTGGCTCAGGTTGTGCCTTTTCAAGTGCCACAGGTGATGGAGCTTTTGCTTTGCAGCTCCTCAGTGCTGTGGGGTGAGGGCTCCTTCTGCAGAGCTGAGACTTCATCTCACTAAACACAGGGCTGCATTTTCCAAATAACTCAGATTTTGAACTGGTCAGGCAGCAAAAGAACTCCAGATTTTCCCACCTGCCTCACCTATTAACTCTCTAGTGACAGACTTCCCAGCCCAACCTGGGGAGCACGGGGCAAGTTTAGGTGTGTAGGTGTTTGTTAATAAATTGGGATTTGCTCTGGGATCTTGAGGGCAGCCTGAGCTTTTTTATGCAGACACAAAGTGCAGCTGCTGGGTGCTGTGCACTTGCAGGAACACAAGTGTTGCCACGAGGCAGAGCAGGACTGTGCAGCCCATGGGCTCAGCAGAGGGTGTCCACGAGAGCCAGCACACTCATCACCACAGTTCACTAATTACCTTAATTACTGTGGCAGCTTCCTGATCCCACGCCAGCTTTCGAGCTTGTTCCTTGATCCCTGTTTAATGACAGAGTGCTCCCCTTGTTAATTTTTATATTTATGGCCCCTGCCCTCATATTCTTTGGGTCTGTTAAATTTTATGCTCTGAGAAACTGTTCAGGATTCAAGGTGACCCTTGTGCTACCCCAGCTCATGTGCACCAGAGCCAGCCAAAGTTCCTAAAACTCACAGGAAAATTGAAAGTTCTGATGTAACCAGTTCAAAGTGGGCAAATATCAAAATGGATTCTTGGAATTCTTCAACCTCTAGAACTGGTTTTGTGTCAGGAAACTTTTTTCCTCTAATTAAAACAGGCACTATTTTTTCACAGCAATTCATTGTAAAAAAAAATCTATGTGTTGTCTCTGGGATTTGGGGGATTCCAGATTCTTGTTTGGCTCATGCTATCAGCTAAAAAATAATGGATTTTTTAAATGGTGATATAGCATCCTACAATTTATTTTTGCAAACAAATACTATTTAAACTTCAGTGGCTGTATATTCTTATTTAATGTATGATAGTTTTGTCATGGATTTCAGTACATTCATAGGCTGAATTGCTGTTATAATTTAAATGAAGGCTTTTTCTCCTGTTCCAGATGAAGTTATCAGTTCAGCCATAGGTTTTTAAGAGAGGCAGGGAGATTAATGTAATAACCCAGGCTAACTTCTTGATTAACACAAGTCATAGGATTTCAGTCACTGATGTATCCACCCCAAAAACATCTGGTTGACCTGGAATGAAAATGTGTGTATGTGTGTATAAAATTCAATCTTCTTCGAAAGATAGGAAATGATGGAAAAGCTACTGCATCCCTTGGCAATCTGTTCCAATTTGTTAGAATGAGTTCTCCCAACTCTTCCTCAGACCTTCATTCAGATAAGGCTGGAATCATTTAAACCTCCTGTCTCATCTCTGCCTGTAAATGTTTTCTGTTGCCAATGCTTCCAGCTGCTGCTCAGGTCACTCCCACACTTAATTTCAAGAGTTCATTGGAACCTCTCATTCTCTGTACAGCCCCTGGGGTTTTGTTTTATTTGAAAAATCAGAAGTATTTGATTGGCTCCCATAACAAAATGGTACAGGAAAACCACACACAAGGAAACAGAGCACAGTTCAGCACTGCCTGATTGTGGGGAGGTGTCAGCTCACCCCAAATGGTGCTGGTGGGTAAATAAAGGACTTGGTGCTTGTGGTTTTGATTTTTCCATCTGTAGTAACACTGTCACTTTTGGAGGTCAGTCCTGGTTTAATCCCAGAATCTCAAACTCCCATCTTGTCCTGGGCTGCAGTGCAGGCTGTCCCCAGCAGTCTGTGTTCTATCTCCAGCTCTTAAACCAGCTGGGGAGGGGTTTTCTTTATCCCTGCCAGGACCCCCCTCCCTGCAGGGATCTCTGCTGCTCAGGGGCCAGCCAGGCTCACTGCAGGCCTGAGACAATTCCAGCATCCCAGGGGGAGAGGCTGCAGCCAGGGGAGGAGCCCAGCATTCCCAGCTGGATCCAAGCTGGGATCAGAACAGCAGCACAGCCTGTGGGCACTGCATTCCCAGAGGAGCCCAGAGCCATCCCAGCACCACTGCACCTTCAGAGGGAACTGCACCTGCTCCAGGATCATTGCTGCAACAGAGCCACATCTGTCACTGCAGGAGGGCTGGATGGGACTGCTGCCAGCACCCTGACCTACAGGGGCNGGACACAAATCTCAAATCTCCCTCTCCATCAGGGACTCTGGGAGCTCATGGTGCAGCCTGGGTTCTGAGTGTGCTCTGCCTGTTCTTTGCACTGAGGCTTTCCCTGGAGGCAGCAAGTGAAGCTGCTGGGGTTTAGCTGGGGGTGTTACTTGGGGTGCATTGCACTGCAGCTACAGAATGTACACATATTGTTATTTAGTTATTTAGGTTAGAAAAGACCTCCAGGATCACCAAGTCCAACCTATGACCGATCCCCACCTTATCAGCTAAACCAGAGCACTAAGTGCCACATCCATCTTTTCCTTGGACACCTCCAGGGATGGTGATTTCCCACCTCCCTGGCAGCCTGTCCCAGTGCCTGAGCACCCCTCCAGTGAGGAATGTCAAAGGTGTGTATCCCAAGGGGCTGGTGCCCTGTGAAATCCTGGGTTTGCCCCCACCATCAGCTCCATGCTTTCACTCTGGTCCCACCCTGGCTGTTGCAGCTCACGTGGTGCCTGTGGAGAGCACAGCTGGCTCATTTCATCTCCTTGCTCTGGACATTTTGCTTTGTTTCATTTCCTTCTGATTTTCTCCACTTTTCTACCTCTCTTTGCTCCCAGGCCATTCCCCCAGAGCCCTGCATTGCCCTTCCACTTGGCCTCGTGTTCATGTTCACTGTCCTCTGCCTCATTCCCTTCACAATTCAGTGTTTCCTTGTAAATCCACCTCAGCTGCTCCATACCTGCCCTGTGCCTCCAGGCACTTCTGCCAGCACAATTCCTGAACATTCTGTCAATGTTTCCATCCTAGTTATCCATCGGATCTGCTCACCACGTGAATCCCCTGGCTTTTAACTGGTCACATCTCTAGGCAGGAAGGGGAAAGAAATAATTGCTGCAGGGCACAGGGGTCAGGGTGTTTGGCTGCTCCTCTTCTACTCTTTAACAACCTGAGTGTTGGCCATTAACCATGGCAAAAACAGCTGCCCATTTCCAAGAGTATTGGAGTATATTTATGGGTAGATTGTGAGAAGATATGGAAATCTGGGTATTCTGTTTAATAGCTAGAATTTAAAATGCTAGGGTTCTTTTTATTCTGATCAATCAATGTCTTTTTTTTCCTTGAGCACTGCCATCCTAGAACTGCCATAACCCCTCAATTAAATGAGTATTTAGACCTGTAAATTGCAGTGAACAGGAGGGACCAGAATTGTTACCCACTGCTGTCCATGCCACATGAATTGCAGAGCAGGGATGCTCATGTCAGCAGATGGAGAACCTGCCCAGCACCACATCTGCCAAATCACTGCCTGAGCAGTGCTTAATTAGCACACTGGAGCTGCCAAGGGATGCTCTGATGGCGTGTGCAGGCATTGTGTGGGGTTTGCAGCCCTCAGCTGATGGTTCCTGAGGGAAGGAAAGCCTGCACCTGCAGTGTGGGGGTGCTGGAATGATCCAGGGGGTTGCCAGCCTGAAGGCAGCTCTGGAGAGGAGCCTGGTGTTGGTTTCCAGGCTCCATCAGGCATCCCCTGAGCTTCAGTGGTTAAATGGCTGCTTAAATATTTTATAATACCTTGCATCTTTCAGTAAAAGAGACCTGAGACTGTCAGAGTCCCCTGGAGATCCCAGCCTTTGGCTATGTGGTCCTGAAGGTCTCTCCTGGTTGTGGAAGTCAACAGCAGTAATGTTAGGGAATTCAGTGGAGATGCAGCTGCTGTGGAAGAGCAGAGGAAGCCAGTGTGGGATAAAGATTTAAGGAGAATTTTCTCATTTCAAAAGAAGTGATAGACTGCTGCATCTCCAGGACCCTGCAATCCCAGGGTAGCACAGGGAGAGATGCTGCAGGAGTACCATGATGGATGGTAATGAATGCTTCTTTGAATTAGATTTACATTTTCTAGAGAGAAACATTTATTAGTGGTGAGTGATGGTGTGGTCTTTGGGGTATTTTCATCTTCTGTTTCCTGATCCACTGAAAAATCTTAACTCTTCACATTCTAGCTGTTGTTAACTCTCTGAATGACCCTTTCAGAGCTGACTGGCATTTGGACAGGCTGGGCAGTCTGGTCCAAGTGGAAAAGCAAAAAAGTGTGGGAGGCAGAGCTGTGCCAGCTCTGGGAAAGAATATTCCAGCTTCAGGGGGACTGGAGGGTTGCTCCCTTTGGATCTTGCCTCAAATTCCCCCTCTGCCTTCCCTGTGCCAGGCCCAGGCTGGGTGGCAGGATCACTTTGATTCCCATGGGATGCACAGTGCAGCCAGGGCAGATTCTTGGATGTTTCAGGGAGGAAACCTGGCCCTGAGACCAAAGACAAATCTTTTCCAAAGGGGTTTTGGTTGCTGCTCCAAAGTTGCAGTGCTGACAGCTCAGGAAATAAAATGGGAAACAAAACAAAACAAAACAAAAAAAAAAAAAAAAAAAAAAAAAAAAAAAAAAACACAAAAAAAACATCAAAACAAACAAAAAAACCCAACAAACATTCCCCACAACCACAGGATCATAATCTTTAAATCATGAGATTTGGAAAACAAACAAAATGTCATTAAAATTTTTTATTGTGTTTTCTTTGACTTTTAATCTTCTTGCTCTCATGGGTGATATTGTTCTTCATTTAAAATTCTCCATAACCACAAACTCCTCTGATGGAGGCTGGGATAATCCTTTCTGAGGAGAGCTACCATGCACTAATTGATTGTCTTGACTCTTTTCCTTCCCTTTTTGCCTACTTCACCATACCTTTTTGTTATGCAGAGACCTGCCCTGGAGCTACAAAATGTGTCTGGGGAAAATGATAGAAAAAATTAATAAAACTAATTCACACATATTATATCTTCTGATTATTTTTAATAAAAACTTACATTACTTGCACAAAAGTTATACATTAAAGTGTAATTGCATCATCAACTGCTGTCTAATTGCTAGGAAAAATATTAGCCCAAACAGAGCTTAAAGTAACTTAGTGTTATAATTAAATTTAGAATCTTTCAATGTATCTTACAAAATGCTTCTCAGCCATTTCAAGTACTTAAAATAATTTTAAATCATTCTCACTTCTTTATACAGTTTCTGTCACCTCCATAGTGATATAAATTATCCAGTAATTATAGTAAATATAAGCTTAATTAACTGTAATTAACTGTCCAAATCACTAGCAGTAATATGTATTTTATTTTCATTCTCTTTTGATTTCATGGCTTCAGGAGTAATTGTTTTCTTGGTGGTGGAGAGGAGAGTGAAACATTGGCCTCTGCAGGGGGGTCTGAAGGAGAGGTGTGAGATAAATCCCACCAGGAGAGGGGCATCACCTGTCTGGGCTGCATTCCCTCCTGTCTGAGGCAATTCTCAGCCTGTATCAGTACCAGCCTGTGTTTAATAGAAAAAGTTGAAGCCACCAAATATCCCTTGGGAATGTTGGTTATTAATCCTTATTCCTTGGTCTTTGACAGTTGGTCTCATTTTTTATTTTGCAGTGGGAAAAAGGAAATCCCATGCACAGAGGTTGGGATTTATATTCACCCTACAAAGGGTGTGCTCCTGTCAAATCCATCAGAGGCTGCCAAGAGATGGTTGGTTTTTTTTTTAATTTGATGGGAGAGGGAAGGAGAGGAGGGGGGTTCCTGCTACTTTTATTCACTGACTAAAGAGCTCATGTTAACATTCACTTCTCAAAACACAGCCCTGGCCTGTGTGTAAAATGAGCTTTGAAGTGCAGAGCTGACAAAGCCCAGGGGAAAGCGTGTCTGCTATTAACAACTGCTGCAACACTGCAGCAGCTCCACTGGAATGGTTGGAGGAACATTTTCTGTGTGAGCAGGGGGGGTTTTGTGCTGAGCCTGGCTGGGGCAGGAGCTTTGGGGATGCTTGGTCCTCCCCCTGCACCCCTGGGAGAACCTGGAGCCCACAGGTGGGGTGGGAGAACCAGCACTGAGGTGAACAAATCCCTCTGCAGTGGACATCTTTGGATTTTAAATGTGACATGGTGGTTGGTTTGATGATGGTGTATTTTTGTCTTTTTTGGGGGAGAGGGGGCTGGTTTCTTTTTGTTTTGTTTTTTTTTGGGTTTTTTTTTGTTTTTTGGTTTTTTTTTTTTTTTTTTTGTGTGANAGATGGTGTTCTAAAACACTGTTTCACTGTCTGTTTAAGAATAGCTAACTGAAAATCATGGCATAAAAGAGAAATGTGGTCCAATTTTTTTTTTTTTTTTTTGTTATTGTTATTTTGGGTTTTGACTTTCTTTTTTGGTGCTGAGGTGTCTTAGGGCCCCCGATGGCATTTCAGTAGTTCAGTGACATGCTGGGTTCTGGTTCTTCAGGATGGGTTTAGGTGCTCTTAGAAAACATTTTAACAAAAAATCCACAGTAGTGTGTTCTACATATATACCTCTGCAGATGTATATTAAAATATATAGGTATATTTAAATAAATATATATTTAAATATAAAAATTATATAAGNTCTTCTCACTCTCCTTCCAACAGCGATTTCCATCCTTGCTTCTGCATCCTTCCTTTGCCTCACAGAGCCCCAGAATACATCCCACCCACTGAAGGGACTGTGCTGAGCTCAGATTGGTGTAATTAGGAAAAAAACCTTCCCTGGGAGGGTGGGCAGGCCCTGGCACAGGGTGCCCAGGGAGGATGTGGATGCTCCTGGATCCCTGGCAGTGCCCAAGGCCAGGCTGGACAGGGCTTGGAGCAGCCTGGGACAGTGGAAGCCGTCCCTGCCATGGCAGAGGGTGGCACTGGGTGGGCTTTGAGGTCCCTTCCAACCCAGACTCTTCTGTAATTCCATAATCCTACCAGAGATATCCTTAAGACCAGGTTAAAAGCTTGTCCAAGGCCAGAGGAAAAGCTCAGTATCAGTGCTGGGATTACACACTTGCAGTTCTTGGCTTTGAGATTTGGCTGATACAGAATGAAATACGAGCATCCTGAATTTTTCATGCTGCAGTTCAAGTATATTTGGGCTAGATTCATCAAAGGAATAACCGGGAGAGATATTTTTCATTTGTAGAATCCTAATGAATACATGGCACCACTATTCATTATTTATCTGCTTTCGTATTCTAATTAATAGTTCTACTGGCCATTTCTGATTTTTTTCCACTTATTTATAGAAAGGCATCACTTCAAAAATATTGAGTCATGCTGCTATTTGTTACCTTTCATAACTTTCCCTTAATATTAGGACAGAGTGAACTTTGCTGTAACTTTTAAAGGCACAAATGAAGGAGGAGAATGCCATCTATTTTGCTGTTCCTTTGAGTCCTGTCAAAATTTGTGGTTTTCCTCCCCCCCCAAGTGCTTTTACATCATTTTGGGCAGGGAAGGTGGTGTTTTTGTGCGGGCAGGAACCACTAGAGGACACCACCAGACGACACGTAAAGCAAACAAACTCTGCTGTAAACAGAGGAGGTGGAGGGAAGGGAAAACGCTGATTCCCAAGGTTTTGTGTGGGTGAATGATGCTAACCTAGCTCCTCTTATTGCCAGCCAGAGCCCTTGGGATGGGAATGACCAAATCCTTGGGGATGTCCTGTGCAGGGCCAGGAGCTGGGCTTGATCCTTGTGGGTCCTTTCCAGCTCAGGAGATTTTATGATTCTGGGACTTTCTGAGCTTTTTTCCTCATGGTTCCAGAGCAGATCTGTGGGGAGGAGGCTCTCCCAGAAGCTCTGCAGAGCTGCTGACCTGGAGGAGTTCTGGGATGAGGGTGAGGTGATATTTCTCACCATGGAGCCCTTGCCACGCCTGCAGTGCTGGCTCTCAGTGGTTTCTGCAGGACAGTCCTTCCAGGGAGGAAAAACCTCCTGGTCTGCTGAAGCAGATGGTGGAAGTACAAAGCAGACCTCCCCCTTGCAGGTTGCCCTTTAAAATACTGGCTTCACACACATGGAAAGGTTTAAAAGGTTCAAATCACAGATTTAATGACAGGATAATGATGTCAACAAAGCAATTAGGGCTGGGAGATGGCACAAATGTCAACATTTTCCCTGTACAAAAGCTGTACCCAAAGGCTGGTACAATGGTTTTTACCATTTGTGAAAAAAAAACAATGCCAAAACCTGCCCATTTTAAGCATCTCTAAGATACTCAAGGCAAATTAAATGTGAAGTATTTGCAGAAGAATCAGATTACAAAGTCTGGTTCTTGGGCTCTTGCCTCTAAACCAAAAGTCAGGGGCAAAAGGGGACAGGGGATAAATGTGGTTTCACAAGACTCTGCAACCCTAAATGCAAAACCCCCATGAAACCCAGCTGGAAAATTATCTATATTCCATGTGTCTCTGACATCTGTGGATACCAGAGGAGCTGTGAGCCCTGGGGATTTCTCTGAGGTCTTTTAATCCCACAAAAATGATGTAAATCATGTGAAATATCAGCTCTGATGATGATGATGGTGAGGCTGTGCTGATTCCTTGAGTTGCAAAAGGGTTTTGTGCTTGGCCTTTGATTCCCCTCCTTTCTCTCTGCATGAATACAGCTCAGCTCCCAAATGCCAGGGATTTCAGGCAATGCAAAAGCATCCAGGAAAATTCTCTTCTTATTTCCCCACTTATCCCTAAAACGCCTTTTAAAATGGTTTTGAGTTTTCTTGTGAGAAACATTAAATCCCACACAGAGAAACGTTCCTGCCCTAAAAAGCTGCTCTTACTGTGAGAAGTTTTGCCTGTGAGTGGCAGGACCATGCCAAGCCTGAGGGCTCTTTTCTAGATGGTTTTTAACCAAATCTACTCATATTTGTTTCTCAACATCTCTCTAAAGATGGCAACCCCTCCCCCCAAACAAACCAAAATCAAATGAAGCAAATAATACTGCTCCAAACATCTGATATTGGTATTTATTACATCTTTTAGTTAAAAAAATATGACCAAAAAGCTGGTATTTGGTTAAAATTTCAGTATTTATCAGAACTAAAGCTTAAAACCTAACAGAAGTTTCAGAAAATTATCATACTTAATATTTCCAAGATGGGATTTTTCCAATTTCTCTTTAAATTCTTTCAAAACTTTGAAACTTTTTTCTTTTCTTTATTGGAATGAAGAGAGTTTGGAGACTGTTTAGATGGATTCCTAATTAATCTGCTGGAATAGTGTGGGCTTGTTTTTTTGTTTGTTTGGGGTTTTTGTTGTTGTTG
>WEIU01015112.1:894915-925603 GCA_013389925.1 Aegithalos caudatus
TTTTTTTGTTTTTTTTTTTTTTTTTTTTTTTTTTTTTTTTTTTTTTTTTTTAATTTCCTCTCTTTTTCCCCGTTTTCCCCTCTCCCTTTCCTCTCTCCGAGCTGTGACCCCATCTCTGCCCTGCCCTGGGGGCCGGTCCCTGTCCCCCGGAGCCGGCCGGGCTCTGTCCTTGCGTGTCGCGGTCACCAGAGGGGGACCGAGCCCCACGCACGGCACCCGCGGAGCTCCCGCTCCCTCATCCACCCTAAATCCCTCCCAGCACGGCTTTTGGGGTGCCAGCTGCGCCCCTGGGTGCCCCAAACCCAGCTCTGGGTGTGATGCTGGTAAAAGTGTGGGTGCTTAAAAATAAACTCTCCGGCAGCCCTTGTAACAGCTGTAAATTCCCTGGGGGTTAAGCAGTATGGAAAACTGGGCTTTGGAACTGCTTGGTTTTTCCTCTCTGTTATTTTGCCAGAAATCTGTTTAAAAATGACTGTTCCTATGTTTAAAGATACCTGTTCCCCCCAGGTTTTGGTCTGGTCCACTGAGAACTGGCACACACCAAGTATTTAAGTTAGCAGCACCCATCCAGGGGAGGAATTTTGCAACTGACAGCATTGGAAATGAGAGGAGAAGCAAATTTGATGAGCATTTGGCTTTTTCAATAGCTGGTTATGCCTGATTGGAACCCGTGGGGAAAACAAACGCAATTATTTGTGTGAGATTGAATTTCATTGCCAACAGAAAATACAAAATCTGTCACCTGCACCTCGCTGTTACCTGCTCATGGGCTGGGGGATGCTCCAGCAGTGATGGAGCAGAAGCAGCCAGCCCTGAGCCAGGGCATGTGCTCAGGTACCCGTGTCCCCCTGTCACCCCTGAAATGTGGGTCACCCATAGGGCAGGGCTCCAAAACCATGGAGCTGGCAAAGCAGGTTCCTGGAGCTGAGGAGCAGGCTGTCCCCAGGGATGTCCTGTGGGCTGCAAGCCTGGCTTTGGTTATGTGGCCAGCCAAGCCTGGCAGAGTCTGTGAGACCTTAAGACACATAAATAATCCTTGGCTTGAGTCCATTTCCTCAGCTCCTGACAGCTTGCAGCGTTCCCTTCTCCCGATCCTCAGTGTCAGACCCTTGCCCGAATCCAGCTGTCCCTGGTAATTGAATTTTCCTGCCTCAGGCTGGGAGTTTGTATTGCTGTTTGAAGTGAAGCATTTCAGCGTGGTCACCGTGGGCTCTGAAACTCCCTGTGTGCCACCAGGGGTGGGGAGGATGGTCCCATCTCCATGGGGGCACTGCTTGGTCCCAGCTGAACCCACACAGCAGCTGGTTTGTGGAATTGAGGAATTTCCTCTTGTGCAGATGGGAGAGACCGGACAGCTAATGAGAGTTTATCCTGATGGGTTTGAAAAATACATGAAATACTCTTGAGAGAGCCACCAAGTGCTGTTTGGACAGCTGGTGGCACCTTTGCAGCCTGCAGGGTGGCACCCACTGATGTGGCCCTGCTGTCAGTGATGGGATGGGGGCACTGAGCTCCACTGTCCACTGTCATGGGCAGTGACATCCCACAGACCTGGAGCAGGTGTCCATGGTCACAGCCAGGAGCTGGAGTGCCCCATTTCTGCAGAGGGAAGAGGAATTTAAGGTGGAGGCAGTGAGTAGAAACCCAGCAGAGCTGATATCCTAGACTCTCTTTCTCCTCCTTAATCCATTCATTGTAATTACCATGCAAACAGAAGGCCTGGGTAATTATTACGTGCTTTTGTGGGTGTAAATTTAACGTGTTGTTCCCATGCAGCCACACAGTGAGGGAAGAGTTTTTCCTTTGAGTTTTTAACTCCCTGCTTTCAGTTTCTCCCTGGGCTCAGCACAGCCAGCTAATTGTCAGCAGAGTGGGAAACAGCTCTGAACTCCCACCAGCACCAGGGACTGGCACTGCCATCCTGGTTTGCAGGGAGAAGCAGGAGATCTGTGTGTGGACTGTGACCCAGCCCAAAGCACAGAGAAAGGGACGTGAGCTTCTGAGAGCCAAGTCATCCCCAGAATGTGGTGGAGAGGATGACTGGAGCTGTGCCAGGGAAGGGTCAGGCTGGATCTCAGGGCAAGGTTCTTCCCCCATGGGTGCTGGCACTGCCCAGGCTCCCCAGGGAATGGGCACAGCCCCAGAGCTCCAGGAGCCTTTGGACAGCGCTGCCAGGGATGCCCAGGGTGGGGTTGTTGGGGGGTCTGGGCAGGGCCAGGAGCTGGGCTGGGTCATCCTGGGGGTCCCTCCCAGCTCAGGACATTCCAGGATTCTATGGTGGTTCAAGGGGACACTCAAGCTAACAAATCCCATGTTTAAGTTCTGGGATTTATCTGAGGATCTTGGGGAACAGCAGCATTGTGTTTCACTTCTCCAGAGCTCTGGAGGCCAGAGCTTGTTGAGCTAAAGCATCAGTCTCTGTTTCTCAAGTTAGCACAGAACAATGGTGCAGATGTGTCCTATGGTCATCCTTTTGCATTTTTATTTCTGACTTTAACATATTGCACAAAGAGTTGTGAATCTCAGCTCATATTACTTTACTTTAAGAAAATTTTCCATAGAATTACAGCTGTTTCCCCTTTTCTCTGGTTGAAATAACCTGAATTTTGCCACCACCTGTGTTTGACTCTAAGCACAGGAACAAATCACCATGAATGTGGCTTGTTGAAACCTTCCCACAGCCCAGGATGGAAGAGGTGTCTCCAAACAGCTTGGCATGTTGGTGTGCTCGTGTGTCTGTGTGTAATGCAGACCTGCCCTGCTGTCGGAGCTGCAGAACAGATGACTCAGAAAAGACTCAATAAGTTATAAATTGTTTCCTGTCACCCAAGCTGCCGTCTCTCTCTGCTGTTCTGCTCGTTCTGTTACATTTGTTTCCTTCCCCTTTCCCCTTCCCTGCATAAAAACAAAGCTGAAACTGCTTGTGCTGAAGGCACTCGTGCTGATGCCCTGCTCGGAGTATTTTCAGTAGAATCCCCTGGGTTTGGGCTGCCCAGCTCACAAATAACAGAGCCAACAAAGCCCATTGCTGAGCAGCTGCTTTTCTGCAGGCTGGATAAAGCTGCTGTTGGAAGCAGTTTCATTTCTCAGTTTACCTTTTATTTCCCACGTGTGCCCTGAGTGGCATGACACGTCCTGCTGGGAGTCAAAGCTGTCTGTGCCCTCAGACCCACCTCCACTGCAAGGGCTGATGTTCTGTTCCAAGCCCACAGCACCCAAAATCTGTTGGATGTGTCATTTTTGTTCACAACCCCTCAGTGTGGAAAGCTGCAGGTCTGAATTTGTCCCTACAAAGATCCAGGTGTCCCCTGGAGCATCCCAGGGGCCTTGGCTTGCCCTAAACTCTCTGGGCTCTCTGTGGAAATAATGAAAAGGTTTGGGAGCAACAAAGGTGGAAGGGGTTATATTTTCCTTTCTCCTGTTTTCCTTCTTGAAGACCACTGGATCCATGCTGTCTCTGGGCTATAAAAGAAGATGAGTGGAAAATTGAGATATAGAAGAGAAAGCCCCAGGCCTTCATGTTTCCAACAGGAAAAGCATTTTATTGTGCTGGAGTTTTCCATGGTAGCCCTGCAGGTTTTGGGGATGCTTTTGCCACCACAAAGTTCATTCAGCTGGTGGAGCTCTGGCCACAGGGGAAGGGTGTTTTAAAGATGTGGTGATTTTGTGCCCCAATCTTGCCTTGTAGCAACACAGCCTGGGAAAGGTAATTTTTTACTTTGTGGAGGTGTTTTTAGTCAGTCCAGGCTACTTTTCTAAGTATAAAAGTCCTTTTTGCTCAAAACTCAGAGAAGTAAAGGGATACTTCCATACAAAAAACACAGATCTGGGGGGGAGCATCCTGAGGATCAGCCCTGTTGTCCACTTGTGGTCACCCCCTGGTGTGAGTGGAAAGGGAACATGTCAATTAATTTTGTTTACTTGAACAGAATTAATGTTTTCCCTGCATTTCTAAGAAGATACTTCATCCAGCTTTGAGCATTTTTTATTTGAACTTTAAAAATATTTTTCTGACCTTTTTTTTTTTCAAAATCAAGAGAACATATGAAAGTAAATCTTCCTTCTGATCAGCTTCCACTTAATAAATGTGTATTTTTTCAAAGGGTTGATTATATCAAAGTTATCTAATGAGCCCCATGGACTGGACATGGCCCAGAAAAATGTCTGGCTTAAGGTACTGCTGGTTTTGGTTTTTCTCATCTCTCATTTCTCTCATTAAATGGAAAAACAATTTTACAGGTGGTAGGATGGGATGGTGAAGAGAACATGTGGGGGGAAAATATCCCTTATACCTGAGTATTTTTTGGCAAAGATCCAAAAAAGTTCTCAGCCTTGCACAGCAGGGTTACCTCCTGCTGGTGTGACCAGTCCTGGATTTTGATCTGCCCTGATAAGCCTGAAATATTACTTGTAATGTTTAGATACTGCCATTAGTTTTGAAGTTTTGGAATTTCATTCTGTTTTTTTCTGGGTTTGAACTTCCCCAAGGTTGTTGGGAGTCTGGGCTGTGCTAATTCTTGGGGAAGGAAGCAGAAGAGCTCTCTTATTTCTGTTTTTTAAATGTAAGTTCAGAGCTCACTTGTACAGTGCCTAGGAAAGTAACTGATAACAAAAGAGATTTGGAGTTTGGATAAGATAAGAATCAAATTGAATATTTGTCCTGTCCCAACAATGCACTCTATCTGTTCAGGAGATCCAAAGAGCTGCAGTTGTTTTAAAATAGTTTTTCTGTTTTGTCTATCTCCTAAACTTCTCTGTGCTGATGTTGGACTCAAGCACTAAATCTAGTAGCAGTCACATTCCCCAGGGGATGACAGCAAATTTGTCTCTAAAATGTGGTGCTAGTGAACTTTCCCATCCCTCCTTTATCATGGCTGGGTACCACAGCAGTCACAAACACTCAGAGCCCCTGGGGATACTTTTATATCTTGTGGAGAAAGGGCTGATTCCCCAGAGCTGCTGAATTCAGAGGTGGCCCTGGGCTGAAATCTCAGCACTGAACCAGCTCCTAAACCTGCTGCAGCTCAGCCTGAAGCAGTTCCCAGCTTGGGCAGGATGCTGCAGCCAGTGGGAGTCAGTGTAATTTTCACACACAGGGCACCCCTGAGTGGGAATTCCACACTGGATACGCCTGAGCCTGCTGGCTTTGGAGAGCTGCAGTTTATTGCTGTTGGATCGAGGCCTGGCACCTTCCTCCTTGGAGAGGATTCCTGTAATCCTTGTGTAATTCCATCAGCTCCAAGCACACCTACCTGCAGCACACAGAACACGTTTTTCTAACCTCCACATCCTACTGAAAATGATGCCCAGGCCCATCCCAGTGGGAACTTGTGCTCAGCAGAAAACAGTGACAGAAACCAGCCTTTAAAAAATGATTTATATGACACCAACAGCAGGGCTGGTGAAACTTAGGAAGTGTTAAGTGACAAGGGGTCTCTGGTTTTGCTTTTATTGTCTGAATTGTGTAAACTGGAGTCCAGGAACCTGGAGATACAGCAGGAGGTTGGTGTAGACACTGAAATGGCTGGTTCTTCCCTGCCCCTTGGTATTTATTTAGAAAGCACTAGAAAAAATATTGCTTTTTCTGACAAACCTGCCAATAAATTTGCTCAGTAGGCATAAATAATTAGCAGCGTGGGGACATGCCTGGCAGATGATAGGCTTGACATGTTTGTAAGCAGCTCAGAATCCATTACCATGGGATCAAAATTGCATAAGAGTCTAAGAAAACACTGAATCAGGGCCTAAAATCTAATATATCAACTTTGATAAGCTACCCAGTAATCAGCTACAAGAAAACTTATCTTGCTCAGGTTGTATTTCTAGCTGGCATAGAGACTGAAAATTAAAGAATTAGCATATTTGTGGCAAATAAAATATTATGCTTCCAAGCAAGTGACTGTCCTTATTTAATGCCCTGCTTTGTATTTAGAGTAGCTGCAGAGGAGCATCCTATATGTGCTCAGTACAGCAGCTGAATGATGTGTTTAGAATAATTCATCAGATAAATTCATGTCCATGAATAATCTGCATTCAGATCATGACCTTTACCGAGCTGTGCTTTTTCCAGGGCTCAGAACTTCCAGCTAATGCTGGGAAGAAACAAGAGGAACACAGAGGAAGTTTCCTCCCATCTCCTCCTTTCCAGCAGGATTCCTCATTTGGGAGCAGGGCAGGACAGCCTCAGCCCAGGGCATTTCCTGAGTGTGTTTTTGGAGCTGGGGAGCAGTGGAGTTTTAATTACAGAAGGGGCTGGGGGCAGAGCTGTGAGAGCAGAGCTGTGTGTGGCCAGCACTGAGTGCCTTGGCTTTGCCAGCACAGGCTCTCCTGAGCCCCCTGAGCAGAGTGCACTCCCCAAAGCTGAGCTGATGTGTGATATCTCCCAAGCCACAGCCCCTGGCTGCTCTGGACCCTGGCAGAGGTCAGACAGGTGGGGTGTCACCATTTGTCACAGAGGGACACGAAAATGATGAGCTTTGACTCCAGTAGTTACAAAGATCAGAAGGCTTTCAGAAGGCTTTATTTTTCATTTTGTGCAGCCCTTCTATAACATGCTGTGATGAAGAACCATGTAGTTGGTTAGCAAAAACAACACTTCTCTTCGTTGGCTAAATAACAGAAACAACACCTGGAAGAGCAGTGACCATGAGAGTCGAGATATTATGAAAGTAATATTACTATATACAGAAAACTGTATATCGGTAAACCGATTTTTCTCAAGCCAGAGAAATCAGCAATCTGGCAAGCTGAAACCTTTACAGTCTCAGAAAATCAGTCCCACAGTGGGGCAGCTCCCCCCACCACTGCTGGCTCTGCAGAGTGAGCCCACGCAGGCACTGGGCAGTGCTGGAGGTGTCCCAGCATCGCTGGGCTCTGGGAAATGGGGCAGGGCAGCCTGATGCAATTCCACATGTGTTTATCCACTGGGACAGCTGGTGCTTAGCCCAGCACTCACCTGGTGGGAAAACCACTACTGGAGCAGCCCTGGCTGTGTGAGTGAGCTCTGCACTCCCACTGGAGGGGACAAAATCAGAGCAGTGTCAGCACCATGGACAGGTGCTCAGAGAGGCTCAGCTAAAGGGGCCTGGAAGCTTTGGTAGGCTCTGCTCACCGTGCCAAAAACTCATAGGAAATAAAATAGCCAGAAAGCAACAGGGCTGTAAAGTGTCAGGAGCAAAAACTGAGCCAGAGTTTTCCATTTAAGCAAATATTACACCTTGACACCGGATCACTCTGGTGTTAGTGAACTTTAGCATTTTTAGTATGAAGCATTTACATTCTCCCTCATTTGCTTTCAGCAGTTTCACGGAGCTGAAGAAGCTCATTCAACACACAGAAATGTCTTAAGAATTCTGCATTTTTTTTTTCCTTTTTGTGTTTAAGATGGTAAAAAATATTTTGTATAACCTCTTGCTGTGGGAGTAAGGTTCCCCTGGGCATGTTCCTCAGGCCCTCTAGAAGGAAAGGGTGAAGGAAAACCTCCCAGGCTCCCAGTCCTGATATGTGGCTGGGGACAGTGTGTTTAGAGACTTTTGTGGTTTGATTCACCAAGTCACCCAAGGAGCTGGTGCTCCTGCAAAACAAGCAGGAAAATTTGAGATTGGATTAGCTAGGCTGTAGCCCTGACTTTGATGTTCCCCCTCTGGATGGAAGCAATGACTCAGTTTCCTTGTCTGTAAGATGGAAGACCACGATTGCTGTCCTATTGTGAGAGATTGAAGAGTGGATGAGCAGCTCAGAGCAGAAGATGTTTTTCTGTAGGACACGTGTGAAGGAAGCTTGAAAGGGATCTGTGTTCAGCACTGTGAGGGTTATTTGCTGTTTCAGCTTGTTTGTTCTTTCATCAGGCCGTTGAACAATAGCTAATGAAAGGGGATGACCTTATTTTTTTTTTCCAGGATATTACTGCTCTTGTGTCTTTGAACCAATTAACGCAGCAGCTTTGTGTGTGGAATGCAGCAGCTTTGGGTCCTCCCTGTTAGGACTTTGATGACTGCTGCAAAAGCAAAAATGTGGCTGAATAGGGCTTTCATTATTTCATTATTCTCTAAATTTATTTTAGGCTGCTAAAGAATTAACGTGAATAATTTTCCCATTTCACCATCTGCTTTAGACTCCATCTCAAAGGGTTCCCAATGAGCATTGCAGGCTAAACCCTTTAAAAATGATCCTCTCCATATTTCCCACACTCAGCAGTCTGTTAATGTGGCCAATAGATCTAGGTGATGGGCCTGCATGATTTAGGGAGCATCATTAGGGTTATGATGAGCTATGCAACTGTCTTGTTTATTCACACTTGGCAATTTCCTCACAGTGCCTTTTGTCTCAGAAAGTCTTTTTGCATTTAAGCTTTTGCAGGGAGGGTAATTCCAGAGACATCCAGTGGGTGAGGCATCCACCTTGGGCTCAGGAGCACAAGCTGCTCCTCTGCCTTCCATCCCATTTCCCCTGTGGCTGTGGCTGGACAGGCTGAGGAGCCCTGGTGAGCTCTCCATACCTGACCTGGGGGGTGCCCCTCTCCTGCTGGCTTTCAGAGGGTTACTCACAAAGAGTTTACATGTCTTGACTGTCAAATCTCTGTCTGTGCATTTCCCACTCCAATCTCTTGGGTCCAAGGTTTTGGGTTTTTTTAATTCAGTCTTTGCCTACCAAGTTTGAACTCCACTGATGCCTCTATTAAACATCCTTGCCACGATGCCTCTCAGGGCAGCCCATGACTGCCCTCCTTTCCTGAGAGGAGGAGGAGGATCAGGAAGCTAAAGTATTTAACCTGCCTGTCAAGCAAAATTATTCATGGCAGGTGAGTGGCTGGGCAGCATTTTTCAAGGCTGCTGTGAATAATACATAACATGGTCAGTCCTGGCACAGGACTGTTGCTGTAACTTTAGAATAACTCCCACAGCTGGAATGAAAACGGTGCCCATCTTCCTATTTCTCATTTCCTGTGAGAGGTGTGAAGGGATGCTGTGATGGGCAGGTGTGAGCAGCTGCAGCTCTTCCCCTTGGGGCTGTGGCTGGGGTCTGAGGGTGTCTGCAGGGCAGAGGAGCAGAGCAGAGCTGGCTCTGAGTCAGCCCATGCCCCGGGGTGAGCACACAGAGATTTATCAGCCTGGGCAAAGCGGGATTGTGAGGAGGTTACACAGCTCTGGGATGGCACCTAACTCATCTCCTGCCAGCCTGGAACCAGGGGAGATAAATGTGCAGCTGCCCTCAGCCCTGCCCTGCAGGGTTTGTTTGCAGAGCAGAAGACAGATGGATGGCCATGCACACAACTGTGCTCAGAGTTCTCCCCAAAGTATGAAGTCATTTTGGTATTTTATATTCAGAGTCAGATATTATAATGGCACTATTTCCTTCCTTCAAGCAAAAAATTAGTTGAGCAGATCCTCTATTCTTATGGAAAGCCTGTGAGTCTATTACTTTGCTGGGAAGTGGATTTTTTTAATTTTTTTTTTTTTTAATTCTTCAAAGGGGCTGCTTTCTCACACAAAATTTTGGCTGAAATGCAGTTTTGCCATGTTTTGCAATAGATTACATAAAGGACTCTGACTTTTTATTATATATAGAAAGTCTTAGCTTTATAGTTTGAACTACTTGCATCATATAAATTAAAACAAACAAGACACAATCCAGTTACTTTATTTTTATAAAATTTATTCTCATTTACTCTTTCCTCAGTTAACCTGCATTAGCTTTTTGCTCACCCTGGAAATCCATGTGGTAATAAAAGGGAACACAAGTGTGCTTAAATCCCACCAAATCCATCACTTCACAAACACCCACACACCTCTCATGGTTTGAAAGGTGCATTTTGATCACTGGTTGATGCTGACATAAATGAGTCACAATAACCTTGGTGCAAACTCTGCAAGTCCAAGGGAGTCTGTCCATTGACTTAGCAACGTTGGCTCAAGCATTTGATGTACAGAAAAAAGAAGAGATTGAGAGACCTGGCTGACCTGAAAGGTGCCATTTCCAGGAGCAATCCATGAGAGGTTCCAGGAGGGGATGGATGTGATGGACAGAGGGGTAAATAGAGTGGGCGTTACAGCTGTAACACTCAGCTACAAGGGCACTGGAGTGAGGCCTTTAATTTCACATTAGGATTCTTCCCGTATTTGTTAGATAGAACAATATTAACCTTTTGAATTTATTTAGAAACTCATTAGTGCTTTTTTCTATAGTCCATTCTTTTCCTGATTAGCTCTCCTCATTACAATTCAAATTTCTTTCTGCTACATTTACCACATTGTCCTGCTTTCTCTCATCTCTATTGTTGCTCGGCTTAATTTATTAAAGCAATAAAAAAGGAAGGGGGGATCGGTTGACACAGCAACCTTCCAAGCCTTTGGTGTTTGAGGAGGAAGAGAGAAGAAGGAAACACCCCTGAGTTTGCCTTTTCCTCCAGGAAGAGCAGTGGGAGGACGTGGCAGCAGCTTCTGTACAAGTGTGGGATGTGAGCATGGTTCAGAGTGGAGCAGCAGATGAAAAACTTCTCTGGGCCTTAGGCCATGGCCAAAGGTGCCAGCAGGGCACTGAAGTGGCTACAGGGACACACCTGCAGTGGCCCTACAGCCTTGCAGGGCTTGACTTTCCTGCTCTGTCTCTTCAGCCATTGCTCAGCCCCAGAGTTTTTAAATTCTATCCACTCTGAGGGTTCAGTGTCCTCACCCTGTCCTGGAAACGTGCACTAAGGCTCCTCTGGCATCCTGTACCTAAGGTTGTTTTAAAACTGTGGGTAAGCCTTTAGCAGAATTCCTTTTGTGTACTTTTCCTTGGGATCAAGATGGAAGTTGGGAGCTGCTGTAATTCCTCTTCCCTCAGCTCCAGCGCAATGTGAATTGATGCTCTGATAGGTTTTTTTAGTGAGAGACTTGAGCCTGTCCCTGTTTTCCCTGGGGGAACTGCAATGGGGAGATGCTCAGATTCACTTGTGTGTTCGCTGCCCTGATTTGCAAACTAATTTTTATTAGGAACATATTTTTTGCCCTTTCTCTCTTTCTTTCTGTACAGCGCTCGTTCCTCGGCAGCAGAGCTGCTACATCCCGTGTGCCTGTGATTAAAGCTGCATTCACTCCTGACAAGAGATGATTAAATACAGCCAGATGACTTCAGCCATCCCAGCCATCGTGGTTCTCTGGTTATTGGTGTGTTTGAACATCTCACAAATGTGAATGAATGTGTTTACGCAGCAGCTAGCACAAAGCAGGGAAGTGCCAGAGTGTTTTATTTGAGGAACAGAGGGATTAACTCAGCAAAGGTTATAAAGAGGTTTTGGCAGGGCCACAAAAAGAATCTAAATTTCTGAGTTTCTACTCCAATGCCTTAATCATAAAATCATCTTTTATCTGAATTCTTTTGCGTCTGTGGTAATTATAGTTTTGGCTGGGTTTATGTCCTTTATAAAAACCTGTCTTTCACACATCTTGTGAAATTGAAGAAAAGAAAAAAAAAGGAGATAAAACAATCATAATTTTCCAAGTGTGCAATTCTGGATTCCAGCAGAGGCCTAAAACAAGTAAGGTAATTATTCCACTCAGTTCAGCACCATTTGGAGAATTAGGCTATTTCGTGAATTGTAGTTTTAGAATAAGACACATGGACTGGAAAAAAGTTCAATGAGCAACATGCAGAATAAAATAGAAGCTTGCAAAATTCAACTGAAAGAAAAGAAACTGGCTATAAGTGAAGGTGGCTGGAGTAAGATGGAAAAGGTCAATGACATTGAAGGAAGGATTTAAAAAAAAAGCAAATAAAAAGAAAGATTTTATTATTTCCTTTAGTTTATGAGGAAAATGCCAGAGCATATTTTCAAGGAAAAATTAATTCTTGGTGCAAACTAAAGATAAAAAGACTTTCCCCAAGGATGAATTTGGCCCATGGGCAATTACAGGAGGTCAGGCAGGGGAAGCTGCCAGGGAGAGGTGGAGCCAGCTAGTTAAAGGCTAGGCTAGACCATACAAGCACATTTGTTAGTGATGGTTAATTAACTTGTTCCTGGCAATCAGCCACCAGGGCAGGAGGTGGACTCAATTTGCAAGTCCTGATTGCCAAGAAAGTCACCCATAATTGCCTGTGATCTTGCAGCTTTCTAGTTTTCACCTTGGTCTCCTGTTCCCCTATCAATGGTGGTTGTGAGGTTTTTTTTTGGTTTGTTTTTCTTAGGTTTCTCTCCACAGGTTCTTTGCCTCATAAAACACCATTTTCATACTTACTGCTACTGCTGATTGAACCCTTGCTGTGTGTGACTTTGGGTGCACATCTCAGCGTGGTGGATGCATGGTGGAGTTGTTGGGTTTGGGGCATTTTGGGGAGGATGTTTCATTTTGGTGGGGGAGAGCCCACTGCCTAAGCAGAGAGTGGTACCCAGTCTGTGAGACAGGAGCAGTTGTACCTGCAGAGAGAGACTGAGGGAGTGGGGTTTTGCTCAAGTGGAGAGCAATAAAAGCAAGAGAATGATATTAGCATGTAATTTTTGGTAGTTGATGCAGCACATAATAACTTCAATTTCAAAGCTTCTCATTCCCCTCTCTTTGTGCCTTATTAAGACTCCAGCCTATATTTAATGGTGGGAATATCACTTTTTGCTTCCTTCATTCTCTGTCTGCAATTCATCTACATAACCTGCTAAATCTGTACTTGGCTCTCTGAGGCATGTGAGGCTTCTCACTGCACCCTGAGAGACACAAAATTGTAACTTCAGCCTTCTATTACAGTGTGTGTGTGTTATTGTGGTTCCCTGCTTCCTTGTGCTACAAGTAGAATTACAGAAGAGTATAAAATCTTATTTTCAAATATTTATGTCATGTTCTCAAGGGTGCTCCCAGCATGCCAGGCAGGTTTCTGCTCAAACTGCTCAATTTCTTTTCCTTCACATGGGATGTTCTGTGTCCAGACAGAGAAAGAAGTAGGTATTTTATTATTTAAAAAAGCACTCCAATCCAATTGATTGTTTTATGAAAGAAGTTTTCATAAATATTAGACTTGGGAAAAGGCCTCCTTTGGCAAACCTAGTCTGGATATTTCTACCCTTGATACATTGTTTAATGCTGATTTCTTCCATTTTTTTTCTGTTTGTAATTGTGCTGTAGACCTTTTCCAAAATATTTCTTCATGATGTGACTCATCCAGCTTCCAAAGTTCAGCTTACTCAAACTATTCTAAGTCTATTCATCCAGGCAAATATTTGGACATGTAAAACAGCAGTAAAGTGCTACGATGTCTATCAGGGCAGGAGAGCACACAAAATCTCTGATGGTGTCAGTCTGGTGTGTTTATCTGGAGTTATTCACTGGCAGAGAGCAGTGTACAAGTTTTATTCACACCCACACCTGCGCACAGGCAGTGAGTGAAAGTTTGCACAGGTCTGAGGTCCATTTTCTCAGCACTAATTTGGTTTGCACAGGTTTGAGGTTCATTTTCTCAGCACTAATTTGGTTTGCACAGGCTTGAGGTCCATTTTCTCAGCACTAGTTCTGGTTTGCACAGGCTTGAGGTCCATTTTCTCAGCTAGTTCTGGTTTGCACAGGTTTGAGGTTCATTTTCTCAGCACTAATTCTGGTTTTCACAGGTCTGAGGTCCATTTTCTCAGCACTAATGCTGGTTTGCACAGGCTCACAGTTTCATCAGAGCTGCTTCCCCACCAAGGGGCCCTGAGGTTTGGCAGCTGCATGAAGATCTCTCTCCTCTGTGTCACTGGCTCAGCCTTTAAAAGCCAAGTGCTGTCATGAGCTGATGGCTGTGTAATGGATGCCTCAAAAGCAGCTGGTATCACTGTTGAATTTATCTCACATTTTATCTGCAATGGTTTGGGGTCTGGACCTTACCTTTGGGGATTTCTCCTGCAGCTGCTGATGGATTTTGCTCCTTAGTGTGACAGAAAAGCCCTGAGAACAGGAGCTGTCCCTGGTCTGGAGGCTCCTTGCAGCAGGACAGGCATTTTAGCAGCTTCCAAGACACTGTGGAGATTTCTGCACTGGTCAAAAGGTTAAAATTTTCTGCAAGTTTAGTTCAAGGGGGCTTGGCAATTTCACACTCCCATCATGGAAGGGATTTCAAGAGAGGCTCCTCCTGTCCCATGTGAAACTGGCCTTTTTTTTTTTCCTGGAGACTTGTTCTCTGAAGCATTGATACAGGCTACTAGAGCCCATGTGGGGTGATGGGAGGTGTAAGTTGCCATATATAGGAATATAGGAATTTGGTTAGGAATTTGGCAACATTTCTTTGATGCCAGGGCTACTGATATGACAGATTGGTGTTTATCCCCCTTTTTTTTTTTTTTTAACTTTTTGCTGCCTGAATTAATGCATTTCACATTGATTCTCTAATGAAGACAGAGGCCTGAATTCATACACTGCTTTTTATTTGCATTTTTACTAGGGTTAGTCTCATTTCATCATTGCTGAAGGCCATTAGTGAGGAGCTGGGTGACTTGCCTATGCTTCTGCTTTTTGTAGTTTTTCCAAAGCTCTATACATAATAAATCAGGGACCCTTTTTTGCTTCTGCAATTAACTAACCCACAACGTAACAGGAGAAATAGAACTGATTGAATATGTCAAGCTTTAAGCCAAAAAAAAAAAAAAAAGGCAACAAAAATAATGAAACACTTATGTGATGATGCCTTTCAGAATCATTGTCCTCCCTCTCACACAAATCTAGCCATGAAATTAGGATGGATAAAAGAATTTGCCACTGTGCCCCCTCCAGCCAGTCCTGACCTGTGTTTGAAGGGAACTCTTGATGTGGCACACCCGTGTCTGCAGCAGGCAGGGCTCCAGCTCTGCCCATCCCACCTCAGACAGCAATTCCCTCTGCTTCCCTGGAGCAATCCATGCTCCAGCAGCAGCACCAGCACACACAGGCCCTGCCATCAATGCCTTGAGCTGCTGGGTGCAGCTTTTCCATGGCAAAAGCCTTGATTTTTCCCTTGATGGAGACCTCTCAGCCTTGTAGCTTCACCCTCCTCCTCTGAAGGAGGAAGCATAAGAAGGTTGAAGGACGTTTCTCAGCAGCATCTCTGAAGTTGCTGCCTGGCTCTGAGCCACGGTAGTCACTCAAATCCACATTAAGCTGCATTTCTACAAGGAAGTGTTTGAGTTCAGTCTGACCTATTTTTTTGAAATAAGGATTTAAAAGTCCTCTCTTGCATAATGGGCTGTGTTGGCACAGCATCACGAAAGCAAAGTTGGATCCTGGGTTTCCTCTGTACCACCAGAGTACTCCTGGCTCAAACTACTTCTGCTAAGCTAAACCCCATCTTCTTTAAAATATGCTCGTTTATATGGTTAAAATAATCTCCTTCCTTGTGGTATTTTACCCTGTGAACTTTCTTTTTTTTTTTTTTTTTTTTTTTTTTTTTTTTTTGTACAGGAAGCCATGAACCATTTATTGTGCAGTCCATGCTCTCAGGTACCTCTGTTCCTTGCTGACATGGATTCCTCGTGCAGTTCAGACTCAGTGAGCTTTTGCAGTGCTGCTTTGCAAAATTACACTGCAGAGACACCCTTGAGTGTGCAGAGCTCCTTGGATCAGCCCCTGCAGAAGGGAAAAGCCTGGAAAGAGTGAGGTTCACAGCAGCTTCTTTGTTGGTTTTTGTTTCAGAAGCCCTTCAGTGGGTGCTGCCTGTCACATCAGCTCCAAGGGGGAAATGATCCTCTAGGATTAGGTGCTGGAGGCAGGTCTCTTAGTGCTCCTGTGCACTGGATGGGACAAGAGTTTTGATATTTCTATAGAAAGGAAAAGCAAATATTTATGGGCAAAATGCAAAATGCCTGTGCAACATCCCTCCTTCTAAAGACCAGGCACTAAAATGCTGGAATTTCCTCCAAATGGAGAATGAGTGTTGGCAGTTCCAACTCTGTGCAATTGTTTCCCAATTTCCAAGTACACCTACAAAATATTGCCTGCAGCAAAACACTGGAGCTGATTAAAAGTATTATTTTTTTTAATATTTTTTTTTAAAGATTAAAGACTTTATACTTCTCTGGTAAATGTAAAAATATTAATTGAATGAACAATTAATTGTCATAGAAGAACAAATGTGGCTTAAAATGCATGTAAAGATGTTGGAATTTACAAATGACCTGATAGTGTAGGAACTATAAAACACACAAAAAAACTTAATTAAAACATACACATTTGAGAAGGAAAATAATTGTAATTTCATGTATTCTTCATTTTAATAGATATTTCCTCAACTCCATTGAGCCTTGGTACTTTTTTTGTTGTAGATTGCTCATATGTCCTGTATTTTCCATTTATTAAGCAATGTCTTTTTTGCTGTTTGTTTGCTAATTTCAGAACCTTCTTTGTAAGCTCAAGTGAAGAGCAGCTTTTCCTGGAGGTGTCTGTAGAATTTGGCAGCTGTTCCACACCTCTGAACTCGATGAATGTTGCAGTTAAAACACCACAGGCCAACCCCAAAGTAGGCAACAACTCCTTGTGGAAAGCGAAGGTGACTTTTGCCCGGAGTGACAATGAGAGCTGAGCAATTACCTCAGCATTTAACACCTAAAGAGGTTAGGGCAAGGCTCACACCAGCTTTCTCCTCCGGGTTAACCCCTGCAGTGCTTCGTGCCAGCTCCTCGGTGCACTCAGAGCCCTGGCACTGCTGGCCCTGCAGATGTAAATCAGGAGAAGAGCTGCCCTCTCAGATCTCAGATGAGGAAAATGTTTATTTTTACTGGAAAGAGCGTGCTCTCTCTTCAGCTGTCACAGCCTGGGTCAGGAAAGCAGAAGGCTCTGTTTCCTTGGGAGCTGCTTTGCCTCTCTGCTGGGAATTAGCCAGGCATTAGTCATGGCTTTGCTGGGACCCCTCTTTGCCCTTTCCAAATAAATGGCTTGGGAAGAGAAGGGCAGGGCTGTGAGGGATGAGGCACCTTCCAGCCAAGCTCTGCCTGGGGTGAGTGATTTACAGAGCTGGAAGGAAGCTCTGGGGAGCCCATCTCCCGTGGCTAAGCAGGAGTTCAGCTGATCAGAGGAGGTGATCTCATTTCCCCTGGGATTGCTGGGGATGAGGTTTGGTGCCTGGGCAGGGAGGCAGCCAGTGGAGGCTGTGCCAGAGGGGAGGGCAGGCACAGGGGGACACTGCTCTCCATCCCACCTCATCCCTCTGCTAGGAAACATTCATCAGAATCCATCACGTTTGTGAGGCAGAGCTGTGATGTTCCTCTCCTCATTTTGGGACAAATGCCAGAAATCCTGCCCAAGCAGGAGAGGGAAAGGCCCTGCTCCTAATCCTGGAACCTGTGGAGGTCAAGAAGCCATAGCCACTTTCACATGAGAGCAGTGCTGCTGGCAGGAGGGGACACATTAGCTGATCTCTGACCACCACGATGGACAATGGGAACAAAATCCTTCATGACACATCCTTCTGTGCCTGCCTGAAGGTTTTACTAATGAAAGAACTCACAGAATCCATGGAAACCAGTGGGAATGCTTGGCTGCTCCCTTAGGACAGGATTCTGCCCTGTGGTTCTTCACTGCTTGTCACTGCCATTTTCACCTGTTTTCACTGAATGTCTTCTCCACACACTATTTTCACTTGGAATTGGAGATATTTGCTGCTGACAGGCCCAGAGCAGGCAGGGACTCCTCTGAGAACTCTGCTCATTGCACAGATGGGAACTGCTGACATACTCGAGTAATGGAAATTCTCCAAGTATTTTTCCCCCTGCCCTTTCTCCACCAGATTCCCCACAAATGCCCTGGGTTCCTGGGGTAGTTGTGAGGAGTGGGCAGATGTTCAGTTTTTATTTTCATGCTTTTGAAACCTGCATTGGAACAGAGCCTACAAAAGCAATTTCATTCTCAGAGTAACAGAGGATCCAGTGCCAAGCTCAGACCCAGGCTGGGCTGATCTCTGCCTTAGGAGTGGGGATCAGGCTTCCACTGCCAGCCCATCTCCCGTTTGTCCTTAAACCTCTGGAAAAGGGGAGGAAGCATCTTGAAAGGACACAACACAATAACATCTTCCAGTGATCTGCCATTAACCTCTGTGTGGGCTTAAAGCAATATTGCACATGAACAAAACTCAGCAGATACTTTTCCAAAGGCAGTCAAAAAACTGTTCTTTATCTGCTCAGATCTGTGCTGCCTGGGGCTATCTGAGTCATTCTTCTCACTAAAGTCTGAGGATGATTTCCTTTCTCTTACTGTGGAAAGTTTGCACTTAGAAGACTCATGCATGAAGGACCAAAAGACATTTGGTTTGGCGGCACGGTAAAAGAGTTTAGAGTCTTCATTACTTTATCCTGGTTGCTGCAGATCAGCTTCCTCACAGCTGCTGCTGCTAAAATCCGTGCTGGGGCTCTGTGCACTGACACGAGCTGCAAAATGTGCACTTTGCACCAGTTGTTTCCTGTGCTGGAACAACCTGCATGGAAAAACAAAATAAATCCTTTCTCCCATTCATGTTACTAAATTTGTACCACGTGGGTGTTTGTATTTTCCCATTTTAGTGAAGTTGAAAACTTTTCACTGGGCAAGAGGAAGCATCAGGGATGCAAGAGGGAGAGCTGAGGGATGAGGTGCTTGGGGAGCACAGTTAAGGCACAGCAAAACAAAGCTCCAAGAGGAGAGGGATGGAGCAGTGGGTCCCTTTTCCTGAGCCGGCTGAGGTGCATCCCTCTGCCAGCCTGACACGACACAGATCCCTCTCCTGCTCTGAAATAACCTGAGGCGTTTCAAATATGTGTGGCTGGTGGGGGTTAAGTGTTACACTAAGACAGGGTTTGTAGAGAGAGATAAAATCTTTAACAGACAAAGAGAGATGGTCAAGCAAATAAAACTGCATGTAAAACATTCTGTGGGTTTACTTCTCATAGCATCTAGCTTGCTTTCCTTGAGAATGTTTGTTTTTCCTTAAATTTTTTCTTTTTTATTTTCAAACTTAAAAAAATGGTTGATTTCAGGATTTTATTGATGGGAGAATATAGATCTTATTGATGGGGGGTTTAGATTTTACTGATTGTAGAATTGTATATAAGCCTTCGCTTTCACCTATGTTTTCAATGGAAATGAGTGTATTGCAAATTAACTTTTTTTTACTGGAGGTGTTAACACTTTCTTGGATTGGTTACCTGGTGAAAATTGAAAAATAATAACAATTCTATTAAAACTAGGAGTGTCCCTGAACGTGTCCTTTTGTAGAACAGACCCCTTTTCTTGGGGGGAGTGAAACTTCTCCCTGGAAAACTTTTGGTCTGCCTTGATTCGATTTTTGCCTTTTCTACATTTTAGTTCTGGACCCCCATTAAATTATTTGCCTTTGTCTGTGGCCCCTTGTTCCCCATCTACTTCCCTCTAATGGGAAATAAATCTCCCAGCTCTGTTCTATTCCTGACCATCCCATAGTCTTCTGCTCTCACTGAATCACTGGGATGATACAGCTCCATTTATAAAACGTTAAAAGTATCATTTCTATTTTTCCCACAATCCCTTTTGACTGGTGTCAGACGCAGAAACAGTAAGAAAATAAACCTCAAGGATCAAAAAGAAAATCCTTGTGGCTCTGCCTGCAGTAAGGACGAGATCCTTTCCCAATAAAGTTGGATGATCTGGCTTCTCTCCCCCTGCATCCATTTTCCCCTCTCCTTCCCAAGCCAGTCTTGGAGGTTGTTTTTCCTGTGGGCACTGCACACAACCACCACAGTGAGGAGAGGCTGTGAGGAAGGGTCTGGAATTTCTGTGTGTAGCCAGTGTGTTCTGAGCCCCATGAGGGTGCAACTCACTCTGAGGGTGTCCAGCAACCTCCCAGAAATGGCTGAAAATAATTAGTGAGACAGCTTGATAGGATGTGTTTTGAAAAAGCAAAAAAGGTTTTCATTAAGGAAGAAAATAAATGCTACAAAACAAAAAGCAGAAGCTGTGCACGGTGCAGGGAAGCCCCCAGCACCTGCTAAGACACACAGAAAATGTGCTGAGAGGTTCTGTGCTCCTTCTTAAGTATACAATGATCAAGGTTTTTTTGTCAAGCTGCCCAAGAGTAACAGCTACAGGTTGTGAGGTTCATCACAAAGATCCAACAGGTGCCTTTGTGCTAGCACTGGGCCAATCATGATGAGAAAAGCACAGAAGTTTCTGATTCTTCTCCCTTAAAAGTCCTGGGGTGTAACTGAAACTCTTTTCCTAATACAGAAACATTTACTGGTTGTGGGGGTGCACCTCGAGAGGGGCTGGGAGAGGATGGATCATTCAGCCTGGAGAGGAAAAGGCTCTGGGGTGACCTTTTTGTGGCTCTTTGGCTGGAGAGGCTCCAGGAGAGCTGGGGAGGGCTCCTGTCAAGGGCATGGAGTGACAGGACAAGGGGGTATACCTTCAAACTGGAAGAGAGTAGGTTTAGATGGGAAATCAGGAAGAAATTGTTCCCTGTGAGGGTGGGCAGGCCCTGGCACAGGTGCCCAGAGCAGCTGTGGCTGCCCCTGGATCCCTGGCAGTGCCCAAGGCCAGGCTGGACAGGGCTTGGAGCAGCCTGGGACAGTGGAAGGTGTCCCTGCCATGGCAGGGGTGGGATGAGATGTTCCTGAGGCCCTTCCCCAAACCACTCAGTGATTCCCTGAGCCAGACCTCATTTCAGTGCCCAGCACAGCCTTGGGGAGTCTGGGCTCTGCCAGCACCCAAAGGCTGCCACCCAAGGGATCCTCTCTCTAAGGAAAAACACCACAACTGGTGGAGTTACCTCTCAGCAGCATCAACTCCCCCAGCCCTGCAGTGGATCTGCTTTGTTTTCATCTGCCCTGAGCACATTCTCCTGTCCCCGAGGCACCAAGCCACATGGGCAAGCATAGGGAATGAAATGCAGAGGAAAAAGGGGGAAAACTGATTTGATTCCTGTCAGATAACCAGAAATTTGGGTACAGAAAAGGTGATCTTTTGTCTCCTTCCTGCCCCTGGGAGCTGCTAGGGGCTGGGCTGACATGTGTGATGACAGACAGGCAGCAGCAGGAGCAAATTGGGCTGGAACTGGCCCCAGAGAAAATGGTTGCAAGGTGTGCACAGTCTGGGCTGCATTAGGGAGAGCACAGAGGCAAATGTTTGTGTCATTTGCAAACACCACTGCGAGGGGACAGAGGAACAAATGAGCTTTTTGAACTCCAAAGGTTAATGTAGAGAACATGAAATAGTGCTCTGTGGTTGTCTTTTGAAGGCTACTCTCATTGGGGGGGAGTTGGGATGAAATTAGATCAATCATTACCTGGATTTTTTTCCTTTCATCTTCTCATTTTATTTTATTTTATTTTAAGGTTGATTTCTTGCTTGCTATTTTTTAATGCACAGGAAGTTCCTGAATTCTTGATATTCACCAGAATTTTAGTCAGTGTATATATTGACACTTCATGGTATGACTGGAAGTTAGTGAGGATGGATATGGAAGCATCTTAATGCTGTAGAAACTTCATAAGAATAAAACTCTAATAAGAAAAAAATAAATCCCAGATGTAAAAAAAAAAAAATTAAAAAAAAAAAATTTAAATGCAAGAATTTTGAAAGCATATCCTTGCCTGTCCAAACAGCACTTTCAGTTTGATCTGCAGGAAAGGCCACAGTAACTCATTAACTCATCACCATTTAATGAAGAGCTGTGTGTTCTGGCCACATCCATCACTGCCACTCCACTCTGAACAACCTCCCTGACTTCCTGAAGATGCACAACCCTGAACCTGCTCAGCTCTGCTTCAGGACCATGGGAGCTTCCTTCCCAGCACCCTGTTTTAAGATATGAAGAATATTTTGGAAGTAAAAGAGTAACACATTCATGGCCTCTCTCCCAACCACAGCCCCTCCGTGCCTCTGCACCCTTTGGTGTCAGACAGACACTCAGTCTGTTATTGAGGTGGTCAGCACACACACAGAGTGACACCATAAAAGTTCAGAAGGCTCTTTATTATGGCATCATGCTGTCTTTTATAAAGTTTTTACAAACCTCAAGGGCAACTTCTAATTGGTTAATTGCTTTCTTGTTAATTATTCTATTGGCTAGTAAAAGACATTTTGTCTATCAAATCTATCTATTATTGGATTGTTTAATATTTTCTTTACTGATTTTCATGGGACAAATCCCTTCTTGTTACAGGTGCATTTGTTTTTCACCCTCAGAACAGATTGTAGTGTTAAAGGAACTTCTCATTCTCAAAGTAGCTTCATATGGGAATTTACAGATTACTTGTTAGTAGCACTTAGAAGAAATGACAGGCCAGCTTTTTTACCCCACTCCCACAAGAGTCCAGATGCCAGCTCTGTCCCTGGGGTTAGGGGCAGAACACTGGAAATACACAACTCATCTGTAACAAGTTAGTGGCCTGCCAGGCCTGAAGGTTTCATCAGTCTGTCTGTCCACAGCAGGCTGGTCCTGCCTCTCTCCCTGGAAGTGGCTGCATGCCAGCACCATCCATCTCTCACTGTCCTCTGGGCTGCAGGGCCCAGGTTTTTAATGGACACAGCCTGAGCAGGTTCAGGAGGTGTCTGGTGGAAGGGGCAAAGCTGAACCTCTGAACATCCTGAAGGATGGATGAGCATTAGACAGCCTCACAAATTATTGTCTTTCTTAGGTCAGAGGGTGTTAAGGGTCTGTTGTCACCATGACAGATTGAGGGATCATGTGCTCTGTGTTTAATCCCAAAATAGTCCTTACATCTGAAAATGAGAAGCCTGGAAGGCTCCCCACCAGCTCCATTTTAACATATTCCAGTAGAGCTTTGCTGTTTGAGCTGGGGGGTGATGTATGATAATTTTGTCAACGTTTTGCTACCAAAACTGCCGCCTTATGTTTATAATGGTTTTTGTCTGATTGTGCACATGGTTGAGGAGTTAATTTAATCTGTAATTAGTTGCTTGCCTGTTAGCCCTTACTGATCTTCCCTTTCTGTTTTGTCTTTTATGGCAAGGGGATTCATTTTCTAACAGCAGCATCTCTCATTCATTGGGGTCTCTACATCTAGACATTTACCTTGTTTACCTCTGATACAGCCCACCCTGGCTGGAGTAAACTGTGCCATATCCTCAGGGCTCTTGGGCTACTGAAGCAAGGCTTTGTTTGCCACCATTTGTCCTTTTCTGGAGCCAGGTTCTTGCCTGAGGTTTGTGCACTCGGTGCCCTCTGGGCTCTGGGCTAGGACAGAGGAATGGTTTAAAATGGTTTGTGATTTCTGTGGCAGCTGGAAACAGCCTATGGGAAATGGTGGCAGGACAATATTCTGCAGTTTAATTAACTTCTGCCTTCTCAAACTGCAAATTGCATTTAAACCCAAACTAACAGCTCATCCAAGCAACAGCCAGCCTTTTATCCCTGTTCCTTCCTCCCCTTCCTCTCTCAACTTCATCTCACTTCATCCTCTCTCCCAGCTGCTTTCCCTGCATTTGGTTTTCAGCTGCTCCAGGCCATGTTGAGCCACCTCATTCCTGTCAGCAGTTTCAAAGGACTTATTGAATGTCAGCAGGACTTTGGATTTTTTTATTTTTTTTTTTGTCTGAAAATATCTTTGTTTGAGTAGGAATCCTGTTGGCAGGCCCTGGTGATATTTTCAAAAAGACCTGTGAGGTGCAGGAGCTCAGATCTCAAGGAACAGCTCTACAGGGGGATACCTTGATCCTTTTTGTGTTATTTAAAACCACTGCCTGTTGTCCTGATGCAATACACTCAGAAGATGAAACCTGAAATTATTTGCATTTCTCTTCTGTAATCCAAACCAGAAAATGATCTGTTAATGGGGACAGTGAGTTTGCAGTGTTTGTGGTTGCTGGATGAGTTTGGATTTCTGTTGGATTGGATTTGTTGTTAGATGAGAAATATCCAGAGGACAGAGTTTGGTAGTGGAATAAAGCTGTGTTTTCCTGAGCAGGAGCTCTACATGGCTGCTTTCAGGATGTACTTTTCCTCCCCAGAAGAAACAGAACTTTGAAGCAGACTCTAAAAGCCGTGGTTCCTCTCCAGAGCTGCCACAGACCGAGCTGTAGACCGTGGGTTTTGTGACTGTGAAGCTTCTGTGGAGCTGCTGCAGGAACCTCTCCTGCACTGAACAGCCAGGAGAGGGATGCTGTGATGTCTGAACAGGTGGAGCAGAGGACGGTTAAAAACCAGCCACTTATGGGAAATCTGAGTCATGAAAACCATTGGGTAAATTTAAATACATTATTCTAGCTTGGAGGAGGAGACCATCTGGGTAAGCTGAAGGATGTGTGTCTTGCTGAGGGAAGAGTTATTTCAAATGACAAAAGAACTGTCCTGAGCTGGAAAAATCTGCCAGGCCCAAGATTAAAAAACAGCTTAGAGTGACACTGATTTAATGTTTGCATGTCAAGAATCTAGCTAAGGGCCATCATATTAAAATGTTTTTAAAACACTTTTGCTGGTATTTTCCAGTTATATAAAGCAGGAAGGCCTGGAAATTTCATCAAAACTTCATATTATAATGTTCCTTTTAGAGATTTATAAAGAAATTTTGTATTTGAACTCCCAAATCCATGATGACTCTGCTTTAAACAAAGAAGCTGGGGCAGAAATGGGAGGATCTCCCTGCAGCCAGGTTGCAGTGGGCTCACACAGGCTTTTAACTTGTTTTTGGGAGTTAAGGCTCTGCTTTGCCACCTGGCTCATCCCTGAAGGTCAGGGTTGATGTCTGGGCAGCCAGGTGTCCCATCTGCCAGAGGACACAGAGCTCACAGCCTGGTGCTCTGGCTCTGCCTCCTGGCACTGGCCTCAGTAACATGAACCTGCTCTGCCAGCACTGATCTCAGGTAGACTCCAATCCAATTCCATTAGTTTGAGCAGCTCCTCAGGGCAGAATCCCTCCTGGAAGCCAGCTGAGACCCAGCTGGGGAGAGGCAGGAGGAGGGAGGAGAGGTGCTGGTTGTCCCAGGTTAGAGGGGAAAGTGGGCTGAGCAGCCCAGCTCTGAGCCAGGATTGAGGAAATGGAGATGGTGTGAGGCAAAGGAGCTGAAATCAATGACTGAATGTCTCTGGCCATGCTGATGGACCGAGCAGCCATAAAGTGTGTCATAAAACACCCTCTGTCATGCTTTCCTTTCTTTTTCTTGGGAATGGCCTGCAGAGCTCCCTGGCACCACATTTCCTGGGGTCCCAGGGACAGCTGCAGCCCCCAGTGATCTCCCCCTGAGAGATTGCCAAGGTCAGCAGAGTGCACCCAGACCTGGTGCCATGGCAGAGCAGCATTTGCAAAAAATTCCCTGCAGGTGCTGCTGCAAAGGCCTGTGGGGCTTCCTCTCCAGCCCTGCTTTAGGCAGACATGGTAATTCTGAGTTTTACTGTATCTTTTACAAGCACAGACCTCAAAACCCTATGGTACAGAACTCATCATTACCACCTTACAGATGGGGTCGCTGAAGCAGAAAGATGGGAAATGACTTCCCTGGAACCATTAACTGGGTAAATGACAGGGCTAAAAATAGAGACCAGATCCTCAACCTTTCATACAACCCACTGCCATTCCTGTCTCAGAGGAGAGGTGCCAAGGGAGTTGGTTAAAGGAGGTAGCAGCTCTTTAACTAAGACAGAACCTGACTGTCCTGGGTAAGATGCTTTTATGGAGATGCTCCACCAAGATCACTCCAGTAAGCCAGTGATATTTCTGGAGAAAAAATGGTTGACAGAAAGGCCAGCGAGCCACATATGGCTGTGGAGCGTGTCAATCACACCCAGCTAATGCATTCAGAAGTTCCAAATGCCTTTTAAAGCTAATGGTCTGTGCACTAATAGCTGCTGGCCCTGGCACCAGGGCTGGCAGCTGGTGCCCCTAATTGGTAGCCCTGAGGAGGAACACGTGGGCAGACGACTGGATTGCAGGAGCAGGAATGGGTTAGGAGCCCTGCCTCGCTAATTCCATCCTTCAGCGTGGTCTTTAATCAAGATGAAAAGTCAAGAGATGGTGAGGGGGTAACAAACAGCAGCTCTGCCCAGTTCCCAGTGCCCAGCTCCCCCAGCCCTGACAGGCACTGCCTGCAGCAGCCCTGCCAGGAGCAGCCTGTGGAGCTGCCTGAGCTGCAGCTGCTCTCCTTCCCCGTGCTGTGTGCTGGACAGGGCTGCAAACAGCATCACAGAAGGATACGCCTGTCTCTGGCCTTTCTGGACATGCAGCTTAGCTGAGGGGTGGATGTCAAGTTGTATAAAAGCATCCAAGCACCTCCAGCTAAGCCCAGCACAAACAAACAGCCTGTGTGACACGGGCTCGTGGCACCTACTGGTGACAGCAGCAGCATCTCTCCTTCCCTCCTGCTGGTCTCTGCCCTGTGGGGTGTGGAGGAGCCTCACCCTGCAAGGCTGGGCCATGGCAGAAAGAGCAACAGCCCTGAAATGGCCAAGGAAGGGTGTCAGGGGGCTGGAGCCATTCAAGGAGATTCCAGGCCTTGCTGGAGGAAGGATGGAATGATCCAGACCCCAGAAGGAGGGTGGTTTGACAGGTGATGTGTTGTGCAGGGCAGTGGGTACCACCTGTGTCCTCGATGGCAGGAGGTTACAAGGCACCCCCTGATGTCTATTTTTTAACCCAGTAATTAAAGTTTTGATGTTCCCTGTGAAGCTTAACCTGGAATTCACCCATTTGAACACCCCCTGCCCTTTTCCCCTCCAGAGCTGGGGTGGCTCAGTCACAAAGTCCCTGCAGCTGCTGAGGATCCCCTGCTGATGCTCTGCAGATGATCTAGGATCCACTCCAGAGTCCTGGATGAATTGGGATCATTTGAGATGGATAATCTTTTGGGGAGACTCTCCCTGCCTTGCTGACTGAGGGTTTGTAGCTCCCAGATTTTGTCAGGCCTCAGAACTCTTATTAACTTCCACTTAGTGGTTCCAGATGATGCAGTGGAGACCAGAATGTCAACAGTGAGGCACAGAAAGAGATCACCAGCTCTGAGCACACTCATCGTTAACCTTCCCACTGTTCTCCAGAAATATCCTTTCCCTCTCTGCTTGTGACTGAGTCTGAACCTTGCTCCAGATGGCAGTGGGCTGAGGAGATGAAATTTTCCTGCAGTCAGAGCTCAGAGATGCACAAAAGAGGGAAATTGTGAAATTGCAATGACAGGGTTGTTTGGGTAGCTTGTGATGTTCTGGCTTTAGAGAAATCCATGCCTAATGTGCCTGCATGGCAAGGTAAACTAAAGACCATATAATTCTATTTCAGCTTAACATAAGAGATAGAAACCCATGTCTCCTGGACTCCTGGCTTGTCTGCAAGCATTAGGGGCTGGTTTCTACACATGCTGCTCAGGCTCTCCATGTTAAAGAGCTTAGGATAAAGTATTCCTGGGATTTGGTTACTACACAGCTTAAAGGCTTGGCTGTGCCATACTCACACTTCCTTTAGAGGATGAGGCACAGTGTGACTGTTCAGGGCTCCATGGACCCCTCTTTTCTCCCCACTCCCCTGCTGCTGTACAGGTTTTGCTGTTAATTTTTTTTTTTTTTCTAATTGTCAGGAGGCTTGGGATGAGGGCTGGTTCCAGGAGCTGGAAATGGAGATTCTTTGTGCAGTGATGGGATAAGTATGTGGGATTTGGGGTGCTGGGGTGAACTGCTCATCTTAGACAAGGTACTCCTGAGTGGATGGTGCATTACAGAGCTGGAGGCTCAGCAGGGAGTAAGGAAGCACCTGCCAGCACTGTGAGGTGTGCTGCTGTGTGCTCTGTGTCACAGTCTGAGTATCCCATGGGGAAGGCTGAATTCCTTGGAGCTGGTAGAGTCTGGGCAGATCTTGAACTCTGTCTCCACCTTTCCTCTCTTTGTTTCCCCTTCTACTTCATTTTTGTTGGCATTGCCACTGAATTTTCTCTCCTCACCTTCCTGTTTTGTTCTCCTGATCTTAACAGTCCTGCTTCCAAACCTGGAACATTAAGGAGTTTTTGAACTCAGCAAATATTTTCTATTCTTTTCAGTATGGGACTTAAAAAGTTAGCTGAGTTTTAATACAGCTCCATGAATGGCAGTGTGTTGAGGTTAGATCATTGTATATTAAACATGCAAAGAGATACTTTTCACAAAAGCTGCCTCATCTTTCACTGTATATTAATAATGCAGGGAGTTCTGGATCATCTGTCCCTGTCACTGCTGCTGCATTTTGATACACTCACATGAAATAACTGCTGGGGAGCAAAATACAAAAGGATGTTCCCTGACCTTTTCCCTTCTCCCCAGCAGCAAATTTTAGAGATTCTGTGCAGGTCACCAAGGCTGTCCTGGCAGCAATATTTTGGTAATGTGCAGCTGTGGAATCTGGACATGGGCTGGCCCGGGGTGAGTGCTGTTCTGAGGGGTTATGTTGGTGCAGACCTCAGTGCTCCCTGAGGATCATTTACAGCATCCTCTCCCGTGCCAAAGGGTGAAAGTGAATTCCCACTCACGTCTCTGATCTCTGTCTCACATCTCTGCAGGCTGTGAGCATCCACCACTGAGCACAGTCCTGCCTGGAAAACTGTGGGACACTAGGAAGGAGCTGCAGAGAGCTGGGGAGTTGATTTAGTCCCCCCGAGCCTGAGGTTGCAGTGGGCTCCCACAGGATGGTGTAGGTTTGTGAACACTGACTTTGTGAAGTGGTGTGTGTCTCCCATAACCACATTTTTTGTTGGAAGGGTGGGAGGGAGCTGCTCTGCTGAGCTCCAGAAGTGGGCAGAGGCTACACAGATGGGGTGGGCTGCCAGCCTCCAGCTCCCAGCTACTGCTGGTTCCTCCCCAGGGAGCTGGGAGATCTCTCTGCTTCTCCAAACAAGTGCCAGGAGGCACCTGGCCTCTCTCCCCATGCTCTGCAGGATATTTTTCTTCATGAAATTCAGCTCCCCTCATCTGGGTACCTGCAGGAGGCAGGACTGAAGGGAGAAGCACCCCTTTGCACCAACATCTGTGCAAAAAGGGCTGGCCTTGGTGTGGAAATTTGGGGTCCCAGTTCTGCCCTGCAGCTGGCAGGCACAGCCAGCACCTGCCTGTGTGGGCAAACATTGGCAGCTGCTGCTGCTGCAATGCTGCAGCTTCCCCTGCCCCAGGAGCCCCAGTGCAGCACTGCTGTGTTATCCCCAAGGCTGGAGTGATCCATGCTCCTCCTTTAGCCTCCCTTGCCTTCCCAGAGGTGACAGTGGTGCCAGGATCTTGGCTCAGGGATGGGTTTTCCCTTGCTGAGTGCCCAGCTGGAGCTGTGCCCTGCTTGGGGTGAGCACGAGGAGATTTGTGTGCTATGGGGCAGCTCGTGGGAGAGGTTACATTGCTGGGGAAATGTTGGAACCCTGGAGGCTGAGAATTTCAGGCTTTCTGTGCTAAAAGGCACTGACCCTCAAGCAAGCACCACATTTGACCTGAGGGCATCAAAATTGAGTGATAGCACTGGGGTTGTGTGGTTTGAATACAGGTGTGTGATCTCACAGGGTGAAAAACCTAGAATTCAAGGTTTTAGTATCTAGTAATATATGTGAAGCAATATGGAGGATTTAGGATGTTGTCTAAACCCTTCTTCACCTTCTTCCTCTTGGTTTTGGGTGTTTCTTTTTCTTATTGGGTGAAAGGGTCTGCATTGCAGATCTTAGGTGGTCAATTGTTGGGTCAAAATTATAAATAATGTAGGTACCACCTCATTACTGGGTAAATAGCACTTAAAAGGCCTTGGAAGGAGTTAGAGGTTCTCCATTTTCTACCTTGTTAGTTAGAGCTCATGACCCATGAGACTGTGCTATAGATAAGAATCAGTAAACAGCTGAGTCCAAACATGAAACTGTGACTCCCATGCTTTAACCCTGGCTCTAACAGATGAAAAGAAGATAAAACACCCACAGAGAAAGGCCCAGCACCCAGAGGCACAGTCAGAGCAGGCCCCCAGGGACAGCATGGCTGGCACTGAGGGGTGACTTTCTGCAGAGAAACACTCTGGGACTCTCTGGAGCCAGGAGGACAAGGGCTGAGCCTCCCAGAGCTCTCCCAGGCACTGGCACATTGCAGCCCCAGACTGATGTCATTAATGAGACATCCTGCTCTATGCAATAATGTGTTTTGTGTGACTCACCCTAATGAACAAAACCCAATCCAATGGGACTCCTAATGGAAATCCTGGTCTTTATGTCCCAGTGCTTGCTATGAATTATTTAAGACATCTGGAGGGATTTGTGAGTAATGAAATCTTTGCTGATTCTGTCTCACCTCGGATGGCCTCAGAGGAGGTCTGGTGAGCAGCTTTGCATCTGTTTCAGTCCTGTCCATCACCTGAAGAGCAGCCAGCTTGAAAATGTCTCTGTGTTCTTGTCCTCTGCTTTCACTCAGCTCTTGGCTATATTTCCTTTGCCCTCCTCCCACCCAAAAAACAAGATTTGCCTTTCAATGTCACACATCTGCCTTGGGTGGGCTGAGTCTGGGTCTGTCAGAAAGGAAGAGGATCTTATCCAGGGCAATGTGTGTGAGGTGTGCTTAAACACTGTTCACTATTCAGACCTCTGGGTTTTCACAGCCCCTCTCCTTTGCAGGTGGGATCCTAATAAAATCTGTAATGGATGAGCCAGGGTGTGTGTCAGTCCTATCCATCAGCAAGCTCAAGGCAGGAACCAGGATTTGTTATTGGTGCTTCTGCTACAACATGAAAATTTTTTGAAGGGAAAAAAAGGAAAAGCAGAGGAAGAAGCACAGAACTTTGTGGCTTTGGTGTTCAAAGGAATGAGCACATTAAGCATCTTCATGAGGGAGGAAGCTGGCCAGGACTTTAATG
>WEIU01015112.1:925719-944822 GCA_013389925.1 Aegithalos caudatus
AAAAAAAAAAAAAATCACATTCACATTTTCACCCTTTGTATTGAGGTTGCATTGCACTTCTGGAATCTGAGGCTGTGTGAAGATGTTCTGCACAAACAAAGAGCCTGAAGGGAACATTGGGAAGGTTCAAGATTGTTTCCAGAGCATGGATATGAGCAGATAGCCAGGATTTCCCAGAGCATGGATATGAGCAGACAGCCAGGATTTCCCAGAGCATGGATATGAGCAGACAGCCAGGATTTCCCAGGGCATGGATATGAGCAGACAGCCGGGATTTCCCAGAGCTGGGAGCTGTGCAGAGCTCAGGATGTGCCACTGCCAGTGGCCAAAGGGAGTAAAACCAAACATCTGCCACCCCTGGCTTTGACCAGAGAGGGGAAATCCTTATTCCAGAGATGAGGAGCTGATTAAAAGCACTTTGTGCCCTGCTTTTACTGACATGAGAAAGGCACAGATGTCAGGGCAGAGTTTCTCTTTCTAGGATCCTGCCCAAGATTACAAGGCTACAGCAGAGCAATGGGGAGGGAACAGGCCTCTGATGCAGGAGATGAGTTTTGAGGGTTTTGTGGGGGCCAGGGTGAAGGGATGGGTGTTACAGGGCTGCCATGGCTGGGATGCTGCCACAAACCCCTCAGTTCCTTGGCCTTTTCTCTCTTCTGGTGCCATTGCCCAAATCCCTAAATATCTAACCTGTCAAATGCTCAAAAAAAGCAGGTTAGGGGAAAACTTTGAAACACCTGTTCTTAAAAAGCAGTGGCTCTTACAAGTGGGCAAGCTAAGCAGGTGTGGTGGGATATTTTTATCCTTTTTCCCTGAGTAGGAGGATTTAAGAACACTTTAAAAACAGAACCAATGTTAGTTTGAAGCTCAAAAATTTAAATAGCTCAAGATTTTTCTAAAGCCATCAGAGGCCAGATCTTTATAAGGTCCAAGCCTCTGTCTCACATTTAATGCCACAGAGGAGACTTAAAAACAGAAGCCAAGGGGGTGTGAATTGTCAAAGTGGGTGGTGGGGGCATATCCTGGATGATGGTGTGGCCTTTGGCAGTGGTTGTGTCTCACTATTAGTGAAAGCCTGAGGAATTTTTAACTCCAGCAGATGTCAAATCAGGAAGGGTGGGAAAAGCTGCTACTGCATCTCAGCTTTCCTGGTGCTCCTGAGTCAGGGCTGGCAAGGTTTGAAGGAATGACTCCTGCAAATACCAGGCCTTAGTTGTTTTAATCAGACATCCTCCCATGAACACCTTCTCACTCCTCCTCTGGTGAAAAAAAAACCAAACAAAGCCTTAAGAAAATTATTCTATCTTTGCATGCGTCATTAAAAAAGACACAAATAATCATGTTAACAAGATTTATATTTATTCCTGGTATAAATTTCCCCACTAGGAAAGTTTGTCTTAATCTCTTCAACAGTCTGCAAATGCTTTGTCCAGCAGATTGATGTGCTCTGTGAATTACCAGGTCTTAGTCAGAGGATGACTTGGCTCTGTTTCCCTGAGAGCAATAGAAACATATGGGATATGATGGGAAGAAAATTTTATAAAGGAACCTGAAGTCTCTAAGAACACCATGATTGCTAATTCTTCCCAAGATGCAAAGTTTAAAAAACAATTAGATGGAGGCACAAACTGTGCTGGCAAATCCAATTCCACGTGCACAATTTTGTCTTAGCAATTGCAAATTGGACGGTGAGTTGAATTCTCCCCTGTGGAAGAGGAGAAACACAAAGGCTCCTGCCCCTCCAACACCCTGCTCATCTCCTCGGTGCTCACAAAGGCCTCATTAATGAGGTATTTAAGCGTGTTGCAATCACACTGCAGCCCAGGAGAGCAGCCTCATTTTGCAGCACAAACTGGAGTACAGGAGCTGTGTTAACACTTCCCTTGGCTGGGCTGGGCTGGGAGCTGCACCTGCAGCATCCCAAAGCTCAGATCTGGGCAGGCTGTGCTGCAAACCCCATCTGCTGCCGGGGAAAGGAGGGAGCATCCCTTGGAAGGATCCTTCTGAGAGCCTCGGGAGGTTTTATCTCACCTCCCAGTCACCAGGGGACTCTTACAGAGCTGCCAGGTGGGGCACAGAACAGCCCCTGTGCCTCTGCCCAGGCAGGGAGAAATGTGCTCTGCCTGCAGGCTCTTACTCTTCCTCCATAACTGTTTTTATTCTCATTTTATGGCTCTAGGTAGCAGGGAGTAAGAGGATGTAAAGTGACTTTACCATAGCTGAGAATAAGGTTCTAGAGATCCCAAGAAGTCTGTTAGCAAACTCACTCACGTGTGGTAATTAGAGCTGCTTAAGTGTTTGTGTATATGGATAATGCAGTTTCTGTAAAAATATAATCTTCCATGAAAAATAAAATATTTTAAATCAAATCAGTGCATAGACTTTTCTCTTTCATCCAGAAGATTTAAATGAAACGTATCATTCCAGTCTAGTGGATGCAGATCAAACTATCTTGGCATGTGAAGCCAAATCAAAACAAGTCATTTTCAGTGAATTCAATATTTCTTTTATTTTCTGTTTGCCAGAGCTGGTTCATTCAGTTCCTGCAGGAGCTGTAGGTCGATGTTTTGTGATGTCCCACGGCTGCCTGAGCGTGGTGGCTCCTGTCCCTCCCGGGGCTGGTCCTGCCAGGCAGGACAGGGGGACAGGCAGCTGTGCCCTGGAGCTCTGCTGGGCAGCTGGGACATGCTGTGTGCTCAGCAAAGCAAAACCTCCTGACTGATGCAGGTAGAAATGTTTCTAAACAAAATACATTCAGGTAATCAGATTTTCTGATGGATGGGAGCTTCACTTTCCAATGTTCTCTAACCACTCTTGCCTGTGACTCACACTTGATTTGTTTTTTCTTTAGGCAGAATTCCCCCTGTGCTACACCTTGCTGTGCTCTGGGCTGAACCAGACCAGGAGAGACCTCTTAGAAACCCTTTTTTTTCTTTTTGCAAACCCTGAAACATTTTCAGATTCAGCCATATCTGAGCTTTCCTCTCTTCATCTCCTAATTTTCAAAGCTTCACCAGTGCTTCTGCAGCTGAAGGCTTGCACAGGTACTTGAAATCACACCATTCACACTCCTACTGAAAACAGGGTGTGACAGACCCAGAATGGACAGTCTGTGTGCATCCCATAGGCTGACAGGCAGATCTACCTCTAAGCCACCTTCTTTAATTGAGCCAGTTCCTTTGGATCTCCAGGAATTTACATAAATATAAATTTGAAGCTGGCTGTGAATCAATTAAGTTGACTGAGCCCACCTCATTAGGCTTCTCCTACACACATTTGTAAGCCCTGGTTGTGCTCCAGTAAAATGTCAACTGATTGTGACCCCAGCTTTTCCCCCAGTGAGCAGCACAGCTCTCAGGGCTGCCCACAGCTCCTGGTTTTTGTTCCCCAAACTGCAGCATTAAAGCCATGAAGGATTGGGGTGCTTGACAAACACTCAGAGTTTGCCTGAGTAAATGAGTAATGCTGACTTTCTCTCCCAGGCCCACTGGGTGCTGAGTGTGATTAAAGGCAAGTCAGGAAGGACTGCATGCTATTAATTCTATCGAGGAAATCTCCTGCTTTATTCATTAGATGTATATGGCTTTTTCTAGGGGGAGAGGAAATAGAAAAGCACCTTTGGTTGTGCTGTAACATCTGTGAGTACAGCTGGCTCTTTTTCTCTGTGTTCCACTTATTATGTGCAATTTGGATGTTTTCTTCTCCAAACTAAGATTAAAAAAAACAACACCAGCTCACATCTAAGGAGAAGAAACTTGTAATATTTATTATTAGCAGGGTAAAGCCCTCACTCCTCTGGCAGAGGCAGGAATGGCCACACTCCTCCTCAGCCTGGGCTGCAATGTCTGCTGTTATTTGTCAGCCTGCACATAATCAGGTAATTTCACATAATTCCTATACTTTCAATCAAGTCTGGTGAGCAGATGGCAGAACTGAAGCCCATAGGTTTTGTGTAGTCACACAGCCTGATTGCAGACACAAAGCTTGTTGCAGCTCTGTGGCTGAGTTCAGGGCAGAGCTCAGCTCCCCTCTGCCTGTGCAGGGTTTGGGTTTGAGAGGCTCCAGGCTGGGACAGGGTCACCCTCCAGCAGCCTCACCTGGCTGGAAATGACATTAAACACCTTCCCTGTTTTTAAATAGCTGAAACCACCTCTTGCTGGTGAGGACCAAATACACAGGGATGGGAGCAGAGATGCCAGGGGTCTGTAGGAGGTCTGCTCTGCCTTGATTCATAACTTTGACCAAGAAATGGGGTGGTCCATGCCTCATTTCTCCTGACTCGAAAGAGCAGCAACCCTTCCTCACTGGAGGGGATGCAAAGCTTAACCCATAAATGACCATGAAGTTATTTCATGAGAAAAAGAGAGGAAATTCGAAGTGTTTTGTTTTGGCCAAGATTTAAGCATCTCTTTCCAGACAGCTGCTCCAAAATAACATTTTAACTACAGAGGGAGCCCTGTGTGTGCTGGGAGGAAGGCAGACCAGCTCCTCATGGGAAATGCATCTCCACCAACCTCCTTTGGGAAGCACAGCCTGGCATGTTTGCTGCTCCAGAGCTGGGCTTTTATGGCCCAAAACACAGGATGTTCCCTTTCAGCCTCACCTGGCTGCTGCCTGAGCCCTCCCGTCTGCCCCTGGGCTCTCCCAAAGAAGCAATCTGAGAGTTACCTGGAAGAAAGGAAACTTGAATATATCAGTGTTGCACAAACATTAGTGACACCCCAGGAGCATTTCACCATGCATGAGATTAATGCACAGTATGTGGAAATTTTCATTCCCTCTTCCCATTTGCTTGATAATTTCTTTTTTTGATGTTGTGGCAGCTGGGGAAATGCAGCCACTGCCAGAGCACTGCTGTTTCTGGGGAGTGGGACAGCAGCACCAGGGGCCTCTGAGCATTGCAGGGCTCCCATGGAGGCAGCAGAATTTTTGATGGAATCCCTGGGGATGTGGTGAGACTCATCCTCCTCCTCAAGCTGAGCCCTCTTTGCCCTGGGGGAGCTGTGGTGAGACACTTTGTCCCAAGCATGGATGGGTCAATGATTGATGCTTTCTGCTCAGTTAGGACCAAGAGGGAGTTAGAGTTCTCCCTGAAGAACTTCTGGCTGCTGCCCCAGGAGTTCATTGTTCTGGCATGACCAGAGCTGATAGATGAGAGGACACAGATGTACTCAGGAGTATCTGGGGTGCTTGGGTGCTGTGATGACTTTTGTGTGGACACTTCCCTGGTGTCTGGCTGGACCAAGGCAGGAGGAGAGCTGTTCTCTGCATGCATCCCTCTAAGCCTGGGAGATTTGTGTGCAAAACTTAACCCAGCTCTTGAAAACATTGCCCAGGGACAGGGAGAGTCTTGTCTGGTGGGAAAAATGACAGAATCCAGGAGGGAGAGAAGCATGTTCCTCTGCAGCTTTTGTGGCACGTGCTCACACTTGTACAGATGTTCCTCCTGCTCCCTGGTGCCTGGGGCTGCTCCCCTGACACCCATGGCTGGAGGACTGGCAGTGACCAGAGTGCTCCACTGCCACCTTGCTTCTCCCTCCCTCCTCCAGCTGTGCAGGTGGGAAGGAGATCCATTCCCAGCTGTGAGGGGCATTGTCTCCTCCTGCAGGGTCCTCAGGTGCCACACAGACCCAAGCTTGTCTGAACCTTGATGATAAGCTCTCCTTGTTAAAAGCCATTATATTTGCTACTAGCTGAGGATAATTCTGACTGACTACAGCAGTTCTCCTCTGCATGTAATTGAATTCATATTCATCATAAAGCAATGGAAAATAAATTGTGTGTGTGTTTTTTTCCCCCTCATAAAGCAAGGCATGCCACTGGCTCTGCCTTGCCTCTAATCTTCCCCTCTGCAACCTGCTGTAATAGAATTCATGGGAACAGAACATCGAGATAGATTGTGAGGTTTTGACCCACCTAGCAGAAAGTGAGTTTATTTCAGTGCCAAGGAGGAATTGATTAATTCAGTTGGCTTCAAGGGAGGCTAAAATCTTACCTTAAGGTTCTTCAGTACCAAAGAACAGCACTGGCTTGGTCATATGCTGATGTTGGTGGTGTGCAGAGAACCTGTGCCTCAGGTTGTGGTGGGAATTGCCAAATACACTACAAATCCATCAGTCTGAGTCTAAACTCTTAAAGAATTACTTTTTCCATGAAAGTTTATTTATTATTCTGTGGCTATCTGCTGTCCCTGGGGCAATGACATGAGCCTGGTGCAGAGGAGGGGAACTGGTGTGGGGCTATGGGGAATTCAGGGCACAGACTGGAGGTCTCTGCTGTGCCAGCTGCTCATTCCTGTGCTTCATCCTGCCCTGAAGGATGGTGGCTGCCATCGTGTTGGTCTGCTGTAGAGATGTCCTCAAGGCAGATGTCAAAATATCCTCTCTCAATTCTTTCAGAAACCTTTTAGTCTGGGCATCTCACAAATGGCAGATTTTGTTCAGCCAAGGTCTCCCCTCCATCCATGTTTACCTTTTATTCTCCTGTCTTTGACAGGATCCAGAAGCTGGGAGCTGATGGTGCCTGTGAGCAGAGCTGTTGCTGAGGCCTGTCAGAAATTCTCTGATAGGAAAAAAAACAAGGTTTTCTGCAGCCCCTGGCTTGCTGCCAGCTGTGGGATAGCTGCCTCGCAGGCAGAGCAGACCAGACAGTCCTAATGCACCAGAAAATTAGTGAGTTTTGTTCAACAAAGGGTCTAAACGTCTCCCTAGTTAATTATTAATTTCATTATGGTGAAATCATTTATTAAATTTTAATACCAGAAAGTGTTGCTTCTGCAGCTCATAGAATGAGCATTAAGGAGAAGAAATAAGGAGAAACTTGTTGCTAATGGGTGCTGGGAGCTGTGTGAGTGAGCAGCAGGAGCTGGAGAGGGTGGGGCCATCAAAGATTCCTCTCTGATCAGTCCAAATGATGGAAGCTGACGAAAAAATGGGATGAGGAGAGTTAATACACAACTGTGCTCCAAGACAATACAGGCAGCACCCTTCTCTGGGGACCTTCCTCTGGGTAGTTTGCCCTGGTGGCTGTGTCATATCTGAGGGAAGAGCTGAGGCTGTGAGGAAATAACAACTGTCTACAACTGTTAAAATAATTAATCTCTCTTCTGCCTTGTGAGGGAAGTCAAGAATTAGAACCTGAAAAAGGGAAATATGGTGGATGATGCAGTAACTCTGCTGAATATTTGACAATCTTTAGAAATTAGAAGCCTATTTTTGATGGCTTCTCCTTGGAGTATCATATTAGGCATAAACACTTTCTGTGTTTCCACCCTCATAGTTCTGGTATTTTTGTAGTTCAGTAAACACTTGCTGCTGGAGATAGGAGTTGTCACATGAGATCAGAAAAGTATTTCCTTAGGTCAAAATGTTTTCCAGGCCAGTAGAGACAGTTCAGATGTCACCAGGTATAACCCAGAGAATCAAATTAAATTAAGTGTATTTGTGATATGAGTATGAAGCCATGGATCCCACTGTGAGCATCTTTTAATTTTCTGACAATATCCCTCTTTTCTCTTTAGAAACTGGGCATTCCAGCACTGCTAGGAACCAAAATGTGATCAAGTAGACAATCCAAGTTGAATTGATGACTGAGTTGGAAAAAGAAGCAGGAACCCAGCTCTTCCAGAGCATTGCAGGAGAGGGAATTACCACAAAATCTTGTTTGGAGTGTGGCCTTCTGAAGTTCAATGTGCAGGAGATAAAGCTTCTCACCTGGACCTTCCTCTGAAGCCACCAGAGAGAAGGAGTGAAGCAATGGGGAAATACCCAAACTCCTGCTCCCACCCCTCCTGCACGGGCTGTGTACCCTCACCTGGTGTGTGGCTGCCATCCATCCATCCATCCATCCATCATCCATCCATCCATCCATCATCCATCCATCCATCCATCCATCCATCCATCCATCCATCCTCCCTCTGAACCACGGAGCTGCTCAAGAGGAAAACCATCACTTTTTGGCAGCTGCTTGAGCTGATTGCATCCCTGCTCTGCCTGGTCAGCCCCTGAAAACCCCTTCCCTCCTCTCCCCGGTTAATCACCGCTGCCAATCAGCGCTATTGAGGAGAACAACAATACATTTCAAAGCTCAATCACCTTCATAATCGTCTCACTGTCAGCACAGGCTCTCCCCGGAGGGCGGAATTACCGACAGATGAGATGCAGGGCGGCTTTGCAATGGAAATGTTCCCTTGTGTGTGGGTCTGGTGAGCACACACATGACTAATGCAGGGGTGAGGATGTTTGGCTCTGAGGTGGGCTGAGGTTGGGCTCAGCAGGTGTGCACAGAGCAAGCTCTGCATTTGAACAGAAATATGAGAAATCTGCTTCAAAACCACAGTCATGCCCCTGTGGCACAGGTCAGTGTTTAAATGCACTCAGTGGATGGAGAGGGCCCACGTGGGGATGAGTTCCTGGTGGTCCCTGTGCTGGATGCTCTTCCTGGTGCTAAATCTCACTGCCATCAAGTTGTGCAAACTACTTTTTTTTTTTTTTNAGTGACTGGAAGAAATCTGAAGAATTCAAAGAATCTGCCTGGATTTGTGGGGATGGTCAGTCATGGGACAATCTATTCCAGTCCAGGTAGATGCTCTGGCAAAGTGAGGAAGTCCCACTGCACACCCTCTACCTCCTCAACTTATCCCACAAAAAAAGATCTCTGAAGGTTTTCAATTCCCCATTGAAATTTCCAGTTTCAAGAGATGGGGATTTTCCTACAAAAACCTCTTCAACTGAAACATTTCCAACTCTGCTAGCTATGCACCCATTCTCTCACCCTCTCCTTCATCCCTGATGATGTGCAGCAGCCCGAGATAAACCTCAGTCTCCATGCTCTGGAGGGCTCCATCTGGCACCTGTCAGAGTCCTGCCCTCAGTTTTGGGGACAGCACAAGGAGCAATGTCACCCCACAGCCCTGTGATGGCATTCCTTACATCATTAACTCCTGACCAGCAGCACAGTGCAGGAGTGATGGTAAACAGTGCTCTGTTGTGATTCATCACCCCAGAGTTTAGTTACTTATCACAATCTGCCTCTTATCTATGCCACTAGCCTGTAATTTTAATCCCAAACATTTGGGTGTGTAATGAGGCAATGATTTTCTCTCTTACATCTTGGTGTAACCTGTGATTTATAACGTGCTGGAAATACAAAATCAGACAAGAGAGAATAAAAATAAAACAGTGGTAGACTTGGCCTTTGACACACAAAAACGTTGTGATGACTTTAAGTTTTGCAAGGAAGACACCTGAATGTCTGCATCTGTGTATTTCAGGTTCTATATATCTGTATAAAGGTAATTTTTAATTTTCTGGCCTGATGTCCTACAAAGCAAATCCTGATATGCACTGCAGAGTCAGTGGGGATCCAGGTGTTTGGAATGCCATCCCATGGTGTACTGATGTCTTCAGTAAGTTTGGGGGAAATATCCATGTTTGCCATGGACAGCCCCCTGGTTTAGCAGGTGTGTGAATGAGGTAAATGTGTGGGCAGGAAGAGGTGTAATTTTATTGTTTATTTTTCCTAAAGAATATATGTGATTCAAGTTGAGGTGACACGAGAGAGTGAGCAGACAGCAAAACCCACAAAACTTTGGGATTTGAGTACTGGGAGAAGAAGCCAGATTTCCTTGGAGAATGACAATGAGGAGGAAAAATCAAAGTACCAAGATGGAAACAATCAATGTTACAGACTTTAAACTAGCAGGAAAAGCAATAAACTTCTTCCTTTTGGCTGCCTGTCCAAGCAAGCCACTTTGGATGCAGGGCTTCCCCTGTAATGAAAATTATATGATGTCACCTTGGAGACTGGAGTGATGTAATAACCATGTAGGGACTGTTCTAATGTCTTTCATGGGTCGTTGAAAACTTCCTGGCAAATTGGATCATGGACTACAGGGAACACTTCTGCTACAGCAGGAAAATGCTCTGGATATAACAAGTGACCAAAGGGTTTTGAAAAATCCCACCATATGTAATAGTTCCAGGTTTCAGCCATAAAAATATACCTTTTATTTTCCCTCTCTTATTTTTTGTTGTCTTTTAATATACTCTTTCCTCCTCATTCAATAACCCTTCTTATACCTTCATTCTCCCTCTATATTAAGACCTGACAATCCATTAAGGCAAATCCTGTATTTTGAATTGCATCTAAATTGATGGTGGAACATGGACTGCCTGCCTCAATACCACTTCCATTCTCTTCTGCTGGAGATTAGATGGATTTCCTTTCTGAAAACAAATGAAAATTTTGATTATATGTGTCATTCAAACTGCAATTCCATCTTATTAAATGGTTCCAGGCATTTGGTGCTGGGAACATTGAAATAAGGACTCCAGCATCTGAGACTGTTTGGCTGAATCAGTTTTCCAATTCTGTGCTCTTTGTCAGGAAATTCTGGCTGTGGCGAAGTGTGCAAACTGAAAACCACATGAAAACACAATGGAAATAAGTGGTTAATGATGTGACTGATATTTAAAGTGGTTTGGGATGGCAGCTGTTCCCTTCTGCATATTTCGATGCCTTAGGGAAAGACATTCTTGGACTTCTCTTTTTAGTGTACACCTTGGTGTTTCAGCATCATTTATCTTCTCTCCCTAACATCCCAGATATCCCTGAAGTCATTGACAAAGGAAACCAGACATGAAATAAATGCTGGCTTAGACTAAAAGATTGCATTTCAATTGTGCAGTGATCTTTTTCTATTTTCCCCAAACAGGTGCCATTTGTCAGCCATATCCAAGGAAGAACATGGGCTTTGCAGTTTTCATTTCTAGGCATGGAGGCCTTGAGAGGCACCCAGCATCCTGGGAAAGTCCTGGCTCTGTACAGAACCAAAGGAAGGCTCCCTCTGATCCCTGGTGGACTTTACTTAGACCTGCTTCTCTCCATGGAAGGTCCACAGCATGGAACACTTTCCTGAGGAAAGTACTTCCATCTCCATATTTAAAATAGCACCAGTCAGGCTTGTTTCAATTCACACAGAAATCTCCAGTCAATCCCCAAATCACTGAGGAACTGTCTGGGGTGTGCATTATAGAGACACTGATATATGAAGGTTATATCTGAAGGTTACTGTGTGGGGAAGAGCAAGATCCATGGAGGGAAAACAAACAGGAAGCACAGGAATACTGCAGGTTTGTGGAAGTCAGATTAAAATAAAATAACACAGGTTATATTAGTTTGCATGGGCCAGCCTTGCCTTTTAGTTCACAGAGCTGAAAGGGAGGCAGGATGTTTTTCTGGTTGTGTTTCCTTTTTGCCCAAGTCTGATCTTTAATGAATGCAAAATTCAACTCTGCTCCTGAAAGCTGCAAACTGCTGGGAACAGAGGGGGTGTGCAACAGCCCAGCCTGGGGCAGTGCTTGAGTTAAGGGGTCTGGAGACACCAACAGCACAAAATCCATTACAAACAAAATCCATTACTGGTGGAAGGTGTCCCTGCACACATCAGGGAGGTTGGAACCAGATGATCTTTAGGGTCCCTTCTAACCCAAACTCTTTTGTTATTCCACGATTCTACAATGACACTTAAAAAAAAGAAAAATAAAATTCTACAACCCATTTGAAACATTTAGTGTTTATTTCCAGATCACAGAACATTCTGAGTTGGAAGGGACCCATAAGGATCAGCAGATCCAGCTGTTTTTAGCACCACTCTTTAACCAGCTGAGCTGATCTCATGTAGCTCCTGCCTGGAACCTACACAACACCTTCAATGTTAAAACAAAGGGATTTTTCCCCAAAAAAACCCCTTCACAGAGGCAGCTCTCTCCCAGCAGTGTCAGAGCAGGCTGGACAGCATCAGCTGCTGCCGACACATCTGCCTGATGCAGAAAGGAGCTTAGGAACCCCTGCCTTGCCCTCGCTCCTCTCTGCTCCAGGCAAAAAAGGATTTTTAGGAGCTTTTCCCGTGGTTTGAGAAAATCCCATTCCGAGGCCAGCAGAGGGGGCAGCTGCCACTGCTGCCAGCCCCGGGATGTGCTGGCAGCTCGGCGCACATCGCTGCTGTCATTTACAGCTCTCACCTATACTTATGTGAGTGGGGCTAATTAGTAGATGGAATTAGCCTACTGCTCTCGGCAGCGTAATTGTAAACAATTTCCCCACGTTTCACTCCCTGAGTAATGAGTTTCTCCTGGAAATACAAAAGATGAACTAATGATAATCTGGCAGTTTACAGCAGGACGACAAACATTAATTATATGGGATTACGGTGTGATCCTCCAATTTAAGTCAGTTTGGCTTTTCTAAACAGAGTTGGATCTTAAGAGTTCTGTGGACACTTGTCTGAAGCATTTTATCTTCCGTTTTTGTTTTTGGTGGGTTTTGTGTCTTTTTTGTTTTGTTTTTGTTTTTTGGGTTTGTTTTGTTTTTGTGGTGGCTTTTTTGTTGTTGTTTTGTTAGGGTTTTTGGTTTTGTTTGGTTTTTTGTTGTTTGTTTTGTTTCAAGCTCTCTTTTAGCTTTATCTTTTATCCACAGATCTAATCACCATCAGCTACTTTGAAGCAGGACTGCTAAGGCCAGATTTTTTTTTTTTTCATGAGACAGTCATATAATTGTGCATGAAAAATATGTACAGTATTAAGCTTAATTCTCATTTAAAGATAACCACGCCAGGAGATCAGGTCTCTGCATGTCCAGGGATGTAGCTCAGCTTTGATTGCATTTATCATGGCATCATTCAGGTTGCAAAAGACCTTTAAGATGATTGATAAGCTGTAGGCTTAAATATGGAATGTGGGATTTATTAAGGTCAGAGCCGGAAGAGTGGTGCAAATAATGCTGGGATTATAAAATATTCACTGAATAAGGTCAAGTCAGCAAACTGGGCTGTAAATCTGTGTTTGTCTTGGGACTCCACTCACTGCTGATGGTCCTCAAGAGATTCCTTTGAGCTAAGGTGCAAATCCTGGATTTTTCAAAGTTTAGTCCTGGTCCACCCCTGCCATGGCAGGGACACCTTCCACTGTCCCAGGCTGCTCCAAGCCCTGCCCAGCCTGGCCTTGGGCACTTCCAGGGATCCAGGGGCAGCCACAGCTGCTCTGGGCACCCTGTGCCAGCCCTGCCCACCCTCACAGGGAGGAATCCCTTTGTAAGATTTAATCTGATTTTTGCAATGTTTACAGCCATTCCCTGAAAATATTCTGAGCTTTATGTTCCCTTTTGAGGCAGATGAGCCCAACAGCTCTGGGTGTGTCACTCCCAACATCTGCCAGCTGTGCAGAGCTGAGGGGGTTCCCTTTGGGGCCACACCACATCCAGCACTGCCACCTCTGACCTTCCTCCCTCTCCAGAGAGGAATACTGCTATTACCTTCCCCTTCCTGTGCCTTTTCAGTCAGCAAAAACATCTCCTTCCTCAGTTCACCTAATTCAGTGTCAGGAGTGATCTTTGGGTTGAAATTTGTACCTGAATGTGGGAACAAGTTTTATAGAGAGATTTTTGTTATTTATTGGCAAGTCAAGTACAAACAGCCAGGGACTGGCTCAGCTGAAGGTTATGTCATCTGAAATGTCTTTAGATTTTTTGTTTGTTTTGTTTTTAATGTAATAGCTAATTATTTAATTAATTTGTTTGCCACTCTGGACTCATCCCTCCTTTTAGATGAGCTGTTCCATACTCCTTAAAATTACTGATAAAATCAAACTTTAATTTTGTTTATTCATGGTTCCATCCACTGTTCAGCACTTCCTCATGAAGGGTTGTTGCTGTCACTGAGCCCCAAACACATCTCACTGCAAACTCCTTCTGATTCTCTCACATTCAAAGTATTTGGGATACAATTTTTCACAGCAAGTCCCTGCCATTGGCTTGGTTAGGAAAGAGTTCAGGCAAAAGGATTTTGATTTTCCAAGGAAGGGGATAAAGAGAAATGTTGTTTTACTCACCCTAACAGAAAAAGACCTCCAGCAGTCCCTCCTTTTAGAAGGTGCTCCTTGCTTTTGAGCTGGGATTTGAAACCCCTGTTGGGGATTTTCCTGTCTTGAAGCTAAATCAAGAATGTCCCTCTGTGCATTTGGAAAAATGCAGTGCATGGAAAATGAAGATTTGCAGGATCTTTGTTGCTGAAGAAAGGTCTTGTTTCAATTGCACTGGAGGTGCTCATGTGTAGGATGAGGATCTCTGCTGTGGCTGGGGTGTGAGAGGCTGTGAACCTGCAGAGCCCACAGGCACTGGGGGGGAAAATGCTGAATAAAAATAAAAATAAATTTAAAATTAAAATTAAGAAATAAAATTAAAATAAAATTAAAATAAAATTAAAATAAAATAAAAATAAAAATAAAAGCTGAATGCTGTCCCAGCATCCAGGGCCTCTTGGTGATGCTCAGGCAGGGGCACATGAGCAGTTGAGAGACCTCTTTGGGATCAGGTAATGGTCCCTGGGGAATGGTCATGGCCAGGTTGGGTTGGGATAGGTGCTGTGGGAATATGACCAAGTTTAAAGCTTGGAGGAATAAAACCCACAGAACCCCCCAGGAACTTGCATTTTCTGTAACCTCCCACCTCCTTCCCTTTGCATTGCCTTCAGTCCTGAGAGCACCACAGGACAAGGAATCCTTAACAACCAAACTGATTCACTCTAACCTGTATTTAAATGAGGACAGACCAATCTCAGAAGCTGAGCTGTCAGTTTATTATTTTGTTATATTACTTTAATTGTGTTTATTTGGAATTAGAGAGCCAAATTCTCTGCTGGCAGAAGCTATTGTCACTAGAAGGGATTTCAGCTATCAAAATCATGTTTGTTTTAGTGCTGTGCATTATTTATTAGCTTATAAAGCACCATTAGCAAATGCCACTGCACAGTGATGGATCTCCATTAATTTTGCATTAATGCACATCCCATGGAATATATTCTGGAGTGTGGGCCCTGGAGTTTCTGGGCTGTTTTGTCTCAGACACCCACTGCTCCTGTCCTTTGGTGTGTCAGGTGGGGTGGGGTTAATGACACCTCCCGGAGATGGTGCTGGAGAACAGCTCCGTTCACACCTCGACAGCAGCACCCAGAGATCCCAGAGGGAGCAGGGTGTAAAAAAAAATGTATTTAAATCTGGATGGACTCGTGTGATAGCTCTGGGTATTCTGGATTCTGGATTGGTATTCTGGTAAGTGAAGACAAAACAATACAGAGGTATTTATTTATGCTAAATATCAAAATGGGGCTGACAGAGGTAGAGCACATACTGGTCAGGAAGAAATCCTGGAGAACTTGGAGAGGGATCCCAGACTAGGGCAGAGCTTGTGTTGCATGGTGGATGTTGCCATCCACACAATGAATGGCACACAGACAGGCAGCAGTCAAGGCAGGAAAGAGAGAAAGTTTATTTTCTGCTACAACTTATATACTTTTTGTGGCAACCACCGAGGATTGCAGGATAGGGTTACCACCTCTCCATCCACACTGGTCGAAGCAGAAGTCCATCAAATGTCGATAGAAAAATGTAAACAAAGACTGTTTTTCCTACAAAGTCTTTGAAGAGACTCCATGTCAAATGTAAACATCAGAAAAACTCAGAAAACTCAGAAGAAATCAGAAGGCTGTAAAAAATTCTGGGTGACAATCCTGTCCCCCTGAGGTTTCAATGCTTTCTTCAGGTGTCTGGAGCTGGGTCTCTTTCCAGAGCTGCCCACAGAAAATAAAGTTAAAACTCCTGAACAGAAAGGAGTTTAAAGCTGATTTGTATCCAGGCAAGAGGGCTGGAGTGAGAGCCCCAGCTGGGTGAGTGCCCTGGAGCCCCATGGAAGTGTAGCAGGGCTGGGGGAGTGCAGTGGTCAGTGAGAGCAGAGGAAATTCAGAGCAAAGGGCAGTGACTGGGTAGCAAATGGGCATGGTGTGTTCATTGACATTTGTGAGCACAGTGGAGTCACAGCTGGCTCAATGCTTATGGCTTGTCTGCATGCCTAAAGGAAAATAAGTATTTATTTTGCTTTTCTTTATGGTCAGTATCCACTAAGAACCATTTTCTGGCTGCTGTTAGCTGTTTGCTGTGCTGTTTGTATCAGGAAAATAATGAGACACTATTTCACACCCTGGAAATACAGCATGAAATCCTGGCCCTCTGGAGCCTGTGCAAAGATTCCATTAACCCTTGAGGCACCAGGATTTCATCCTCAATCCCTTCACTGAATGCCTCATCCTGACTGACCCTGGAAAGCTTTCTAAAAATGGCATGTTTCTGAGCCAGTCACCAGGTAGTCAAAGTGATCTTTTCACTCCTATTTGGAGAAGAGGAGCCAGGGTTTGTTGCAGTGATTTCTGAGTTGGAGCAGGTGGAACATGGGGCAGTAACAGCCTCAGGGGATGGTCCTGTGGCCCCAGAGCTCAGTCCCAGCTCTCTCTCACTGGGGATGCCAGGGGCTGGTCCCAGGCAGAGCCCTCCAGTGCTGGGAATGTCAGAGCCTTGAGCTGGACTCTGCAATCCCCCACTGTCCCCGTCTGGGTTTGTCTCTCCTGGTTCGGTAAATGTCTTTGATGATGCCCTCTCCACTTGCCTTTATGCACAGACAATGGGGCTATGGCCAGGATGGCCTGTGGAGGGCCAGGGGTGGTGTTTTTAAATAACCTGGCTGCTGGGAAAGCAGGCATGCTTTGTGAAGAGGGCTTGTGTGCTACAGCTCTGTCCAGGCGGAGCTCAGGGCTCCTGGCAAGCTCTCCTGGAGTTATTTACTGTGTCCCTCTTGCTGTTTGCTGCTGGTGCATCCACAGCTCCAGACATCCCTGCTGTGTTTTTTCCACCTCTCCCTTTCTCCATTCCCACAAAACATCTCACTCCAAGCAGTGAAGTGGATCTCCACAGGTGTGCAGGGACACCCACCTCCCCCCGTGTGTGCCCCACTCCTTGGAGCCAGCCCTGACCCCCGAATCTGCCCCACTGCCACCCTGCCCGTGCCCTCCTGTGCCACCTGCCCCTGTGCCACTGCCAGGAGCAGCAGGTGCCCCCTGGCACCGCTGGCTGCACATGGGAGCAAGTGTTCCATGAAATCCCGGAGCATCCTGGCAGATCCAGCCCGTCTCCTGTCCCCCTGCTGGCACCTTGCACTCACTTTACACCTCTCAGGCTGCCGCTGCTCCGCGTCCCTGGCTCCCGGGGTGTTCCCCTTCCCTCTCGTTTTTCTGGGCTGTCACATCCACCAGCATGAAACGCTGGTGTCTCAGCAAAGGGCAGATTTTGGGAAGTCACTTTTTATTAAAGCACAGTGCTGAGATGAATCTGTTATTCCTGTGGTTTCCTTGGACCCATCCCTTCCTCACACTTTGCTCTACCTCTCACTGTCTCTTCCTAAAGTATCATTGACTTTTCAACTCCACATTTTCTGGAGTTGTCATCATTGTGTTAGTCCCACCAAGGCACATTTGTAGGGGGAGAGGGAGTGGAGGAGGAAGAAATATGAGAAGGAGACAAACTAATTCTATCAAACCTGTCCCAGCTCTGGTTTGTTTGTGAGGGTGAGCATGGCCTGGGAAGGAGCTTTTGCTTGCATCAACTGCAGGCTGCTCTGAGATACACAGAGCACTTTATTTTTGGAGCCCTGTCTGCAGGCAGCATGATAATGGGATGGCTCCTGATTGTGCAGATATCCACCCAGGCTCTGTGCTGTGCACGTGGAAGGAACAAGCTCGGGATGGATGAGCCGAGCCTGGAGTAGATTTGCAGTCAGATCCACTGCAGGCACAGATTTATACCAACTAAAGATCCAGCCTGTGCAATCTGGTTGAACCTTAATTTCTGCACAGATACCACTTTCCATTAGCACTCTGTGGGCATTTGCTTGACAGCAGAGATTTTTCACTCCCTTAGGAAAGGCAGTCACGTTTTGGGGAAGGCTCCAGCCTTGGGTTCATCTCCACACCCGCCTGCACTCCCAGACAGGCACAGAGCTCTGCTTTGCATAATCACATTGCTTCCTAACCATGGCAGTATATTCACATCTTCAGGCACCTGGCAGCCAGACCCTCTCCAGCTCTCTCCAGCAGCCTCCCCACTGGAAAAGCAATTATATTTGTGCAATTGGTGCAGGGTTTGTAGGAAACTGCCACCCTAATGAGAGCTGAGAGTGATTTGGGGTAACCATTGTAAGGGGAACATTGCACCCAAACTTGTTATCAAGTGATCAAGAATAATTGTAAATTGCATCCAGCAAAGGAAAACAAACCCTAATTCATTCATGGTGTGTTGAAGGGCTTGGCTTCCACTTTGTGGTTGAGATACATCAACCTCTAGGGATGAAATTCTTTGACTGGCAAAAGGATTCTTTGACTCTTTAACTGAGCCAAAGTGTAAAAAACACAAAAGTAACCCGTTCCTTCCTCTCCTGTCCTTTTTTTTTTTTTTTTTTTTTTTTTTTTTTCTGTACAAACCAGGCTGCAGTAACCCTCCCAAGCTCTCCCCACTTCTGCTCACTTGGGCTGAGCTGCTGATAATTACCCCTCCTGCCCATGGCATCTCTATTAAAAAAGTCCTTCTCTAATGAAACAGCCTCAAGCAACAGGAACTGCATGTTAAAATCCACACTCCTTGCTGCTGGATCCTGGGGTACCTCACTGAATTTTGGCACCAGTCCCTGTGGCCGGCACCAGGCAGGGAGGAGGCAGGGAGGGCTGATCCCACCCTGGGAGAGGAAAAGAACCAGCCCAGATCTCCTGGGGCTCCCCAGGCCCTGAGAGCCCCCCAGGCAGGAGTCCCACACCTGCTTTACCTCTCTCTTTTATTAGTCAGATAAAGGAAAAGGCCCTGCCACCTGACAGAGAGATGAGACTGCCCCAAAGCTGAGGAAACGGACTTCTCTGGGAGAAATTAAGTAGAAAATGCAACTGCCTCCAGTTCAAAGTCTTGGTGGACACTGGAAGGCACTTTGACTTCCATCCTGTGCTCCTGTTGGATCTAATATCCAGCAGTGGGATGGGGCAGCTGAGATGTGTTCCACAAGTGTTTTATGTCATTATCAGTCTCAGTGAAGGTAGAGACAGAAAAGATGGTAAAACTACTTTTCAGTTCCCACATGCTCCAATTTAAGTCACTTAAATGAGAAATGTAAGTTAAGAGAAGAGAAAATACTTCGCTGCTTTTTTTTTTTTTTTTTTTTTTTTTTTTTTTTTTTTTTTT
>WEIU01015112.1:944839-956101 GCA_013389925.1 Aegithalos caudatus
TTTTTTCCCAACAAAAAATATCATTTGGGTACAATGGATATGAAGAGTTGTAATGTTGTCTTTCCCTCTCATCTACGTTGAAAAAAAGGAAAATGTAGGGATGGAGCCAAAGTGTGATCTTGCTTAATGTATCCAGATGTAAAGCTGAAGTGGATCTCATAACATAAATCCAAGTGTTTCAGGTTCCCACTTGTGTAACAGAGATAAAAGTCTAACACAGAGGTTCCAAAAATCCTCCCCAACCTTCCAAGGCTCAGTCAGACCCACATGCATAGTCCAAAATAAATTGAAATTACTGGAATAGCTCCAAGATTATGTCTAGAGCGATTCCAAGTCTTTTCTCCAATTCAAATGAGCCCTATTACACATCATGAATGTCTGCAAGAGAAGCACAGCCTATTTCATAAAGCCTTATTATATATTTTAATGCACGCAAGGTAAACATGAAAATGTCTCTGGGGCATTTTTTTGTTTCAGTTTTACAATTTCATTGTGCTCTTTGGTTACTTATGAAACGTCTTCAGGAAAAAAACAAAACACTTCTGTGCTGCTTATTTTAGCTCCATGAGGGCTCTGTGTCAGCCTCTGAGCTTCCCAGGGGTGTTTAAGTGACTTGGGTGAGTCTGATTAATTGATGAAAGTGTAACAAGTCCCCCTGAGTAAAGTAACACCATTTGGGAAACAACTCCCACCTGCAGCACCTGCTCATCCACCCCAAGCCTGATGTTGATTCTGCTCTTTCCTGGCTTCCTATGAGCTCCAGCATCAGATGGAGGCTTCATTTCTATCTCCCAGTGGATGTCACAAAGCTGTGTGTGCCTTAACATCACCAGACATCCCAGATCTCATCCCCAAAATTCCCAGGGCACCTCACCAGACACCCCTAAACACAACCCCTGCTGCCTGAGCCCACTGCTGGCATGAAATGCCTGCCTGAGCTGGGAGACCTGTCCCAGAGCCCTGTTAGGGCTTTCCACACCAGCTACACCCTGGTGAGCAGGGTACAAACACTCTCTGCTGCCACTGGGATGAGACTCTTTTGGGACAGATTTTTTTACCTTGCTCCCATCACCTTTCTGCAGTTTTTTTTTCTGAGTGCTGCAGAGCATGGTGAAAATGAAGGCCAATACAGAGAAAAAGTCTGTCCTTCAAGGAAACAGTGATGGGTTTGCTGTGGATCTGTGCTCTGTAGCTCATGGATCAGTTCTGGGCTACAAAAAGAGGAAATTTCAATTTCTTCCAGGACTGGACAAAGGCATGAAGAACAAAATCCAACTAGGTTTGTTTGGAGCAAGCAGCCTTGAGCAGGATCTGTGTCACACTGAGCCCTGGTGAGATATAAGTAAGGCAGGGGTGTCCATGGACCAGCACAGATCTTACACCTGAAATGTGCAGTGCACAGGGAATATCTTACAGAAGAGATTTATGTCTCAGGGACCCACATTTCCCTTCACACAATGCAGAGAAAAATTCTGATCCTCCAGAAAGATGCAGAAACAAAATGTGAATTCCTCTAGCACCAGGGTTGGGATATTAGAGCAAGGCAAGTGTGTTAGGGTGGTTATTGTCAGGGCCCTAACAGGCTCTAATTGTCCTGCTGAGCTTTACCTGGGCCTCCAGCCCTTGCCTGAGGGCTGCATTTGAACTCAGAATGTCCATCTCTCTCCTTCCCTGGGCAGGGCTGTGTGTGTGCTAAGCCTGGCCTTGCTCCTTGCTGCCTTTGACTGCTCCTCCCCTGGTGTGAGCTCTCCTGGGATGTCTGCTGGCCCTGCCTGTCTCTCCCTGCTCCTGTGCCTCCCTCCAGCCTCTCCTGCAGGGCACCCTGTCCTTCCTGCAGCCCCAGGTGTTGCCTCTGCTGTTCCTGCTCCTCCTCTGGAGTCCCAGACTCACTATCGTTGCAGGCACACTAAAGATGCTCCTGTTCCAAGTCCCCTGCCATGGCAGGAACACCTCTCACTATCCCAGGGTGCTTCAAACCCCATCCAGCCTGGCCTGGGACATTTCCAGGGATCCAGGGGCAGCCACAGCTGCTCTGGGCACCCTGTGGCAGTGTTTCCCAGGACAGAAAGCTGTGCAGCTGTTACAGGAGCAGGTGTGCAGAGCTGTGGAGGTTCAAATGCTGAGGAAAACACCCCCAGACTCAGTTCCCTGCCCATAGCCAGGGCAGGATGTTCTCCTGGGTGAGGATTTCCACAAAGCCAGCATGGAGAGCAGGCAGGAGCTGTAGCTGCTCTCCAAGCTCCAGCTGAGCTCTGGCTGGGATGTTAACACATTCCTGGCACCGAGCTGAGCACAGGGTGACACTTCTGTGTCTCAGCACTGGTGAAGGCTGGTGACCTTTTAACAAGTTCCCATTTAGCATTGCATAGACAGGTCTAAAATGCAAACTGTTACCTTTTCCTTTGAGGTGCAGAGAGCTACAGTTCCAGGGCTCTGACAAACATCTGTTTCACTTTGCATTTTCAATTCTGGCTCAGATGATGGGAACTCTTGTACAAGAAAGAGAAAAACAGCAAGAGTCCCCGTTATTTACCAGTGGAGAGGTATAAATGGCAGAGCCAGAGCCCTGTTCCTGTGATTTCACTTTTATGGGTCATTACTGTAACTGGCTTGTGCTGCTCTTCTTTTAGCATACAAATGGCACCACTTTATTTCCTGTGGGTGGGATTGATTCCCTTCCCAAGGGGTCTCCATTGAACCCAGCATTATTTACACTGAGCATGGAAAGAGGTGTTATTTCTTCAGTCATGGAAACCCCTTTTTTTTAAGGCTTAGCTCTGTTTTCTCTGCTGCTGAGCCCCCTCACAGGCTGATAACTATTGTGGCACTGTAAGTTCCAGCAGGAGCTTAAAGGTTTGTGGAGGTAAAGGGAGTTAAAGACCACTGTGCATATGTCTGCTTATTTAGATCAAAGTGGCACTACTTAGAGTTTTGTAAGACTGTTTCAAAGTATGTTGGCAATGTAAAGAACTGTTATAAAAAGCAATGTATCTTTTAGTCCCTGTAAAAAAAATCTGAGCAATTTCAAGTCCTGCAGCTTGAACTCTTTGTCTTTGCAGGAGACTGGGAACCTCTGGGTCTGCCTCTGCTGCCAGGGGAGGCTGTGCCATGGCATTTTGGGGATGCAGCTCCTCTGATCACCAGGTCCTGGGGTGTTTTCAGGTGCAGCTCAGGGTTTTGTGAGCTCCTGCTGGGATTACACCTGGATGTGCAACTCAAATCCTCAAGGGGAAGGTGCTGTGACAGCTTGGCAGAGATCTTTGCTAAGGATTTAAAAAAATTTATTCCTTCAGCTTGGCACAGTGCTGGACACTTGGTGTTGGGTTTATTGGAGGAATGCAGTCACCTCCAGCTACCTGAAACCACCTATATATGATATCAGCTTCCTAAAGTGATTGGTTGCTTAATAGATCTGTGCAGGTGTCCAGCATGTGGAGTTCTCCTCCATGTTTCCAAAAAGAGTGGATAGAGCAGCTTCTAAAGTCCTGTACTGCAAATTTTGTGTCTCACTTTTACAAGTCAGCATTAAAGAGCAGAACTTTGTGGGTAGTAGAGCCCTGCTGAAGATGGCTAAAGGTCTTCCCTGATGAGGTGTTTTTTTTCTATCTGAAACACTGGCAGATAAGATAAATAAGAAGGTAATTTATAGGAGGAATGAGAGGGGCAGGAGGGAGGCTGCAGGAGAGGAATGGCTTGGTCTGCAGTTCTGATGCAACTTTTATCCTTTTTCACTACTCTACAAGTGGCACGAGATGTGATGAAAATACAAATATTCATTTTTCTTCCTGCAATAAAACTGTCACTGAGGAAAACACAACATCAGGCAAAGACTCTGTTGCTTTCCAGATGGAGAAGCAGCTCCATGGTGTGAGCCTTGTCCCGAGGATGAAGAGTTAACCATGGGTTTGGGGGCCTCAGGGATTTGGGGGTTTGCTCTGTGGGATTTACTTCTTCTGGTTTGTGGTTTTGTTTTTGCTCTGGAGGCAGCAATACCCTGCCCATAGAGAGGGGAAGGACAGCAATGTGATGCTGACTGGAAGTGAGTGAAGCTGCAGAAGCTGCTGCTCCAGCTAGTAGGCAGCAAAACAAACTGAGGGCACCAGGGGCATAAAGTTGCCAAATAATTGCAATGTTGGAATGTTGCATAGCAATAACAAAGATCCTCTGTGTTTTTATGGCCAGAGTGGGCATTACACACCAGCCTGGTCTGCTGTCCCATCAGGAAAGAATTGAATCCAAACCCCTGAGCCAGTGGGCACAATAGAGCCAAACACATTTAATGTTGTTTACTTGCTGTGGTCTTCTGGCTTTGCTGTCAATGATTCCAATTGATCCCACTTAAAGGCCTGTGCTTGATAAAGGTGTTAAATTAAAACAGTTCTCTATAACTGATGGATCCTTTTAACCTTCTTTGGCAAGGAGCTGAGTCTTCCTCCCCATCCCTCCCTGGCTCAGAGCAGAATTTATTAATATATTCTGTTTCTGAGGTGCAGCTTCACGTGGCCATGACAGCACCTTCTTCAGCCCCACCTTTATTTGGATTTCCTCTTGCTTTTGGCTGTGATCTCTGTCAGATGGGGAATTTCTCTTCCTTCTGCCAGGTCAGGTCTAAAAGAGCAGTGATTAGAAATAATGTTAATTGCTGAACTGCTTAAAACCAAAGTGGCAGTAGAACAATTCCCTCACTGCTCTCACCCTCCTGTACCTCAAGTTCCCATGTTTGTCACAGCAAATATTGACTATTTTCATTGTTATTTAATCACATGGCTGTACTTTGGCATGAAGTGTCTTGCATCCTGCTGGGCACCTGCAAACTGCATGGGCCCAAAGACATTTTCAGTGGCCTTTTCTCCATTGCAATTAGAGGGTCAAGGTCAAATAATCACACAGCAGAATTGCTCTCTGCTTCTTTGCTGTGATCTTTTTGTGCCTCAGCTGGAGGTGGATTTCATGTGACCTGGAACTACTCCAGAGCTTAAAAAAAATAAAAATAAAAAAAACACAAAAAATTCCAACCTACAATCAACACACACACACACAGAGCTTGAAAGGTATTGCACATTATTTTGTTGGATATGGGCTTCTGCCCCCTGTTGTGAAGGTCAAAAACATAAGTTCTTTTTTTCTCTCCAAGTGTCAGTCCCAAAAGGGAACACTGGCAGCCTTGGAAAGGAAAGCTCAGTTTGTCTGCTCCAGGTAATGTCAGATTGGACTTGCAAGTGTGCACACCTCAGCTGGGAGCCCTGGCTGAGCCTTAACTCTGCTTCCCTGGGAACAGCAATCCCACTGGGGATCAGAAATCCCACTGGGAACAGCAATCCCACTGGGGATCAGAAATCCCACTGGGAACTGCAATCCCACTGGGGATCAGAAATCCCACTGGGAAACAGCAATTCCATTGAACCAGCAATCCCACTGGGAACCAGCAATCCCACTGGAACCAGCAATCCCACTGGAACCAGCAATCCCATTGGGAACCAGCAATCCCACTGGAACCAGCAATCCCACTGGAACCAGCAATCCCACTGGGAACCAGCAATCCCACTGGGAACCAGCAATCCCCTGGGAGCACATCCCTGTGTTCCTGCTGCAGCCCTGGCTGCACAGGTCACTCCAAGCCTGGGATTGTGCAGACCCCTGCCCACCAAGGGCTCTTTGGAGACCTCCCCTGGCTCTTTTCCAAGCTCCCACACTGATTTGGATTCACAAGCAGCTCAGATGGACTTGTGGCTTTGGGTGCAAAAGCTTGGATTTCTACAGCCTGCTGCAAATCTTTTTTGTGTTGGATCAGGTGAAGTTAATGACACACTAGACAAAACCAGCTAGGCGTTTTTATTCTTCTTACTCCAAGCTGAAGGATGCTCAAATACTTCATTCCTTTTACTGCTGGAATCCATCTAATTTCCAGCCTAAACTTATTCTCCCCCAAGGCATCATTTCTCATTTGTTCTTGTGTCATGGTTATATTTTATATCTGCAGCAAGGACAAATTGCAGATTTAAATAGCAGGAATGCTGCAAAGTTTTGCCTGAGTACAGATGGAACAACTTTCTTGCAATAATTACATAGTAGTTACTGTTTTCATCTGATTAGCTGGAAATATACTGATTTTTCTCCTCCTGTACTTCCCATAAAAGCTCCTTTTCATCAACAGTTTATACAAATGTTCCTCTGTAGGGGGTGGTTACAGTTGCTGTAGATTTAAAAAGCCATAATATCTTGTTTTTAAATAGGTCTGATCATTTGTACCACTATTGCTCCCTTTATGGCATCCTGGAAAGGAAACAGCAGAGGAGGGCATGGAGATCCATAACACTCTAGGAGGAAGGCTGGATTGACATTGATTTCTTACTATTCCCCCCATTCCATGAGCACCTGGAAAATGATATGAGGGTTTCTAAGTATGCAGAATTTGTCTCCAATTCCCCTGGAAGCAGTTTGGAGCTGGGATGGGGAAGATGTCACACAAGTTTTCCCAGTTGTCACTGCCCTGGGCACACCCCAGGTGAGTGGTGTCACCTCTGGGCACCTTGGGCAGGAGCACAGCAGGGCTGCAATGGCCTTTGTGACCCTGGGCCACCAGAGCCTCAATAAAATTGTCACAGTTCATTCCCCCTCCAGGTGTTCAATGAGCATCTGTGCTTTATTGCATGAATATGTCTTAGCTCTCACTTATTCCTGACCATAGCTTGCTTGAAAGGGAGGCAAACCCCTGATTTTAAGGGATGTTGTAAAACCAGAAGACTTACAGAGGCAGATGGGGAAATGTTTAAATGCACCAAAGCACCTCCATTGATTTCAGCAGCAGTCAGCTTTGTAAAAGTACCCAATTTAAAGGTGTAAATAAATAATTTCCACAGTGTGAGTCACTGCAGTTATATATATTGAAATTCCAACTAGAGTAGCTTCTTCTCTCTAACCATTTAAAAACATTTAAAAGTACCAGAGAGCTATTGTTTGCACTACCACAGGAAAAAAAACCTGCAGAAAATGGAGTTTGCTGAACCCACTCCAAGGTTAAATCTTCCCAGAAGCTTGCAATTGTTCCAACCTTGTTTCTGAACACTTTCTTGATTTGAAAATGTCAGGAAATCACTTTTCTTCCCAGTGCAAGTCTGTTCCAGGTAGCTGCTGTCAGGCAGAGCCCTGTGAAAATGCCATCCGTCCCATGCCAGCTTTGACGTCAGCACGTGGCTGCTGGATGCAGCTCCTCACTGCCTGATGCTACCTTGAATTTGAGCAGAAAGCCCTCAAGAATGAAAGGAGGGAAGTGTTAATGCTCAGCCAAACATATGGGGAGACATGGAAGTGACTCTCCTAGGTACATCTGTTCAGTTTGGTGCTCAGGAAAGGAAAAAGGATGGTGAAGCAAAGGTTTGTGTGTTGGAGGGTTTTGCTTTTGGGCTCTCTCACTGCTTCTTTAGCCAAGTCTTCCTCTCTGAAGCAGTGAAAAAGGAAGGTGATTCAGCCTGTTACTCTCTCTGGGTAAAATAAGATAAAATAATGTACTCTCTGTGAAGGCAGCTGTGCACCAGGAGAGCCTTGCTGGTTTCTAGAAGCTTCTTGTTTGTGCTGGATGAAAATGAGCTCAGTCCCAGGTCTGGGCTTGTAAATGGGAAAGTCCAGCTTTGATACAGGTGGGGTAGGGAATTCTGTGCTTGTGAGACTCTGCTGCTTCCCAGACACCTGGGCAGGGCTGGGGAGTGCCTCAAGGCATTGGAAACTGGGAGCTGTGTGAGTAAAGGCTGCCAGTAGAAAATATGGTGAGGGGCTTTTAGTAAAGAATTGCCATGCTGGGGCAAAGGATGGAGCAGGGTAATTAACACATAAGTGCTGCTGAGGGAATCAGTGCAAAAAGGCTGAGGGGGATCAGGTGAGTGGCAAAATGGATTTGTCCACTCTGCACTGGCCTCTCTCTGGCCAGCTAATGTCCATTAATAAAAATGAAGACTCTAAATCTGGAAGCTGTTGCGCAGGTTCATTTCTCACTGAAAGAATGGAGAATAATTTCAGAAAAATCCTGTGGGAATCTAGAGCTGGTATTTTCAGGGCATTATGACTTTTCAGCCAGTATCCATGGCAGATTCATAATATAGAAAAAAAAAAAAAAAAAGAAAAAAAGAAAAAAGTGATAGCGTGGTGTAGCAGGAGGGGTTTTCTCTGGGAAGTTTATGGATTCAGTTTAGAGGTATTGATCTGCTCAGTAAATGCTGAAATCTCTGAGTTTCTTCCTGCAGTCAGGAGATCTGGTATCTAAAATAGCACTTTCCCCCCTGATATTTGCAGTATGTTTTTGGCCCACAGAACTATTTGCATGTTAAGGAGCTCTTCCCTGAACCCAGATATCAGCCAGATTGAATATGTACCAGAGCCACAATGCACAGTTGTGCTGGCCCAGCACTCCCCATTAAAAGACCCTTTTTGTCCTCTTTTAAACAAACAGCTAAAGCTGAAATTTTCTGTGCTGGGTACCTGTCTTAGTCTGTCTCTTTTCTGAAGCACTCAGCAAAAGTGTCTGAGCTGTTTCTGTGAATAGGGCTATGGAAAAAGATTATTTTAGGAGTGCTAAGGATGTCTTCAGTTGTTTGAAGAAGGATGAGAGCCAGTGCACTGGAATAATATCTTGAAGTTTCAGGTTTTCCATGGCACACACCTGGCAAGATGCACTGGGAATGGGGCAAATGGCAAGGACACACTTGGGCAGAGCTTGCAGTGATGGAAGTTTTCATGTGGGGAAAAGGACAGTGGGAATGAGGTTTATTTTTGCACTTCTGTTGAGCTGAGTCCAGCAAGCCAGATGATGCTCCTTGTGATAAGCAAATGTGTTTTAACTGGCTTCAGCAAGCCCATATGTCCAGATCAGGAGTTAGGTTCCCCTTCAGTAAATTCTCCTGATGTGAACATCCAGTCTGAAAAAAAGGGTTTAGCTGCAGGACCTTCCTAGTGAGCACATCTGCTCAGCAATTCTGGGCAGCAGCACATCTGCCACTGAACTTAGCACAACCTGCAGAGCTCTGGGAGACAGGAGGAAAGAGGATGGGTCAGTTTCTGGCTTGGAGAACAAACTCAGGACAAGTTGTGACTTGAAGCTCCCTGAAAGACCAGCACTTTTGACATGATGCAGCTGGCAGGTTTGGCTGAGCAGAGCTTTGTAGGGAGGAGGGCTGCCAGCAGGGAGAGCTGAGCCAGGATCTGAGCCTTAGGGACCCTGCTGGAGGAGGGTTCTGCAGCTTTAGAGCAAAGGAGCAGTCTGCTTTGATCTGGCCCCATTTCTCATGTGTTGCTGTTGGTTTTCTGCAAGAAACTTTATAAAGAAATAAAACCAAAACAAACCCAACGAATCTCAATTAAGAAACCTCCTTGTTCTGCCTCCACAACTACTACCAGCTTTCAAATTCTGCCTCTTCTTGCCAACTTCTTGCTCATCTCTTGCTTCTAACCTCAGTCCTACTCGAGGTTGTTAACATGTTTGCTTTCAATATTCTTCATTATTGTGTTTCTTGTGGCAGCAGTTGCTTTTCTGCCAAGGCCAGGGTGTTACTGGTACATACTGAGATTGTGCCTGGCAGCAGGGCCCTCACCTTGAGCAGGTCACTGACATCCCAGCCTCACAACAGGGCTCACCTGTGGCACCTCCTGCTACCCTGTATTTGTATTTTTGCTCTTTCTGTTCTGTATTTCTCCCAGTTCCATGGTTGGTCACTTTCTGCTTCATTCCTACACCTCCCATTTGCATTGTCCCTTCTGGCTGTTGGTTGGACCACGTCCTCCATCCTCCTTATCCCAGCCTGGCTGCTCTGTTGCCTCTCTCCATTTGTCTGTGGTGTCACCCCCCTCTGCCACTGTCCTGTGTCTGCTGTCACACTGCAACAAGAGCCTGTGCTACAGCTTTTTGGCCATGTCCTCAGCTTCCTTTTGCCAAGGTTTCTGGTCCCACAGCCTGGGGCAGCACACACCTGGAGGTGAGGTGGTGCCAGGTGTGTGTGTACAGTGCTCTGTGTGCTCCAGAGAGTGCAGGAATTACCTGTAGGAACTGCCCCTGTTTGTTGGGCCAGCTTGTGGCCCTTCTCCACTGCAGTAGTTGTTCCTTCACTGGACCACAGCAGGTCTGAATGTGAGGCTGTGTTTTGGCTGTCCAGCTCCCCAGTGTGCCCAGGCTGTTCCTTACACTCCCCTTACTCTCTAATGTCCTCCACAGCAGAATTGCTGGAATTGGACACAGGAAGAGGGAGATGGAAGGTGTCAGTAGACACAGGAGGAGGAAGATGAGAGCTGCAGGGAGGTCCTTGGGGCAGAGCTGGGGCACTGGGGTCAGCAGTGGGCTCTGTTTGTGCAGAGTTTCCTGGGGAAGGTTTTCTGGGGATCTGTTCCCTCTGCTGTCCTTTCCCAGCTGTGCACACACCCCCCTGCAAGTGCTCCCTGTCACTGTTTACTACTCAGCCAGTGGTAGGGATGCACTTCTCTCCTCCTTGGCTACAAGTGCTGACAGTCAGCCCTCAGTGGCATAATGACCAGCCAGTGTGAAACTGTTAAAATTACCTCATAAATAACTCCTAATGCACAGAGAACCAGGAGTTGCTGTTGCTCATAGATAAATTATTCACTGCCATTATGGAGCATTAAACCATGGCTAATATGGAGGTCTCCATGGGGGTTTCATTAAACACCAGAGGTTTCCTATAGATTGAACCATCAGGGAGCTACACATCTCTTGCTGTTTGTCAGCCCTCCCGTGTTAGAGGTAATGCACTTCTGCACAGGAGTATGGGGATGTTAATGGCCAGGAAAATGTCTCTTAACAGGAGGAAAAAAAATTATATTCTCATTGATGTTAACGTGCAGTGGTAGAACGCTGTTTGTAGCAAGTCTTTGATCTCCACACTTTGGGACTTGTTTTTTTTTTTTTCCACATTAAGAAGATATTAAGTGTAAGTGGAAATAGTCCTCTTCCAGTCAGGAGCCAGCAAAAGGACAACATTTTAGACCTGCCTGCCCTGCCAGCAGGGGATGTTTCCAAATCTCTGCAGTTAGCTTGGCCGGGACAGAGATGCTGCAGTGTGTGCTGGTGGGCTTGGCAGTGCTGGTTAAGGGTTGGAGTTCAGGATCCTGGAGGTCTTTTCCAGCCTCAGTGCTCTATAACTGAATATCTGTGTACTGCCTGTGATGGAGAGCTGCCTGCCTGGGCTGCTCCCCCAGCCCCACACTGTCTGGACAGGCACCTTCTGACAAGGCTCATCCTCATCCTCATGCCCATCCCCATCC
>WEIU01015114.1:2871-29806 GCA_013389925.1 Aegithalos caudatus
TATACTTCATGTCAGATTAGGTACCTCATGGCAAACCTCATGTTGGGTAGCTGGTCAAGCTGTTTCAGATGGCTTACACAACTGATATAAAGCTATTTATTTATATTTGTATCAATGGATAATTCGTGGTAGGTCTCTTGAATAATTTATTTTAAGAGCTCTTTAATATTCTTTAGCGTTTTATTTGCCTCCTATAATGGTGTTTAGACATATTAATCATTCAGAATAAGATGAGGGTAAATTCTAAAAATTTCTTATCTCCCACAGCTTCAAAGTAACATTCTGCTGAAGAAATAAAGGTATACAAATGCCAAAAAAAAAAAAAAAAGCTTTCCTCTTAAAATATTCCCTTCCAGTATGACTTCTATGTCATTTGTACTCAGCACACAGGACTGGAAACATTTTGGACCCCTTTCAACTCTGCTGAGGCCAATCCAGATGTTGAACGCAATATTTTTATTTTTTACTTTCTGTTCACTCAACACTAGTCATTGCCAAAATCTGCCTCTCTACTTGTGCAATCTTTTTCATTAGTACAGAGAAATATGTAAAATGTTTTCAGCTGAAACATGCAGGAAGAAATGATAGCCAGTTTATGTGAGAATAACTGATGAAACTATTTATTAAATATTGCCAGCAAGGCACCAAGAGTAATTACACCCAGTTGTCTTCCATCCTTCTTTGCAAAGATGACATTTTCTCATTCCTGTTTTCATTTCTCATGCTTTTGTCATAGTCACTAGCAGTAAAAGAGACCAAGCTCCCATTCTTTCCAAATTAAAAAAGAAAAACTGCACTTTGAGTGAGGATTTAGTAATCTGGAGTGAAGTCTAATTGATGACTTCTAGAGTGAATAAAATATCTGTTAAGGAGTTTTCAATTCAAATAGACATTCTGCCTCAAATAACTTTATTTCTTTCCCTAGATACCATTCTAAACACAAGGGAGAAATAAAGGAAGAGAGTAGTAGAAGAGGGAAACAAGTATTTTGACTACTATAATGTATTTACATATAAGAGGTTACAAGAAATAGCACCGGTTGAAACCAAGGACTTGAACTCTGCCACTCCAGTGCACAGACAGAAGCCTGAAAAATAAAGGAGAGGGGAAACCTTATTTTCTGAGAAAAAATATTTCAAGAAAGTAAGAAAAGCACACACTATAGTGGGGAATGTTTTTAAAGACTTCTTTCAAATCTTCTTGGCAAATAACGTTTTGTTTGGTTTGGTTAAAAGCAGTGTGGCTTATGCCTTTGGCATTCAAATTTACATTCTAATAAAAGTGTGCCTATAAACTTGAATAACCACACTGCACAATCCCAAACACTGCACCCCTGAATCTAAAGCTGCTACTGCCAACATATGTATTTTGTCCAGATCTCTCCATCTGCAATCAATTACTTTCCTTACTAGAACCAAAATTCCCAGTCTTTACAGCTTACTCACAATTATTAAACTGTAGTGCTGCTCTCCAGAAACTGCAATTTTTTCATCATCTTTCCAATTCCATATCAAATGCATTCACTCTAATTATGGCTTTTTCCATCAATTTGCAAAGCTTTGCAAGACCTGGATTCTAAGAATGAAGCTGAACTTCCTTCATTTCACTGAACATCCTGAACAAAGGGAGCTGGAGATCAAGGTAACTCCTCATTTATACCTGTGCAGCCCCGTTGGCTTCAAATTATTCTTTCTGATACCCACATATAACTCAAATTCCAGTGCCTTATTATCAGTGAAGTTGATTGCAATGTACTAGACTGTTGACAATGCAAAATGCACATGAAGAAATAGATTAATTACCTCTTTCTCCTTCACATCACACTAAAGGGCAAGGTTTGTTGAATAAAAAAAGCTGCCACTTTCCAGACCAATTTTCACACTCTGCATCCAATTTAAAGAGTTACCTGATGTGACTTATGATTTTGTTGGCCCTAGTGAAAGCAAAAAATATTGCTGCATTTTTCCCTACTACATCCCTCTTCTTCTGGAAAGCCCTAAAGGGTCCTGGAAAAAGTTGCCTTTACTCAGACAAATCAGACATAGAATAAAGATTGAGCTGGTCACTGCTAAGAGTGATTCCTCCAGATTCAGTCTGAGTGCTTCACAGTTACAGAAGGTTTCTACAGTGTCAGAGCATAATACTGTGCCTTTCAAAACCCGTACAGAGAATAGAGAGAAAGAGAAGAAGATTCTGATAACCTTCAAGTAACTCCCTTCGCATCACTGAGAATTTTTTTCAGGCTTAGATTTCATCATGAGACCTTACAAATGCCTTTCTATGTGAGGTTCCAGCTGAAGAGACTGAACATCTGAAAGCTTTATTTTCTGGTAGATATGTGAAAAGCCTGCTGGTGCCCAGAACTGATTTAATGAATTTTCAGACTACTAAGTAAAACAGACCAGAAAAATCACCCTGAAGAGATACCAGAACTTGTAACTGAAATAACACATCAGACAAGAATCAGTGGGAAGTGACATGAGTTATACTTGCCTAAGACTTCCTTCAGACTATGACAAATCCCTGAATGCTGGGCATATAAAGGAAGTCAACTAATTAAGTCACTGCCAGAAGAAAATAAGGAATTGGACCAAATACATAGGAAGGCGCTGGTATTTTTACATTTACTACTAATCCTGTAGTATGTCTGATTCTAAGTGACAGCATGTGGCATTATCATAAATGTCAGTTGCACTACTGTTGCCACTTTCACCCCCTAATCTTAGGGAAAGCAGAGCTGCTAAGATGTTGGAAAAGTGATAGAATATTTTATCCTGTTGTTATGGACATATGATCACTTGTAGCACTCTGCTATCATGAAGGGGAAAAGAAGTGCTAAAGCTTCTGAGCTGCTCCCATACAGATTTAGCAAATTACCAGGTTGACAGGTAGAAGTGGCAGAATGGAGGAAGAGGAGCTGTTGGCCAAACTGTTTGTAGTGCACCTGCTTCATTGGAGGTGGGGTGTGTGCACACATGGTAAATGAGGGACTTGGAGGGGGCTACGAGAGATTGCACAAGGTTGTAATGGGGTATCAAGGAGTTATCTGAATGTGCTGAATGAGTTGTATGAGTCATTCTAAAAACTCCTCATAAAACCTGACTACCGTGCCACCTTGGACTGTAATACATAGATAGATAGATCTGCACCACTCTGGTTTAGAATAAAAAATTTTGTAGAATCTCTAAGACCCTGAAATCATAACTGAGTTTCTTTCAGTTATCCTTTTTATTACTGAAAAAATAAAAAAAATCATGATATCTCTGTAAAAACTACGGAGAAAGAGGGAAAACAATTGTGGCTAGCAGAATAGTGTGACAAACATCAGAAATGGACCAAGATGCCTGGCAATGCTGATGAAGCCCTTTAGCCAAAACAGCCACAGAGGGTAGACCACACCAAACTCGTGACACATTCACCAATATACCCAAAGCCATTGTTTATTGCAGCATTGCAGCTCCTGGTCATTTTCTCGGACCAGCATTAAGGATAACATACCCATCACTTCACAGATAAAATGGGATTTTTTTTTTTTTCATGAGTGAAAGACTAGTAATCTTTTATTGCTTTTACTCAGAAGGGCCTCTTATTCTCATGTGCTTATATTCCAGGTAAAAGAGCTTTAACATTAAAAGCATAATTCTGGTAGCACATGGACTTAAGAGAGAATAGCATTAGTCAGCTTCAGGAATTTCAAACTTCAGTTGATCTTAAAATTAATTTAAGCAAATATAGCAGTTGTAAAGCTAGTAAGAATGTGCTCTTGACTGAGACTCTTTGGGATATCACAGGCATTGGTTGTAAATTAACATTTTTTACATTCACCAAACATCCTGTAAAGGCTTCTTAAGATTAAGCAGTTCATGTTACAATCAACTTTGTTTTAAAAAAATAAAATCTTTCTTTGAACACCAACCTTTGCCCTGAGGCACATCTGCTGAGGAAGAGACAAAAACAGGTTACATCATCTTGTTAGTTTAAGATGAGGCCCTCAAAATATATATTGAAAACAGAATCTTAAGAAATCACATATTTTATTTTTATTATTCCAGGAATACTGAGTTGGCAAGCTTGTCCTTGAATTTACAGTGCCAAAATTAATACAATTATGCACAAAAGTCTTGTATTACACAAAACACAGTTTGTGTTTTCAAAATATTAATACTTGGCAGAAGGTCTTTCACCATGGAAGAATTTCAGCTTGCCTAACAAACAACTAACAAAATCGGAATGGTCTCTATCTCAGGTATTTACTAAGTGAACATGGAAAAAAAGAAGAAGATTGCTAGCCCACTTTCACCCAAGAAGAAACAGAATTGGAAAGGCAGACCCAGCTTTCAGGGGAACCTCATTAAAGGGTCCACTGTTAGCACATTGTTGAATGCTTGGGTTCAAAAAATGTCTCAGCACCTTGCAGAAGTGATGTCCTGATTGCCACATCCATTCTCTCCTGCCCTCCCAGCTCGACACAGCTATGGCAGAGCTCTCCCCACACCAAAGGTGTAGTGGAGGCTGTGGAACCTTTGACCAACACACTCACACCCTCCAGCAGCACCTACAGAAGGACTGCTGGCCATCAAGGGCTGATGTAACCCACCTTTGTGAAAGTGAGATTCCCCCCTGCTAGCCACTGCAAGGGACACAAAGGTGCATCTCCCCAGCCTTTTGCCCTTCTGAATCCTCTTCCTTGCTCCTCCAGCTGGAAGTGCATGGATGGGCTGCTTCATCTGTCACCTGAGCTTGGGAAGTGTGAGCCTAAGGAAATCAGTGAGCAAGATGAAAGGGAGAGCATGGTCACTCATCTTGAAAGAACTCATTTCCCTTCCCAAATGCATCTTCCTTAGTTCATCCATCTTCCTGCCACCTCCCATTTTGAAGTGAGGTGCCTTTCCTTCCTTTTTCTTTCTCCCTATCACAGTCAAATTGTCTGGCTCTTTCATTCACCCTCTTCAAGCATAACATAGTGCTATGGACAGGCAATATTTCTTCAGGGGTGTAAAACACACTTCATTGTGCTGCAGGGATAAAAACATGCCTGCCAGTGCACCTCCAGAGAGGAGGGACACTTGCCTCTTGTATAGATTTTGGCTTTGCAGGAAGCTTACAGGAGATAGTAAAACAACTGCAGGTGAGAATTCCAGGATTGAAGACATCTTTAGACCTGACTGGTTGATACAAATTTTTGCACAGTATTCTCATGACCCTGGTATTGTCTTGAAAAGAGAAACAGCCCATTATTCTTTATTCACCACTTAGGATTTTATGCAGAAAATAACCCAGGAAGTGTATCTCTGCATCCTCAGGCACACATAGTGAACTGTCAGCACCCACTTGCTCCAGTTTTCAAAAATTCAGAATTTTAATGCCCCCTTTATTTCCATGAAATCTTCACCATTTTCAGCTGTCCAAATATCATTGTTTCAATAAAATATTGGCACTCTAATGTTCCACAAGAGCCTTTTAAAACAACTGAATTATAAGGTGTTACCCAAAGGGCATTTTGTCTCATTCAAATGGAATAATAACAAAATTAATCCCAGGAGAAAAAATACATGTCAGACAAGAGATTTTACAGTGAATTTAATTTTTATATGTCCAGTTGACACCCAGTCTTTAGTGAATTGAATGAAAGCTGGTTCCTCAGAATAGATTCACTTTTCTTATTATGATGGAGAACTTTCTGTGTCATGTTAAATCATTGCCAAGTAATGATAGTTAAACATAGTCATGATCATTACACGTGCCATGGAGCTTAAGATCTGAAAAATTCACTCATAAAAGCTTCAGAACTAGATGGAGTAAGTTAATCGGATAAATCCAAAAGACTGGAAAAGAAGACAGCCAAAATAATTTGGCTTCTTAGCACAGTGTTGGTCGATTTGGCTCCTTCATGTTTACCCAGAGAAGCAGGGAGTAGGTTAGGTTCACAGCCCACATCTCTTGGCTGTCTGGTTGGTGTCAATCTAGAGTTCCATTGAACAGTGCAGCTTTGCACTCGGAGTAAAGGGCTTTTTAAAGATCACTGTGATACCATATATACCCATAATTCTGATGGAAAATTTAATCTCTTGCTGACTATGTTGCTGTGAGAGCAATCCAAAGGGCATGAAGATCTTATGGAGGCACATTTGTTTTTTCCAAAAATCTTTAGATTGAGGTTTTCCATGAGAGTTAGGTGCTTGAAAATACTCATTTGCAAACCTGGCAGAACCTCCAAAATACCTTCTTTCAACTTTACGTCATACAACCTGTGAAACTCTGGCCCTCAGACACAGAAATCAAATCATGAAGCATCAAGTAGCTTGTCCAGATTATTTAGCTACTTCTTCTGGAATAAGCATTTTATGACAACGTCATTCTGCAAGATTGCCAGAAGGTTGCTTTTTCTTATTCGCAGGATGTTTTGTCCAGCATTTCACTCAAACCAGCTGCTCCTTCAATCTCACTTATTTTTATTTTGCACTATATCACATGTATTAAAACAGAGATTAGAAGCCTGAAAACTTGGGGGAAAGGCTGCTAAATAAGGCAGTATTAAAATAAGGAATTGCATCCCCACAAAAGTGTTTGAAACTAATCAAGGGATAGTTAAGTAAAGTTGAGCATGGTATTCAGCATTACCTAACTTCTGGTCCTACTTGATACTGATGGAAGCTGGTTATGCCATGCCTGTGTAACGACCCATGAGAAGTGAATATATTGCCTAAACCCATTTCTTACAGCATATTTGTAGGTGATGCACATCATGACTAAGACAATAGCCACGACTTAATACCCTGATTAGCAGCACATCTACACAGCCAGCTGACTGAATTATTGTTCAGAAATACTCTAACTACCCTTAATTAAGAAGCAAAATAAAGGCTTTGTGGAAGTCAATTCAGTAATGGCTAGGTCCTTTCCAGCATTAAGTGAGGTTATATAAAGCTGCAATCTGCAATACAGATATAGTAATGAAAATGCCAGCAAAATGAAGCCACAAAAACTGAACCACCTGCATATCCTGAGTGTCAATCCTCTCAAAGTAGGGCTCAGACAACAGTAGGAAATAAGCATAAAAGTTCCTGGAGCTTTCCCTCTGGCAGCTTTCCAGGGACATTTCACCCCCACACAGAGCCCCTGTGCAAGGGTTTCATCTAACTCTGGACTCTTATGCCATAAACAAGAATATATCAGTGTCCTTCACTCTCAGTCAGGCACTTTTCTCTTACAGCAAGACCCTTGTAAGTCAGTAATCTTTCAGTGTGATTCTTCAAAAAATATCATATAGAGGTGCTTATAAGAATTCTGTTTGTGCTGCTTCACTTACAGACAAACATGCCATCTAAATGAGATTACTATACCAGGCATCTCGTGTTAAGCAAAGTACTACTGTTCCAGATACTCCTTTGGCTCCCTGCATGATGGAGCAGCTTGGCACTACTTGGAATTTCAGCAAGTGGTACAATTTTCATCCATGGTTTGCATGGTGATGGACAGTCAGGCTGTAAGCCTGGGAAGCAGGAAGGGAGCTTGTTTGCTCAGCCTGAATCTCTAGGGTATGCTCACTGCTGTTCTAATGTAAATGTTTATGAGGGATGCAATAAAATATTAAACTAAATGAATAATTGATATTTACTTTATAGTAATTCAGAACCTTGCTTGTTTGAATAAAATCCATTATTTACAATATTCTACTTAACTAGGAGTGATTTCTCTTTGTTCATGCCACTTACTAATTACTTGTTCCATCTGACACATTTTCCAGAGCCATATTGACATGGTTATTGGATGTCAGTGTTTAAGGGCTTAGTATCCATTTTCCAGATACTCTCTAACATGAAAAGAAGAGCTTCACAAATATATTTCTTGCACAGTGGATGAACTTTATCTCCAATAGATCTTTGACATACACAATCATTATCAAGATGTAGGTATATTAATTAAAGCTGAATGATGGGAAAAGATCCCCAAAGTGCTTTATCTAGCACACAGCTTGAATTCAATACCTTAGATTCATGCTTACAATATGAATTATGCACGAATATTGAAATGACAATTTCATTTTAAAAGTTTCTGAATCTTAAAAAATTGCATACCCAAAGTGTATCTTCCTGAAAAAAAAAAAAATAGTTTGTTAAAAGGCTTCAGTCATCCAATTAAAGAACAGAAACTGAACCTCATGATTAATGCAAGCCTTGAAAAGTGAGTAGTTAAAATTGACAAAAGCACACAGCCTGAAAAGTATCCATCCAAAATACCCACAGCAAATTTACAAATTCCAAATATAGGTAATGCAAACAATTCACTTTTGTTCCAGTTAATTATGTAATCAGTTCAATTAGTACAGTCCAATCTCACACATCAATTCATGTTACGTATCAACAGCCCTCTAACTTGCCACTAAGCCCAGTGTTCACTCACGTTTTAGTGCATGCTTAGGTAATTATGGAATGTGCAGTGAAGGAATATCCTTTCCGTGCTAAAAGCAGGGCTGCTCCACACAGCAACTTTCACGACCTTTCTTTTATCACTGCAATGTTAGAAACACCCGGAAAAGTGCAGGAACACTGCCAGAAGTTCCTCCATCAAATTACACTGTAAATCTGCAGGACTAAAGAATGTTATAATACTGTTATAATAAACATGACATAACTCAGACAAAAAGCTTTTCACAAATTAAGTGCCAAGTGTCTCCTCCTTGAGACATAATCAATGCAATTGTGGAGTGGTTGAAAGGCAGGCTGCATGCATTTAGCCTCTTGAAGAACAGCTTTGAAGAAGGGTTCCAAATAATCATGTGGGTATCCTGCTTGCTAATTCTTATTGATAGATTAAAAACTAAGTGAGTATTTATGCTGAAAAAATATCAGCCACCCTTTCTGGCTGATGCTTTACAGGTAAGCAAGAGATTTCTATGATTTTGTAGTGTTATGCCAGTAAAATCAGTCTGGAAATTCAAAGTGCTAGGCTGCAATTTATAAAGTTACTTCACCTCTGAGTGAACTCTGAAATTTTGCAGGGAGTTACTGGAGAGTTGGCATGCACAAGAAACAGTGGACTGAACTTCTGGGAAAAAAAAAATCGCTGATTATTTCAAAGATCACCTAGAGGAGGGACCTGAGACTAGAATCCAGCTCCCCTTTAATCTGAACTGAATGCAAAATCATTACAAACATATCACCATTGAAGAAATTTTTGACTCCATTATTGACTTTTCAATTTTCAAACTGCTATTTTTGCAGGTCTTGATATTTTTTAGGCTAGGCAACACCTGCATGTATATGTTTTTTCCCTGTGTTCTTTTTTTTTATATATATGGGATTTTAATAGGTATCTTATATGCAATTACATTTAAGTTTTGTCTAAAATTTTGCAAAAGAAAATTTCTGTTACACCTTTTGTAGGTGCAGAGGACCAAACACACAATGCTCCTACTTAATTATTTTTATATTATCCTTAAGACAGACACGGAAAAACTTAATCAAATTCAGAAAAAAACAATGCTGGAACTGAAAAGAAACACATTAATTCTAATCCTTTACTCCAATCATGTGCTGTTTTCCCTGCATATAGGGGAGATTTAGACACCTATGACTGGTCTAAGTTAGTCATATAGAGTCTTTTACTCTAATCCATTGGAAAAGAAGGGAACTTTTAAAGCCTGAATCACCTCCCAGAGTAAGCATCCACACAAGCCAAGTGAATTGCCTTCTGGGAATATCTGTTTTTCTCCACAAACTTCAAGAGAGTCAGGGTGTCTGCATTGCAAACGTTTGCAATGAATACTACTGACTGGATTTCATTTTTAATTTAAAGAAAACAAAATACTTCAAGGAAAGTGCGTATCCACATATTTTGAGCTTCTGTCTAGCAGTTCAACCTAAACAGAAAATCATAATGGACAATCTAAGACATGGTGAGAAATAATGCAAAACAACAGATAGAAAGAACCACCGTGTCATGAATATTTCAATATGTACAATAATGTGGCTTCTTCAGGAGACCTCAGCTTCTGAACCAGGCAGTATCACATATTTTGTTCATACCTGCATTTCAACTTCAGCAAAGTACAATGAAAGCATTTCAGACTGAACACAACCCTACCAAAGCCTTTCCCGCAGGAAAGACTCTTCTCCCTGAGCAGAGGCAGGAACACTGTGTGATGTACTGACTGTAACCCCCATTCCCTGTCTCCCTGCACTGCTGAGGGGGAGGAGGTGGAGCTGGGAAGGAGGGAGGGGTTTTTAAGAGAGGAAGATGTTTTTAAGATTTATTTTACTTCTCCTTATCCTGCTCTGATTTTGTTAGTAATAAATTCAGTTAATATCCCAATGTTGAGTCTTTTTTACCTGTGATGGTATTCAGAAAGTAATTTCTCTTGGACCTTATTTCAACTCATGAATCTCTTATTATATTTTCTCTCCCATGTCCACTTGTGGAGAGGAGTGATAGAGCACCTTCGGTGGGTGCCTGGTATCCAGTCAGGGTCAAGCCCCCACAAGTGGCCTAATAACTGATGAAATTGGAGTAATTACTTGAAGTAAAGTAATTTACTCCAGCCATCAGAGTTCCCATAACAGTGTAGGCCCAGAAATGAGGAAAGAGGTAATTCACCATTCTTTTTCAGGGAGTATATATGTCCTTCCAGGCAGAAGTACAAGGGGAGGCCATGAGACAGAGAACACATATGAACATTGCTTTCTACAAACATTAAAGAACTTTCTACCTGCCAAACATAAAAGACACCAGCTACACTATACAATGTACTTTTCAAGTCAAAGTGCCTGAAGCTTCACTGTGTCTGTTTTTAGAACCATTAGATCAAGGTCCAATTGATTTTGGTTGCCTTTTAAAATCCTTGACTTCTTAAATGTCCAAGTATTGTCTTTTTACTGCTGCATTTTGTAGTGTCATATCCTTCAGGGAGGCTTGACATGGATTGCTCCAGCCTGCAGTTAAAAGGGGTAACAGTACCATGGATTGTGTGACCCTGCTATCTTCAAAAACCACCTCTCCTCAAACTGTAAACAAGAGCTTGCTAAGGATTTATTAGTGCATGTGGAGAGTAAACAAAAGCCTACAAGGATCGTGTCAGATTACACTACCTGTGAATGGTGGTTTGCAAGGCTCTCTGAAGGAACCTACTGCATTTGTGAATTATTGCAAGCCTGGCAACATCACACAACAATGAGAGCTTAAGAGGATACTGGGTAATAACTTGACAAATCATTCTCCATCCTCCCCAGACATAACATGCTTAGTGATATCTGAATTTTCACATTGCATCACTTTAAAATGGCTAGTTGTAAACATGACTAAAACTAAAAGGATTAACATTCCTTAGATATTTCACCCAAATCAACTACTCCAAAGGAGGCATTTAGTCTTCAACTTTCCTCTGTGACATAACACTCAGAAAAAATGAAAGGTACTTTTCAAAATTTGTCAATGACTTTAGTGTTTGTGAAAATGAAGGATGTATAACCCCAACTAGAGCCAAACACAGTACATTGGAGAAATTTACCTTCATAGAAGCCAGCCCAAGTTCTTCAGCTCCAACTTGAAACACTCTAAATTCTTAGTCCTTCCTCAAATTAACATTACTGGCTTAAAAATCATTAAAACAGTGCTCACAACACAGTCATGCCTTGCTTATACTTGGTGATTTCTCAGTGAAGAAGGAACTACCTTTCTTTTTAAACACACCTTCTAAATTAAGGTGTGGCCCATAGATCACCTTTCACACAGACATGTATATTTGTCCATTTGCTTTCTCAAGGAAGAGGTTCCAAAAATTAAATTCATGTTTGGGAACATGTAAAGAGCTTGCCCTAAAAATACCAAACAATCCCCTCTCATGCTTCCCCAGAGCTGGAGCTGACCTGAATAGAATAATTTCAGACTATTTTCTGGGAAATGCCTTAAACTGTGCCCCATAGTGTGATATTGACATAACCTATGTCTGCTCTGTGGACTGCAGGAGCATTTCTCAGTTTTGGTAACTGTCATTACCCTCCCCACACAGACTCATATATCCTGGTTCCCATGTAGAAATACCAGCCCAGAAAAGAACATGCCGAAGTGAATGGCATTGACTTCCACTGGGAAATGAAGATGGATTCTGGTGGATAGGGAAATGAGGACTAGAGAATGAAATGTTATTTATTTATGGATCAAACATGAAAAGACCAGCATAAAAAATTCCATGTATTCATACTATGTTTCCTTGAGTTTCAGATACCCATAAATCTAAAGAAAGAGTTAAAAATTTGGTCCTGTTCTACTGCTGATAACAAGGACATTTAGAAACCCTTCTTAATTTTAAAAAATAATCTATATTCAATAAAGTAACATAATCAGACAGAGAAAAAAGGTGCAAAAAGAAATTCTTAGAGTAATTTTTCTTTACCTTTGAAATTCCTTTACCTTTGGATAATGAGCATGTTATCCAAACAGCTGACTGTACAAAACTGCCAATGCTCTGATCCAGACATAATAGTTATGACCGGCTAATCAGAAACCGCCCTAAAATAAATCCTGCACAGTATTCTTTATCCTTAAAAGCCTGTCTTGGCACCAGTTTGACTCTGTGAAATGTCCATCTTCATACTTTACTAGGAACTTTTCTCATGCAGGGTATGAACATGCCTGAAATAAAGAAAACATAAGGAGAAAGGATAATTTTTATTTTTCAGGGAACTGCTGCAACCTTCCCTAGAGCTGTCCTTCTCAGAAAAATGGGGGGAACGGAAAACTTACCACTGGAGAAGACATTTGCATGGTGTGAGGCATTCCAGGAGCTTACTCAGCTGCCCTACTGGAAGCCCAAAGTGTCAGGATCCTGGGTATAGGAAAGGTTAATGGAAAAGAGGGAGAAGAATTGGGGCAGGAAAAGGAAGGTGCCCCTCTAGAGAGTTGCCTAGTGAGATCTTCAGCTTAAAGCCCTTCTGTCAATATTTGCCATGGTCTGAGGAAGGAACAGGCTGCTCTGCTTTGTGGTATCTGTAGTGTCTTGCCCTGCACTCCCCCTATTCAGTCCAAGGTCTCAGAGAAGGTAGCAGGCAGGACACTCCTGCCAAAATTCATCACTGAAAGACAGACCCCCATTACATTATCTTACCTGTGCCTGTGGTCTTAGCCGTGGTATTGGCCCCTCTGTGCTCACCTCCACTCAGCTCCACAGCTCTCCCTAAGATGAGGTGTCCATCACAAGTCAGGTGGGTCTCCACAACTGACAAGATCTGACACAACTCCCACACCATCTGCAGACAAGTTTGCCCCTCATCCTGAATTTGGCTATGTTGTCTATTAAGTTCATGCTTTTGGACTGTGATAGATTACTGAGGATCACCTCCTGAGGATCCCTTGGATGACCACTATTTTAGACACGTATAAATGGGAGACTGCTCCATGCGTCTGCTCCAGAACAATTGGAGGAGACTAATGTGTTTTCATTGGTGAGAAAGCCAGGCAAGTGTCTATGTATCAGATGTAAAATGATATTGAAATAACAAAGCATTTACTTAAATTCACATTGTTCAAACAAAAGGCAACCTCACCTATTTTCCCTCTTCAGATAGGATATTGACAGGTCCAGTTTTTTATTCAGTTCACTTGAGACTTTAACATAACAACTAAACCTTATGCTGTTAAATTCCCAGAAATCATTTTTATGTGGCCAAAGAAAGACATGGACACTAGAGATTTTAAGAAAACACAGCGGTGTTTATTTGATTTTCTTGTTACATAAATGGATTTTATGTACTGGAAAAGTAACTAATCTTGATAGATGTGCATGTGGTAATACAGCTGATGGTTACTGAAGCCAGACAATGTGAGCTTTCTCTTTCCAAGCCTCTTATTGAGGAACTGTGCTGATACTTAAGTAAATAAAATGACAAAAAGAAAGTGGATAAAAACACAGAGCTGATTAAGATCAAATTAAAAATAAATCAACAGCAAGTCCTACTGAAATGCAACTCCAGAAGCTACAGCAGTGTCAGAGCATAATGCAAATGAAGAAAAATGCATTGATCTCTAGACACAAACACAACAATCATTTCTTCATATACATCATTTGGGCATTTTAAAAGACATTTGTTTGGAATGTCTAAATTGATTCAGCTCATGAGATCATTTCACAGCAATCTCCAAAAAAAATGGTAAAGCTTATCAAAGTAGTTGATGGATTACACTTCCCCACATACAATAGGGCAGTATGAAATATCTTTCTCTACTTTGTCATCCTAAGCTTCAAACATAATAATTCTCTGTGTGTATCATTTGGATGTCTATCCAGAGCAAATCACTTCTTTCCCCACATTTTTTAATCTTTTTTTTTATTCCAACACTGGAAAACAGCAATTTATTTTAACTCTAGAAGTATGCAGAGTCCTACATCTAGAAAGCAAGAAAACACAATGTGGAGCCAAATGTTCATCACAACCCAAAAGGTACATATTAATAAAAAAATAAAAATAAATTTAAAATAAATTTTAAAAAAACCAAACAAACAAAAAAACAAACAAAAAACAAACAAACAAACAAAAAAAAAACCACCTTGCAAACTTCTAGTTATTTGCCTTTCTTAAAGCATCTCAATAGTTCCATCAGAGTCACATGGAAAGTTGTTCTTATAAATCTGTTCTCTTAAACTTCAGCACACTGAGCATTAAGACAACTTGCTTAGGTAGAGACAGCTGCCATACAGATCTTAGTGAGATCTTACTGTTGGCTCATCTCCAGTCCTGATGTTGTGACTCTAACATTGCTTAAGACACTTGGGTTATCTCCTATTCCTTTTGGAAAATGCATTGGAAACTTGAAGTTCCATCTCAGTGATACCAGAGATGTTCATTTAATGATAGAAATTAGAGACTGAAATAGAACCTTAAGTCATTTTATCCTGCAGAAACATACTGCAACAGCTCAGGCCTCTTAAAGAGTGCTGCAAATGTCAGCAACAAGAATAAGTGAAAGCACTTTCCTTGAATACCTGACCATTTTCTACACCTCTTAATATATTTCTTTTAAGCAATGAGTACAGCTGCAGCAGCTAAATTAAATTTCATTGAAAGAATGCACTTAAGAGGATGAGCACAAAAATAAATGACAGGTTTGTCTCTCCTGTGTTTGTAATGACAGACATTAAAAGCAAAGCTGGAAGCAAAGGAAAGATAGGGAGATTCAATGAAGATGAACAAAGGGTAACTATTTGAAGAGTGGAGAAAGTAGAAAAACAGTCATGATAACAGGAAGAGTGGTAGCAATGCCAACAACACAACTGGTTTGACAAGGACAGGCCACATGACGAGAGCACCATCCTGTTGGCCCTGCTGCAGCACAGCCAAAGTGCTCACAATCCCTGTAGTTGCAGGACTGGTTTCACAGATTATCCTGTTACCTGGATACAGGTAACACAGTCAACCAGCTGATGAGGGAGAGCTGTGGGCAGGCTGGCAGGAAGACTGCTTCCTGAAGTGCTGTGGGGATGTGTTCAGCTCATGGCCTGTGAGGTATCCAAAGCCTATGAGGTGGTGTGACAGCCCACCTTCCCTGCTACAGGAGCAAAGTACATGGGCTACCTGACCACAGGGGTGCAAACCACCTTCATGTACTGTGTCTTCTGACTTCTGCATGCCAGTAGATCTATGTCGATCATGTATGATATTTACTTTTATTGTAGAATAAGGCAGAAGAAATAATCACTGTACTCAGCCATGATTCAGCTTTCCTTCTTAGTGATTTCATGTAATACAGTACTTTGGGTATTTAGTATTTACACTGCAGTGCATCATTGTACCATAAACTCAGAAGGTAGATCCAGTACTCGCTCTGCACATAAAAACACAAAAAAATGACTGTATCAGAGATACCCAAACCTGTAAAAACCTGCCAACTAGGGTTTCCCTGCATGCTTTTAAAACTGTAAGCACAAAATCTCTAAAACCAAAAACAAAAAGTTAAAAGTTTCAACCTTCATAAGCAGCAGAATGCTTTGATCAGATCTTGTTTGTGATTGTGATAATTATATAGGAAAATAAGTCAGTGCAAATGTTTGAAAAACAAAGGACATCAAAGCACCTAAGAAGTCCTGTTTAGTTATTTGCTTCAGAAGTGTCCTTGACAATATTCCTGTTGGTAACAGCCTATCTCTCAAATGGCTAATTGAACATCTGAAATAATTATAACAGAGCCATAGCAAGCTACAGCACAAATGTTAAAAACATGGAATTCAAAGCAAACAGCATTACAGGAAGCAAACAAAAAAAAAACCCTGGTGTTTCATTACATACAGTTTGATTAACCACTAGTTCAAATCACGATATGGATAGTCATTACATCATAACTTGCCAAAAATGCAACTATTGAAGGAAATGAAGTGGCTATAAAAATAGAAAGTTAGACTGAAGCATGCTACATGCTAATCAGGAATAACTTTTAAAGACTTAGTTTTTCAAATCTTTCAACTATTTCATATCTGCAGCATGCTATATTCATAACATTCAGAAAAAGTCAATTTAAGTAACATCAATTTGCCATAGGGGAGGAGGGTATATCATATCCAATAAGGGCATGAACCAGCTGAGAGTGAGAGAAGGCGATAAAACTGATAGGTGGGTGGTTTGAAATAGCTTTTGCCTACAAGAGGATGAAAATCACTGCTGGTTGGGTACTTTCAAGGGAGAGCACAGAAGAAATGAGACCGATTATACAATTACTCTAATATTATGCAACTCAGAAAAGGTCAAAATGTAATCATAACAAGAGGGATGCCTTATCTGGCTTGCCATTTAAATATTGCATTTGCCATTTAAATATTGCATGTTTGTCATGCAGCAGTGTGGGCAAGTGAGATGAGAAGCTGTTTCTTACACTGGATGACCTGTATGCAACCTGGACTCCCTGCTTTGCCATTATATGACTGAGAAGGCAGTGTTAACTTTGGCTTTCAGTCTGTGACACTTTGGGAAACACAGTTGGCAGAAGAGTAATGTTTTTCTTGAAGGGATTATTTCTTTGGGTTTTTGGTTTTTTTTTCCCTGTGGCTGGTCAAATTAAATTAGGTTGTTTTGCTGAACAAAAGGGAATTATTTATTATTATTATTATTCCCTGCCCTTAAAGTTGATTAGCTCGGCAACATATGCAAATCTAATAGGGAGAATAGAAAGGTATGACTTTGATTCTTTAGAGTGGATGATGATGAGTAATTCTTCTCTTTAAAGATGCGTTAGTGAACCACCCATGGACAGTTCCTTGGGTGTTAGGTATGAGAGAGAATATCAGAAAAATCAAAAAGCTAAATTTAGCATGAGAATTTAGGACAGGAATTCTGTTTGTGCTTCTGGCTAGCAAATAAATTTGTACATACATAGAGACATGAAATCATAAACAGTTAAGGAGTGGGAATGGACCTTAAAAACAACCTACTTTCAACCCACCTGCCATGGGCAGGAATACCTCTCACTAGACCAGGTTGTTCAAGGCCTTATCCAACCTGGCTTTGAACACTGCCAGGGTTGTGGCATCCACAGCTTTCCTGGGCAACCTGTTCCAGTGTCTCACCACCTACACAGTAAAGAAAAATCTTCCTAGTATCTAACCTAAATTTGTCCTCTTTCAATTTGTACACAATGCTCCTTGTCCTATCACTATAGCACCCAAAGAAGAGTCTCTCTTTAGCTTTCCTGTAGCCCCCTTCAGATACTGGAAGATTTGTATGAGGTCTACATACAATCTTCTTTTCTCCAGACAGAACAGCCCCAACTTTTTCAATCTGTCTTCACAGGGAAGGTGCTCCAGTCCCTGTATCCACTCCATGGCCTCCTCTAGACTTGCTCCAACAGTTGATGTTGTTCTTACGTTAGGGACACCAGAACTGGATGCAGCTCTCTGTGGGGGGGTCTTACAAGAGCAGAACAGGAGGGCAGAAGCACCTCCTGACCTGCTGGCCATGTAACCAAGGGTTCCATGGGCTCTCTGGATTCCACTATCTGTGTCAACAACAAAGATGTCAAACAGCATTGGCTCAGGTACTGACACCTGAGGGACAACACTCGTCACTGGTCTCCACGGGGACAATGAGGCATTGACCATAATTCTTTGTGTGCAGCCATCCAGCAAGTTCTTTACCCACCAAGTAGTCCACCCATCAAATCCATGTCTCTCCAACTCAGAGACAAGGATGCAAGTGTGGGACAGTCTCAAGCACTTTGCATAAGTCCAGGTAGACAATGTTAGTTGCTCTGCCCATATTTACCAATGTTGTAGCCTCATCATAAAAGGTGACCAGATTTGTCAGGCAAAGACATGTGTTTGGCTGTTACAAATCAGCTTTGTTTTCAATGTGCCTGACTGGTCTGTAGTTCTTTAGGTCTTCTGTTTTCCCCTTTTTAAAAATGGGGGTTATATTTGCTTTTTACCAGTCATCAGGGACATCACCTGACTGCCACAATTTTTCAAAAATCATGGGTAGCAGCTTAGCAACTTGATCTGCCATCTCCCTCAGGACTCAAAGATGAATCTCATCTGGTACCACAGATTTGTGCACATTCATAATCCATAGATGGTCTCAAACCTGTTACTCTCCTACAGTGGACTTAGGGTTTTCACTCCTTGCATTTGCCTTTCTCAGCTTGGGCAACATGGCTGGAGCACTTGGCTGTTGAAGACTGAAGCACAGAAGTAATTGAGAACCTTACTTTCTCTTTGTCCAGGGTAGCCAGGTCTCCCATTTCCTTACAGAGAGGGCCCATATTATCCTTAGTCTTTCCCCCTGGCCAGACTCAATACTGTGTGGGCTTTGGTTTCCCTTACCTTGTCCCTGTATTCCCACACAATTTCCCTGCATAACCCTCAGGCCAACTGTCCTTGTTTCCACCTCCTGAAAGTTTCTTTTTCACTTTGAGTTTTCTCAGCAGCTAATTGTCCATCTGTGGAGGCCTCCTGGCATTTTTTCCCAATTTCACCCTTATTGGGATACACTGTCTGCAGTCTTGGAAGAGGTGATCCTTGAATATCAGCCATCTTCCTTGGGTGCCTCTGCCCTCCAGGTTTCTAACCCATCATCCTCCACTGAGTAGGTATTTGATGAGGCCAAACTCTGCTCTCCTGAAGTCCAGAGCAGAGAGGTTGCTGCTTGCCCTCCTCACAGCCCTGAGGATCTCAAATTCCACTGTCTTGTGGTCAGCGCAGCCAAGGCTGCCTTGGAGCACTGCATTCCCTACCAGCTCCTCCCTGTGAGCACAGCGTACAGCATGGCAACTCTTCTTGATGGTTCCTCAATCACTTGTGTAAGGAAGCTGTCATTGACACATTCCAAGAACTTCCAGGATTGCTTTTGCTCTGCCATGTTGTTCCTCCAATAGATACCTGGGCGGTTGAAATGCCCCAAAGAACCAGTTTTACTAATATTTATCATTTTTAAGAATAGTAGTGATAACCTTTCCTTCTACCCATTTACCCCTAAAGTGTTCCTTCACATGACACCATAAACTAAAAGCAACTAAGAAATCCTAATCAAAGCTAATACAAATCAGGCAAACTGAAGCAGTGTAGTTTGTGGAAGAACTTTTACAGAAAATGTTTACAAGGACAGGACCTGTAAGCTAAGCACTAGCACTTCCTACCTGGCAACTGCCTTGGAGCATTCTCCAATACGTGCAGAGCCAGGGTTATGCTCCCAGGTGTCTGCCCTGCTATCCTGAGTAGCAGCCTCATCTACTCCCCATTGCAAGAGCCAGTCCGTTATTGTTCCCTTCTTCCTCTTCCATGTTAACTCTTATTCCTAATACTTTCAGTAGTTTAAAAAACACCCACAAAAGAGAGACATTATCTGAGGTTAATCCATAACATATTTAGGAGAAATTACCTTTGGTTGGGCTGTACATGTTGCTGGGTCAGGGCTGTACATGTTGCTCTGGCTTTTGTCTGGGTAGAGGCCATCTCCACACACCAAGACTGCAGTGATTCCTCAGACCTAAAAAAAAAATAATAACAGATCCACAGAAAAATGGAATTCTGTAGCAAAAAAGTAGCAAGGTTTGAAGTGATAAGATTAATGTTTTCACTTTTAAAGTGAGGATGACAAAGAGGTATTGAGGAGGGATTGAATAAATTCCAGGGGGCGCTATCAAGTGGTGAAATTACCTGCATTATCTGATGTGATGTCATAATTCACATCTGGAGGAGAAGGTTAGTATAACCACTAGCAGCTATTTGAGAAATCCCCATAAACACTGCTTAAAGTCAATGTTCCTTTAAGCAGATGTATATCTGATTGCAGAATCAGAGTCTACTCTGTTTGTATAACCATGGAGAACTTCAATGACTTTCTGAAGGACTTCAGTTTATTATGATTGAACTCATAAGTTTAAATGTTTTTTAAACAAAAGGCTTTAGCATAAGTATGTTTTTGTCCAAGCAGAGGCTTGCTTTTAGCTTTGAGTCTTTCAGTGTTTTCTTAAATATGAAGACATCAGGTCAGATTTATCAGATAAGAATAAAATTAACAAAACCAATCCTTCAGTGCCAAATACCAGGCTTTCAGGCAATGGGATTGCTAGTTAATAATTAATTACCCATTTGTTAGCCATACTTAAACAAAACTTACTGCAGTTTAAGACAGAAATATGAAGATTAGGCCCTCAGCCATAGAATAGAATAGCAAGAACAAGAAAAATCAAGAATTTAGATCTACTGTTACCACAAACCCTTTCTTTCAGTCTAAGACTGAAATTTGTTCTCATAGAACACCTTAGAAAATAAAAATATATTATAAAATATCTCTCTTCTTAGACAATATGTGAACAAGATGCCTTCTGAATACATGTAAATGTGTGATATTACTGACAAGAATAGAAAAATTGTACTATAATTGGAGGAAAATAAATATTCTAAATATGGGTTGCTGACCAAGTACTTTAATATTCTAATGAATTATAATTATCCAGATGTAAAAGTAAATAAGAAAAGCAATATTCTTATATATAGAAATAGATTTTTTTTAATAAAGTAACTGGAGGAAATCTTAATAAGCCACAACGTCCATCCTACCGTTCAAATATATTAAAGTATGTACAATATTAATACAAAATAATTTCATGGCAAAAAAAAAGTTTCTATAATAATATCATGATGCACTGTTAAGAATTATTAATGAAAATTAGCTTACAAAACATGGCTTCAGTTTATAAGGAAAACATTGACTTTAACAAATTAGCTCACGCATAATGAGCTTGCTGGCCCTAATAGAGATTATTCATTATTTGCTTTGAAATTAACATGGAGGGGTAAAGATAGAAGAGAAGCTACTCCTGGATTAGTACCAGTGCCACCAGTATAACTACAACAACCAAAGAGACTTTTCTAGAGAGATAGATGGAATTAAAAGTGACATTGGGTGAGATGGCATGAGTAAAGTTTCACCAACATTTTAGTAATCATTTTAGCAATCTTCTCATCTAAATTAGAATCTTAATAACACCAGCTTCTGTTGAAGACATGGTTGAGACCAGTTCTCCTTTGTCAGCTCTTCTTCCGAATCCATTACCTAAAACCTACAAATAGTGCTACCCAATATCTGCATATGAAACAAACCCCACTGCAGTTCCCCATATGAAAAGCTGGCCATAATTTACTTCACGTACATAGAATCAGAATCATTTCAGCTGGGGAAGTCCTCTAAGATCAGACCAAGTGTATTGGGCATCAAAGTCCAACCATTAAGCCAGCATTGCCAAGTCCTCCACTGAACTATGTCTCCCAGCACCACATTTACATGTTTTTTAAATACCTCCAGGTATGGTGACTCAACTGTTTCCCTGGGCAGCATGTTCCCTGACAACCCTGTCAACAAGGTAGTTTTTCCTAATATCCAATCTAAGCCTCCCCTGGTGCAAGCGGAGGCCATTTCCTTGTCTTGTCACTTATTACCTGGGAGAAGAGGCCAACCCCTACCTGGCTACAACCTCCTTTGAGGAGTTGAAGAGAAATCTCCTTTTCTCCAGGCTAAGAACTCCCAGCTCCCCCAGCTGCTCCTCATAGGACTTGTGCTCCAGACACTTCACCAGGTTCATTTTTCTGTGACTCACTTGAAGTCATTCCCATTGAAGGAGCTGTGTGTGAACTAGGAATGTCTTAATCAATGCTCAACAACCAGGTCCCACCCTCCTCTCCTTGCCTTCCCTGCCTCAGGCAAGCAGTCAGTTTTCAAGAAAGCCATTCAAATACTAACCAGAGACAACTTCATTTAGTTATGCTTCTCCTCCATTTGCTGTTCATATTCAAAATGAGATATAATCTGTGGTGAGATGTAAACTCTGGACAATTGATAAAATATGATTAAATGCTTAACAAATAGTGTTGTCCAGTTTGTATGATAAAATCTTCAATCTGTGAAAGTCATTGCTTCTGACATCTTCAAGCAGGCAATAGGCTGCCCAAACAGTGCTGTTCAGTCACAAATTCTGAGGCTACAGAAGTGAGAAGCACGCAGTGTAGACAGAAATTAAAGCCTTCTAATGATGAAGAGCCCGGGTCCTTTTCTTAAACTCTGGAGTTTTTTGTGGTGAGGGAAGAAATCTGTTCATAACAGCTACCCTTTTGTGGGTTTGTATTTTTAGAAGTTGTTGTGGTCTTGTGATTAACATCAAGGAATGGCCACAGGGTAATTGTAATATGTTAATGAAACCCCACACTCTGCACAATTTCCTTGAAAATTCTTTTTATAGATTTCACATTGGGGAGGAAATGAACCATAAAAAAAATGTGCTACCTAGAAAATGATAAATCATTTACCACTTACTTACTTTTCTTCCCTGCCATATCACTCTCCGTCTTATTAAAACATTTAATTTATTCACTTGTACTCCCTGTATGTATCTTTATGGATTTTGCTTTTTCAGGTAAAATCTGCAGGCATTTCCATACTCAAGCAACCACATTCTGTCATCTAAATGACTTAATAAAATTCTTTTCAAAATTGCTTCACATGTGCAACACTCCTTGACTTATCTCATTTGTTGTCAGGAATTGGAACTCTATGTGAACAATTTAGGAAACTTTTCTCTGGGTATCTAGTTTTAGTTACTTGAGCTTGAAAATTTTGGCAAGAGTTCATCACCTGGAATAATGAATCCCTGAATAAAGGACAATTTGTCACTGTGGGAAGAATGCCAAAAAGTATATAAATCCTCTAGGTTTTCTACCGGCAGTAAATGCCTACACTTCTAGAACTGGTGATTCTATTTAAATGTATATAAATATGGCCAAGTATTTCTTTGTTTTTGGACATCTTGAAGAAAAAATTTAAGGTAGACTCAGTAATCCCCTCGGGGAAGGCTGGATGTTGATACAAACAGATTACTTAATAGCACAGAAGCAGCATTTGACTGGTGCTTGTTCTATGTTCATGGTCTTTATTTCATGGTGATTCATTGATGGTTTTTGATTGCATATATCATGCACCAAGCTTACATTATCAATAAACTTCTTTCAGTAAATGGACAGTAATGAAATACAATAATTAAAGCAAAGTGGAAGTCCTCTTAAACTGAACAAAAGCAATGGAGTGTAGTGTCCTGGAAAAGGAAATATTCAATCACCTCTTGCATTGTTGGTACTCCCATAGAAGCAATGGATCTTGTAATGCCTTCACTGTAGTGTTATGCATTCAATTAATTGTTTTCAAAATACTGTGGACTCTAATATCTCTCTTATGAATAAGCACAATGAGCTTTTTTTCAGGCAAGCCATGTCCTGGATTTTTCTTGCAATGTAAATGGAAGTGCAGAGAACATAAATAGCCCGGTAAGAACCTGAGACTGTCCCTTTAAATTAATTCAAATCAGCAGCCCATGTTGCCCAAGTGGCCTAATATTTTACTTAATTAATGCTTTACTAAAATATACTTTGAGATACTGAAGGTGTAAGTCTGTAAGGCTGACGTCGCAGGTAGTAGGTTTTAATACTCAGTGATGTAAGTAATGTATGGACATAAAGTTGAACTTGTTATTTCTAATGTCTTCCCATGCTTTCCCTTGCATGGGTGCAAGCATCTCTTGCACCTTCTTTGGTGTGTCCCATGGACCACAAGAGGGTGATTGGTATGAGAACCAACATCTCATTTTGAAGATAGTGTGGTGTTCAATAAACTAACATCTGCTGGAAAACAATGATGCACAATCCAGTTTTGAAACCTAGTGACTTCTGAGTTAGGTTCCTAGATGACATACATGCCTATGTAAATTTAATTTTCTATTTTTTGTTACCTCCCTCGCTAGCTCACTCAGCCTGTTCGCTCATATTCTGTACCTTCTTTCTTTCATCAGCTTGCTCAGTGTGCTAGGCAGTAAGCTGTTTGTCATAGGGTACCTGTCATTTCTTATATATCTGTAGAATGCCTCAGCTCTGCCAGGGATTACAGATGGTGCTGCAATGTGAGTGTTATAACTCAGAGGAATGTAAAAATAAAATCTGGTACATCTGTGTTACACATAATGATGTTTTATTTTCTTTACATGCTCATTATACTCTAACTAAATATGTCAAAAATCAAGTGAACACTGCTCAAATCTGCAAGGATTATATCAAGGGATGTGACAAAACCCTTAGATGGTACACTAAGAATTCACTTCATGGAAGTCAAAATACTTAAGTGTCAGTGGATATTTCAACTCTACTGTGAATTATTCCACTGAAATAAATCAAATATTTTTATACAGAAACTGTTTTGGCCACTATTAACTAATTACCACATTTCCTCCCACTCTATCCATAATTCTTGATTATACATTCCAGTTCATCATCTCTGTTTATCACCCCTTCTCTGTGTCTTCTTGCCATGCTCCACTAGAACCTCTTCCTTCTTTCCAGCTCAGTGGACCTTGTTTAAACTTCACTGAAGGAGCTTCCTTTCTGTTCTGTGAACACAGGGGTGTGCATTGACTGAGTACCACAGCACCCCCTCTTCAAGTTCTCTCCAGGCATTCCCATCCCTCTCCTTCCCCTCCCATTATCTGTATTAACTCATTACTGCTGGACTACCCATACCAAGGGTTTAAACATCTCAATATCAAAAATTTGGAGCTATTGCACCAGAAGTTATAACTAGCACTTTTGGGGGATGTCTAATATAATGCTGTCATTCAGATGGCTTACTAGACTATAAACCAGGACACTTCTCTCTCTACTGTTTGATATATAGGCAAGCCATTTTATCTCTGCTTTGAATTCACCATTTTGACAAAATACTTTGAGTTCTCAGGATGACAAACATTATAAGATAGTTAATTTCCTTTGGGGTGCTTACCAGTTCATGGCTTAGTATGTAAAATATAATCAAGCCAGAGCCTGTCATTATATTCTGCTTTTCTCATGTCTCTTGCTTTCAATATCCACATTAGCCCAGAAATGCATAGATTTTTTTTTTTTCTCATTTAAAAGCATATTAGGGCAAATATTGATCTCTTAGGAGTTGAAATACCTTTTCTCCTTCACTATGTATAGCAAGGCCTCTCTGTTTCCAGGTTACGAACCTCAGTTGTCTAAATGGGCATAAAATTAATTTTGGCCTCTACAGATAGCCAATCCTATTATGACAGGTGTAATCTTTGTAACATGTCCCAGCTCAGCACAAGAGACAGTCAATAATTGTTTAGGTCCTGGCTTGTTTCACTTTTTACCCTGACCAAAAAACAGGTAAGGAAAGATGCAGTGGTCTGCCACCCCAGACCTTCCCAGATTTTGCTGCATTTTATGATATTAGCATGAAATGTCTGCTATTCTAATGAAACCTTGTTTGGGTTTTCTAGGGAGAGTTTTAGTTATTATTCCAACAACCAAGGGAAAAAAGTAAAGATTATACCAGTCATGATTTGACACTTGAAGCAGATGTACTCCAGAGGAGAACTAGAACACATTAAGTGCTCTCCTATAATTTCTGATATCCATGGTGGCTGTCACCCACTAGCTGAAGCTCATAAAAATTTATCAGCACTTGACAATGCACTTGGAAAGACTGAATTCTCTAGAAATATGCTTCACTGAGGAAACACAGGAAAGTTGGATTGCTTACAATGAAGTGATTGAAATGACTGCCAAGAAAAATGCATGCAGGTTTCATTATAACTATTAATCTAATAGGTTCATATTGTATTCCCTATTTAAATCAGAAACATATCTACAATTTCCCACATTTACACTACTATTAGCTTTAGTAGAAGAAAGGAAAAAACAGATGAGGCATCAGGCTTGAGACTGCAAGCACTGTGTGTAAGCTAGAAGCAACTGGGGCCATTTTCTTCAACACAAAACAGAAATGGAAACAAACAAAACCTTCTATACCTCTCCAGCCAATTTTCCCACCATACAACAAGCTGTACTTGGTGTTTCTTCCAAACACTGGTGCACACTGGATTTCCACTCCCACAATCCCCATTCTACCATTCTTTGATTTTCTCTCTACAAAACTAAAGGAAAGATTGGAGCTGACAACCTGGTGCCAGACATCAAAAATCACTTCCAGCCCATCTCTGATGTGACTGTTTGAAACACAAGAAAATAGCAATGGAAGGGTATACATGCAACAGGGTGGCGAGAACTGAAGTCATGGGCTACTTCTATTGGAAATGTCTTCTTGCCAGTCATCTAGACTGGTCCACAAAATATCTATATTTAATGCCACACTTATGGCAGCTACCAAAATTGTGCTGCAGTCTGCAACAAACTTCAGTTATTTTATAAAACGGCAAGGAACATGAATATATTGTGCCACAAAATAAAGAGGATTTTTTGAGGATCTGGCAGAAAGAAATTTTTCAAATAAAATTTCAACAACATGCTTGGAAGCACATGATGTTCCACGGTACGAGAAAAGGTTTAAAAAATACCACTTAGGTAGTCAGTCTCAGCCACAGCAAAAACACTTCCTGACCCCAAATCTGGTCACTAGTT
>WEIU01015114.1:29815-41166 GCA_013389925.1 Aegithalos caudatus
TCTGTGTGTGAGCAATATATACCAATCAGACATGTATGAATTTAATGCCACTAAAAATACTTTATACATCTCTACCTCCATTGCCCAGAGGCAGGTAAAAAAAAGAACTCCCATTATGGATCAAAGAAGGAAAATTCTTTCTAGCCCTAAAAGTAATCACTGGAAGCCCTGAAGCATGGATTAATATAATATAAATACAGTATATACAATATATATTACACTACCTTTTAAATTCAAACCTCTATTAACTATCTTGTCACAGATATTAAGCAAATTAAAGACTTAGCAAGTGTATTCAGTCACAGAATATTATCAATGCATTCCTGGAAAGAACTTCAGAAACTCTACTCTACAAAATAGCACTGCATCTTATGCTTTTAACCTAACACACCTGAGTATAGACGATTGCTTCATCAACCCATCATCCAGTCCAAGTTATTCATTAAGTTCCTATTTTCAAGGAGGTGTTTCTTTGTTCAAGAAAAACCTGGCTGTTAGAAAGTCACTATTTTCCAGAAATATGACAAGTATTTTACTTTCGGAGATTTTGGGTGAGGTTCTTTCTGGTCCCTGGTATGTAGTACTGATTCTTCAGTGTCAGATGTATCTTTGAAAATCTTATTATTTAAATTTCAATGCTTTTGGCAATCTGTGTTTTAATAAGATCACGAGTCACGACTCTTTCAGCATCTAAAAAATTCAGTATCCAGAATTATACAGTGTTGGCATTTCTGTGGTTTACCAGTTTCCAAAAGTTGCAGGGACAGGGACAGCAGCAACTAGAATCAACCTAGATAACGTCAGCACAAATCCAACTGGTGCTTTTCAAACATGTTTGTAATGGCTGTGAAAGTAGAACTTTTCTGACTGCTTGAGCAAGTACAGCCACTTATGGCAGAGCAGCTTAAGGTTTTGATTATGAGTTATTGAGGTAGGACTGAGACTCATTTACCAGTCAGATCATCTTTTGCTGTCATTTCTTGGCTTATGATCAGCCTGGTCCAATAGTTAAGGATTTCCAGTAGGGAACCAGACTCTGGCAGTCTGCAAGACTCTACTAGACCTATTAATCACTCTGATTTTCAGTTGGTCTCTGGGCCATTTTTAGTAACAGAGGCATAGGTCTAGTTAGTGAGACTTTTATTCCCAAAGGAGTCATATTTTCTTACACACTGTTTTAATTTATGTAAGTTGCCCAGGTACCAACAGGATGGTCAGTATAACAGATCTGAAAGAAACAATTAAGGAGCCATGAGTAATTGAGTGGCTTTGCTTAAATCTTTATTAAAAAATGCCTGGCACAATAACAGACAATTCTATAGCAGCAAGCATCACAGAATCTCTTTTATCAGATTTCCTTATCACACACAGTTAAGCATCGAGTTTGAAAGGCTTTATATACAAAGCTAACTAAAAGCAATATTTAACAGAGAGTTATTTTCTATGTCACTGTAAATCATTGTTCAGCCTTATACACTGAAATGGTGGAGCTGTTCTGAGTCTGTTATTTTCTTCTGTTTGGATTCCTACAGTAAAGAATAGATGGAAGAGAACAAAGAGGGCATCTGACAAATATGACAACCCAAATATTATAGCCAGGAAGGAAAGACGAAAGGAAGACAGAAAGGGAAAGGAATGGCAGGGCTATGCCAATAGTTGAGGAGTTTTTTGTAGGCTATATCACAAGGTAATTGGCTGTGATGTGAATTATGCTTCCCAAGCCAAATGTGAGAGTGCTTAACAGACGCAGAGGTCAATTATCTCTTAGTAGAGCCTGCTCAGAGAAAGAGGCTACTGCAATTAGAATACACTATTAAAAATGGTTAGCCATTTTAGTACTTTAAATCACTACCCTTCTCAAAAAGCTGTACATAGTAATTCCTGTCACTGTATGCCTCACGGAATACTCTGTCCTTGGAAGGGAAAAAAAAAATCACTAAAAATATTATTCCTCTGAATTTCTTCTGCTATGAGCCTTGAAACTCTAAGGTTATTCAAATGAAGAAACCAGAAATTTATTTTACTGTAGACTGCTCACTTCTGTGTACTATATATGTTTACCTTGTCAATAAAGGGAAATTCAGAGATAAACAGCACCTAGGGAAAAAAAGGTTGTAACTTGCAAATGTGATCCGAATTCTCAGTGTTAACATTTTGGAAAGGTGTTGTAGATTACAGGGTAGTCACACCCAAATTAGGCCTCTGTTTCACTTCGTTTCACCTATAATATGACTGGACTTTGAAATCATATTTGCTCTTATATATTTTTGAGGAACTCGTATAATTTTTGTGGCCTTTCTAACAAAATTAAATATTTTTGGTACGAACTTTGAAATATGAACTCTCTTCAGGGTCATATAAGGTTTCATTCTGGACAGAAGTAGAAATAATACTGGAAAAAAAAAAACTGTTCCAAAAGATATGTGATATAAAAATAGATATATTTTTCTTATAATAGTGCATTTACTTAAAGAAAGTTTTATTTTTCAAGATGTTTGATCTCAGCCTCTACAAAGGACCTTTGGACAGAGAAGTTCATGCCATACCATGGTGAGTGGAAAATATGGTGGGGCTCTGCCACCAAAAAAAAAAAATCATATCAAGCACTGAAACTGTTGTTTCTCATATACAAAATGTAGCCTCTCACTGAGCAATCAGCACAGTAAAACCAAGAGCCATGGTAAACAATAGGAATACAATGAGCAACACAAGGAGCAAAGAGCCCCTTTCCCAACTGACACGAATAAACCACCAAGGTTTGTTTACTATGAACATTGTCAGCAATGCTGAATATCGCATTTCTTTAGGTATCACTCAAGAAATCTCTTTGTTTGAGAGCTGCTAGTAGAAACAGGAAATGATTATTCAAACTCATCAACACAAACCTGAAAATACATTCTCTTCAATGAGACGAAACCTACCCAGCAAATGAACCCTTCTTCATTTTCTAAGTAAAGTCAGTTGAGAGGCATAATTTCTCTGAAAAGGGCTGTTTTCCTTCCTTCAAAATACAAAAGTTGCTTAAGCTCTACTTCCATTTCAAAACTCTATTATCTTGTGTACATTTTTGTTTGTTTTCGTTGCTATGTTCCTCTCCTGAGAGATTAGTTTCACTGATCTTTAAAGAATTTCATAACAGCAAAATCCATTATTTTACACACAATTTTTAAAATGGTAGCTTTGAGCTTAAATTTTCCACAGCCCATCCCAATTTAGGATATTGAATATGCATTTGTCAGTGTTGCATCACACACAAACATTCTTACAAGCACAATTACCTTTGATGCATGGATGACTGCACAAATACTTCATTCCTTAGCAAAACTGTTGTTCTTAGAGTTTTAAAAATTTACTTTGAAAGACAGTAGTTGTCCTCATTTGATTTGGGGGGGATTTTTTATTTTTTGTCTTTCTGGATAGACAACGTGATTTTAAAGATTGTTTTGTTCTAAGGTAAAGGTAAAATCATACAACTAGTAAAAAACCTTTATCTAGATTTGTGGTGGCATTTCAGATGCTGAACATGTTCCTTAAAAATCTTTTATTCGGATATTTATACTTGGTATATATATATATAAGTTGCTTGCGTGCTTGCTGAACTATCTAAGCCTTTGTCATAATTTAATATTTAAGAATTTCAAGTAGTTTCCTCTAAGTGTTCAACCAGGTCTTTTAAACAGAGAAAAACATTAAAAAAACCCTAGAAAACATTACATGTGGGTCCAGCTTCCTGTATCAACACCCCAGCCACTCTCTGGAACATCAGCTAACCACCTAGTACAGAATCCCTTAAACCTTCAGAGAAGTTTTAGCAGAGTGGGGTATTTTTCTGGTTCAGGCATCTGTAGAAGAACCACCTTCTACTTTAATGGTTGATGTCATCAGATGCTTTACACACAACCACTTCTTCTGAACACTAGCAGAAAGGTCAAAAGGGTCATAAGTTTTCTTTTTCCCAGCACAGCTTAATGGCTGTTCAGCACTAACATTATAATAATGGTTATCTCTGAGAACAATGCAAAACACTATATATTTTTTCTTTATCTTCTGCATTTTTAATTTGCTTTGTAGAATAAGTCGGTAAATGACCCAGTCAGGACTCAAGGGTATTATGCTGACCTACAGAGGCCATGTTTATCCCAGCAGCAGAGTATATGCAAACAATCTCAGTTAGAGATTTCTCCTCCAGTTCCAAAAAAGAGGTTACATTTGTCAGACAGTTTTGTTAGACACCAACACACTGACTGAAAGGGCTTGGAAGAAAACAGCAAATGGATAAAGATATCTTCTGGAGGGGAAAATGATTCTGTTGAAGAGCCAGGAGTCTTAAAATCCTTGATGTCTCTGTGTCATCCTCTTGCAAGAATACATTGGATACACATGGGCAGATACAAGGATATACATAAAGTTAAGACATCCAAATCGTAATCTCTCCTTTGTATCCATAGCTGCTGTGTTACCCAAATTTTCATAATTCCTTGTCTTATTGCAATCCCTTGCAGCATGACACAGTATGAAAGAGTCTTCTACCAAAAGGCTGTACACAGTTGAGAGGAACACTCCACTTGCTCAGCATCACATATCACAGAGAATACATGTGTTGCTCTTGCTCTCTGATGAGCACAGTCAAATCCAAGGTTTCAGAAACCTTTGTAGATACTCACCTATATGAGCGTCCCTGTTCACAGCCCTGTCCTTATAACTCCAGAGCAAAGAAACTGTTAGCCTTGAGAGAGGAACACATTTCTTGAACACAGGGAACTAGTACATGAAGCTGAAGTTCATGTCTGGAAGAGATCAAGACACAGTGCAGCCTCAGCTGCTCCAGCACAAACAGCTCAACTTACTTCTTGAATTACCTTCCCACCCGTGTATTTTGTCTCACTGATTTGATAAAGAATCAGGGAACATGACAAAGAAAAAGTACTTCGTAACACATATTCTTCCTAGTCTAGGAACTCATTAGGATACTCTGGAAGACTCCCTAAGAGCTTCAGGGAAGGTAGGTGGAAATTTAGTAACACTGAATATGCTCAGTCTAATAATTGTCCTCAAGAGGTATTTCTTAGAACTGAAGTTGTAACGTATTATTAGGTTTTTAGTTTGTCTGTTTTAGGAGGATACGGGAGTTGCTATTTTTGAAGTGTTAGCTGACCACATAGTGTACAATGAAAGTAGTTGAGTTTGCTAATTTGAAATGAGTCCTAAAGACTTTAATATTCTTTGCACTATAGCAACGCAGAAAGTCATTCCTATTTAATTAGTTAGGCCAAAGTATTTGCAAAACAATTAAGAAAGTAATTTAATTTTGGTGTTTGGTAAACATCCAGGGATTCATTCATTCTGAACTTATGACCTACATGTTGAGTTTACTTTGTGAAGTATCGTTAAACCAGTCAGTTAGAACTCACAATTAAAATGCACGACACAGCAAACCTAATAAGTATGTATTTCAAATTAGAAATATGTGCTAGAAATTTACTTTTTAAAAAATCTTCATAGCTTAGAAAATGAGCAGTGGGGTCAAATCAAAATGGTGTCAATGGGTAAGTCCCTTTGGAATGTCTCCATGAAGCCTGAGGCGTTTAGCCCTTTAAGAAATTATTTTCCATGTTGCCGCCTCATTCCCATGGAAAGACTAAATCAGTGTACAGGTTCCAGCAGGGCATTTTGCCTACACAAGCAGCTCCCACCAGGGCAGATATAGGCAGTGATAGCATTACTGTGTGCTACAGTCAGCCTGTTTCTGTGGGGAGATAACAAGAAAATTCAGACGACAGTTGGCAATTCAGCCTAGAAACACAGCAGCAGCCATGTCTGAACTATTATGCAACATACCTACATTATTAAAGAAAAAATAAAAAGCTATGTAGAAAGACACCACATTTACTCTTACAAGGATCAAGGAATGCCAAAGTTGACTGTCTATCCAGCCTTCATTATCCTCTTTTGTATATGTAGTATGATTGTCTTCACTCATGTTCACACACTTTCCTCCCCATGAGACTTCCCTTGTCACAGTCTCTAAATGGGTGATTATTCAAATTTTCATTTCATTTTCTTCATTGGTTATTTGAACTTATTTAATGCCTATCAAAACCTGCCATGATTATAAAATTATTCATCCCTTCCAATTCCTCATTAGGTTACTCACAGTCACATCTAAATCCTTCTCAAGCACCAATCTTTACAATGTCCTGAAGGGAAGAATGAGTATTAAGAGTCCATCTTACAGCAGAAAAAAAAGGGAGAGCAAGTCCAAAATTGTCAAAATTGTCCATTAGTTTTTTGTGCCCAATACGAGACGTCAATACATCATGTATTTTACAGTTCTTTATATACTCAAATTACAGTTCTACTCAAATGAAATGCAACTGTGAGTGCTGAACAAGAGGCCTCTTCTCTGCCTGCAGTTCCTAACCTTGTTCACTCCTCCTTTCCCACCTTCTGCAGTTCAATGAGACAGCTTACTACAAGAAGGGGATCACTCTGAGCATGGCAAAAAAGCACAAATCAAATGTGAATTTCTCAAATTCCTTTCTGCATCCTCAGTGAAGTCAGACACATCAGTGGCAGACCAACTATGAGTATTAAAAATCTAAATTATAATAATGACTGCAATCAAAGTTACACTTTAAAAACAAAATAAACTTTCAACAGGCTATCATGGTTAAAGCAATCCTGATACTAAGAAACTTATAAGGGTTTATATCGCATAAGCAACCAGGGTAGCCTCCTGCATAATGTCAAGATGTTCATTCAAAGCACAAACGGTCTGGGCTGCTAAGCAAAGGGAAGTAATAATATTTACAAAATGGCTGAAACTATATTATTTTCCCAATTTATAAACAGATAAGATATTTTTACTCATAAAACTCTTTGTAAGGAACTTTCCTGAAGCACAAACTGAAAGCAGCTTCCTGGATGGGTAATTTTCAGAAAAAGGAAACTGCGATCCCGGTTTTATAAAGACACGTCCTGAAAGGCATTTCCCTGTAAGACTTGAGCAGGTACAGGGAGAAGGAGAAGCCCATGTCTCTGAAAGTGTGCACGCAGCGGCGGCAGTGGGAGCCACGCTCTGCCGCAGGGTGGGTGCCCCGTGCCGGGCAGCCCGCGGCGCTGCCGCCTCTCCTCTTGCGATGTCAGCGGTGCCCGTCCTGCCCACGCCTGGCTCCCACACCGTGAACCCTGAGATTTCCCCAAGCAGAAACTGCCAGGCACCTAACACATATCAAATTCAAGCTTGTTTTCTATGATATAGCCAGACATCCACCAGGGACAAGGCTGAAACCACCAAACCCATTTTACAAGTGACCTAAGTCAGAATCCAGCTCTCCGGAGGCAAAAGGCTAGTAAATTAACCTACTGTGTCACCTAACCCTTCACTATTGATTAGTAATTATTCTTTTCAAATGAAACAAGGACATAGGACATAAGGTCATCTACAGTATATCCTGAGAAAAGCCAATGTTTCCCTACATCCTTCCATCAATCACTGCTGAGCACTGACTTGAAAGAAAGGGTTCTCATTGAAATACAATTAAAAAAGTAATTTAACTCAGTCTGCATAAACCAAGAAGAGCTTGAGGATGTGAGCTAGTTCTGAGATAGACATGACATTCACAACTACGGTCAATTTTTCTTCAATCTGAAGAAGCCATTGTAAAATTTAATAAAATAAGTGGTCTGTGAGTAAATAAAACAATCAAGGACCAGTGGTCCTAGTGATGCTAGCTTAGTGATGCTCAAATTTCTACCACACTGGCTCCCTTTGGCTATACTTATGTCCCTCCTCCCTTTGATCATTCCATTCCTTTGTATCTCTTCCCTACCTCTAATTAACTGCTAATTAATTGATTGAAAAACATGCTGCTCATACAAATGCAGCCACTGAATTATGTTATTACCTAAAAAACAAAAAAACAAAACCCACTCTACCTTTCTTTTTAAATTATAAATGTTGCAGTCAAAGGAACCACTGAGAAAAGAAATATATCTATATCCTTTTTTGGATATAGCACTTTGGATATAGCACTTAACCAGTGATCCTACAGTGTCCTCTGTAATAACCAATGCTGTATTCTCCTGAAGACAGACTTAGAGCATGGATCTATCTGTTCCATTTTCTAGTTCTATAGGCTAAGTTCTGAATTTCCAGAAATCCCTCCTTAATCTAACTCTAAAATATGTTCCATGTTTTGAAGATGAGACTTGCAGTACGCTTTACTTAAGCCAACATCCTAGGTCACAGCTGCACTTTCAGACATCAGAAATTTGTTTTCTTTTCAACCTTCCATAAACACAAAAATTCTGCAGTAGCATAGATTCTGTGGTGCAAGTTCTGAGCAGACAGAAACATCTTAGTCTTTAGAAAATTCTGGCAGTTAGTTATAAGTCACCACATTATTTTCCCAATATTTTGAATGGTTCTGCTTCAGCTTAGGAGAAAATATATGATTAATTTACAACTTCTTCCATGATTTCAGAAGACATATAAGAATCTCATACCCATTGCATATGTAGCATGGGAAATGCAGTACACAGCATTCTAGATACATTAACACTGTAAGTTTGCAGTAACAATTACAGCACACAGAGTAGAATTTATATTGTGATATCCTGTCAGGATATTTCTAAGGTAGTGAAACTTGTTCACTGTTTCATGGTGAGTTTATGATTCTAATATCTTAAATATGTATGAAGTGTATTTTATCTGAACTCATGTTTGACATATAAACATAGCAGAATCTAAATTTCAGCATTTTGCCCAAGGCCACAATATGAAGCTATTTTAGAGTTAAGGTTATCATACTGCTCAGTTTAGTGGCATTTGGGTTTTATCATTATTATTGTTACTATTATTACTTTTTTCTACAGTAGAAATCTCAAAACAGGTATTAACCTTACATACTCTATGTGCTGGATCCAATTCTCAGATCCAACTTGGACTGTTGCTAGTGAAGTATTTACCTAGAAAGCAAGCTAAGAACTGATCTAAAAGGAAAGAATGGTCTGAAGTGTAGTCAGGCTCCTATCTTATGTGCAAGAAGAGAGGAGTGTATCACTCCTGAGGCTGAAAGCAGAGAGCAGAGCCTCCCACCATAGCATTCTGCTTGACTCAAGCCCAAACAGCCTCCCTTTTCTATCTTTTCATGTGTACCTTATTTAGCTTTATATCACCTTTGATATGTATTCTTCTTTCTAATCCCAAATATCACAAATCTTTATTCCAGACTATGCCAAGAAGAGCCATGTCATGCACCTTTCTCTAGATATCCCAATCCTGTGTTCCACAGCTCCTAGTACCATTTCCTACGTAGTTATCTTCTCTATACACATCATCTGTTGTCTATACACATTGACCATCCTAATCAACTCATTCTGCCAAATACTAATTTCTTTTTTATATCTTTTCAGCAACATCTCTGTTGCTGCAATAGAAGGTATTTCTTTATTCTTCTAAAGGCTCTTTGTTGGCTCTGAATGCTTCACCCAAGGTTCCACTCAAGTTTGGAAGGAATTTCCATAAATACCTAGAAAGTCTGCTCTCATACTCATCTTAAAAAACTTTTTCACCCTACAAATAGATTTTTAGGAACTAGTTTGTTGCTATGCCAAAACAATAATTCTCAGCCTTATAGTATCATTTCTTCCTTGTCCTTTTCCACTTCATCTTTGTGAGTACACCTGTTGCCCTTGTTTTTATTTAGATTGTGCACTGTCTGACACACAGCTTCTCTGGTAAACTTCAATATATATAACACAAAATTATGTTGGCAACTTTTCCCCCCCATTTCTGAGACTGATTCAAGTGTAGGACAAATAATATTTCTCTTCACTTTTGCCTGTTCCCACAATCAGATGTTAATGTTTTGCATCTTTTGGATTCTGACCAAGATAATGTAAAATCAAAGTGCCCTTCCCTCACAGTTTTCTCATTTTTAAGGTTTAAAAGATTGTCTGATTTCCTACAGTACTATTTAGCTATGCAAAATTTTATCACATAATTTCTTACAGAAAATACTTAGGCCAAGAGTTTTGATGTCCTGAAGATAAACATTTGAGTGCTTTCCCAGCTTGGTGTGGGACCTCCTTCCTCTGGCAGTTGTTCAATATGTTTTGGAAAGATGCTTTCAATTTCTCTGCTCATTGAAGCTGGAGCAATCCTAACAGTTTTCTCAGTTCAAACCTCTGGAGGTTTATCATTGCCATGATACCACATTCACATTTAAAGTGTTGATTTGTGCTTCCCCTGCAAAGTGTTAAAATTTCTGGTTTTCTTGGTGATAATGTTTGTAGTGAGCTATACCTTTTCAATAGTTTCTAACAGGAGAGGAAAAAATTAGGCACTATGATATCAGGAAGCTGGACACTGGAAAAGACAGAGGATCAATTTCTTAAATATTATTCCCAACATTTTTAATAGTCTATCCGACATTTTCACATTACTTGAAAATTGATATTAGATATTTATATTGCATCCTAGTGCTAAGAAGGCTTTGAGGATAAACACATGATGCTGTGCAAGAAGGGACTGATAGTAAAATAGGGTGAACAGACAGGAAATGTTTTAGCAGTGGATGAAATTGGATTGCTGCTCTTTGTTGCTCTAGAAGAATGACTGAACAACATAAATTTGATTATGACTCCCTACAACTCCTAAATGAACAGGTAAAAAAAATCATAAATAATGAAAAGAACAATTAATTGCATCTGAGAGTTTAAGCAGACAGTGAACATGAGTGAATTGAAACTAGACAAGTTACTTTAAACCGAGGCCAAAATATTAGCAGAGCAATAGGAAGATCTCTTTACTGTTTACACTAATGCCTTCCATGAGCAAACAGATGTTCTAGAATTGTAAATCCAGTACATTTCATGAATGCTAACATCCTCTGGAAAATAACTAGAAGAAGTTTACTTCTTTAAAAAGGAATTTTGAAGCTAGCAGATTTACTAAATCTAAAAGGTCCCTATAGTGACATATTTCTTAATTTTTTAGATATTAAAACCCACATTATTAACGTTAAAATGTCACTGTCCAAGTATTTAAAATTACCTTCTTTAATAATTCTTTTTAAAAATATGCACATCTGAACTAGAATTATAATGGCTTCAACACTATGGATTAACATCATACAAGAGACCACAATTATGTCAAAGCAGCCATTTCACTCTGGTAAGGACAAATTAGACATTTTTGAATGTGCAAGTCAAGTGAACAATCTGTCATTCATATCTTCATGCTTTTCGATGGTAGGTTTTTTCCCCCTCTGGCACTTGTGGTTTCAATGTATGAGCCGCCAGGAAAGGACATTGTTCTGGAAGATTTAGCAAAAAAGTATTAAAAT
>WEIU01015114.1:45885-57760 GCA_013389925.1 Aegithalos caudatus
TTAATGAAAAGATTCTTCACTGGATACTTTGTCAATAGTATTGTTAAGTTGTGGCATATTTTTAAGATCTTGTTCAATGAAAAGGGATGTTAGGAATTAACAGCCCCAAAATTTACATCTCACACTATGGAAGCTTCCCAGGATAGGGGGAGGAGAAAAAGTAAAGAAACCAGACATAATTTTGTTGCCTAGGAAGAACTTTTGCTATTGTTCTTTGCTGTTTTCATGGGATATAATGTCACTATATGCTATTCTACAGGCATATCCAGTCATTGTTTCATATACAGAATTCCCATTGAAGCCAGTAGCATGCAACTCTGTGGCAGGATACGGCTGTAAGGGCAGTGAATTTTCTCATAATGTAACAAGTCAGATGACTGCAAAGTCATCATTAAGCCAGGTGCTGACACCACTGGAGCTGAATTTCCTCTGAAAAAAATAAGAAAAGCATGAAGATACAAGTCACCAAGTCCAGATCCCCCTGCTGTTGCTCCACAGCCAGAGAAATTCAGGCAAAGTGTTTGTNGTTTTTTATTATTATTATTATTACAGTCAGCACTTTATTGCTGGATCATTATTACCTCCAAAAGCCTGGTTTAATGGTAGCAGCTTCCATCTCAGCCTAATTCTCCAGTGATCTGCCACCTGCCTCACTGAAATTAAAGTGGTGTCCACCTATATATTTTCAGTTTTTAAGACAAGTGTCTCGTTAAGCATGAGATGCAGGGCAGCTATCAAGAAATAAGTCCAGAAGAAACATGCTGTTATTGGAGGGCAAAACTCAGCCAGCCCCATCTCAGATATAGGGAATACTGCAGGGTGTCCCAAACACTGCTCATGGCCATGAATATGACTGCCTTCCTAAGTGGCCCCCAAACAAAATATGTTGCATTTAAGACACCAGTATCATTGATACAATTTCTCCAAACATTCAGTCTTACAGCTATTTTCAATTTTTCATTATTATATTGTGACTGAGGTGATTCTTAAAAAGAAATTCTGATGGAAATGATTTTGTCAGTTTTATGAGGAATGGAAGAACGAAGGCTATAGTCTCGTAAAAATAAAAAGGGTGGTAGCACAGCTCCTGCAAAAATGTCTGATTCTGAGATGTGAAATTTAGCATGGGTCTCTTGTGCTTAGTTTCAGGGGAAAAAATAGATTGAGTGCTAATAGACAAGAGAAAAATCATTCTTGTGCATGCTTGGTAGAGAAATAGCCTGAGGAAGACTGTGATATCACCCATGATAGGGAATAAAGTGTATACCATGTCATACTGATTCTTGGCAAATCTGGATTTTGTCCCCCTTTTTGCCACTGGCTTCTTGGGTGACACCAAGAAAATCCCTTTTCTCTACTTTGTCTCTGCTTCCCAACTTGAAAATCAGGAAAACATATACTTTGCATTTTTTCCTTCTTTTTTTTCTTTATTTCCTTCTTTTCTATAATCTCTCAGACCCCTCAATTAAGGATTCAGAAAAGAGGTAGATCGTATTGATATTATTATTATTATGAATAGCCTAAACTAACGTGAAAATAAATCAGAAATTATGACTCTACAACTTTTATTAACATAAATTATCCAGTGTTCAGTCCGGCACAAAATTGTTTTGTCTAAGAGGTCAGAGAAACAACAAGGTAATAAGGCTACTTTTCTAAAAGCAGCAATTGATTTAGGTTACTTCATACTTAAGAAGTCAAGTTTGTATGTCTTTTAAGTTTTCTCTAGTGAGATTATACAGCTCTACTCTGGGAAACACAGAGACTTGGAAACACCAAAAAAAAAAAAAAAAATCAAACACAACATTTGAAGGCAAGTATTTCAAATAGGTGGTTTCATTTTATGTATATTTAAAAAAATAGTTGAAATTTTAGGAGATAAAATGCTGTTCCATTTGGGACTACATCTGCATGTGTGTGTGTATACGTGGGCACATGTGCACCTATATACTTTAATTAATGTTTGGTTCTCTAAAGCATTTTAGAGGAAATAAAAAAGAGTAAAATCTGGTCCCTCAACTTCTTTAATTGACAATAGCTCATTAAGCTGAAGATTCATTTTATTCCAAGTGCATGGCAAAAGACAAGTCAAAAAGTTTACTCAGAGCGAAGGGCAACAGGAGAGTTGCTTTTTTCAAGAAACATGGCTGTACAAACTTGCAAAGTTTATGGAATCTCTCTGGTTTGTATTGCTTTATGAGATTTGACAGAGCAGTATTGTTTCCAGAAGTGTAACTTCTTAATGTGTTTCCCAGAATTCTGAAAATATTCTATGTAGGCAGTAGTGATCTACAGGTCACCTGCATCCTGCTGGAATAAACTTACCTATACATGGATAGAAGTGGGTAATGATATATAAAGATATGCTCTTTTGTTGTTTTTTTCAAGAGATTCTTAAGAATTACTCAAAGCTGTTGAGATACCAAGGATGTTTTTAGCACAAGAGAAGTATACCTTAAAAGCTTTTGCATTGAACAAAACTTTCTACTTTGTTTTTTATTAATATTTAGCAGACAGGACAACATCCTTCTTCCCCTGCCTCTTCACTTCACTAAAGGCCTCACAGGTATCATTCAAATGAGGTCTGAATTTCTAATACAAACTAACTTCATCCATAAGTGTCTTCTCAAGTAAATTATCCTGAACATTAGTACAGCTTCATATGGTATTTCCATGGATGTAAAGCACACACAACAAATATTTTAAACCACTGCTCTCCTGTAGTGGCCATGTGCAACCAATTGATTGCTTTTTTCTTGGTTTTTGTTTTTTTTTGTGTGGGTTTTGTTGTTTTGTTTTTTGTTTTTTTTTTTTTTTTTTTTTTTTTTTTTTAATTAGTTCTTTTCTTTAATAATCTGTGGGCTGTAAAGCACTTATCATGGCTGCCACCCAGACTTTCCAATAACATTAAAACAAAGCAAAACAAAAGAGCCCTCAAATATTGACTCAGTAATCTATCTCCCTCCCTCAAGGAAAGCTCGCCTGCCATAAAATTCCAATCAGTTGCACACACACAATTATGAAAATATGGGCCTCAAAACTTCATTCAAAAGCCTGATTACACTAAATATAGATCAACACGTAATTTCTTCTTCCTTTCTATTTTTAAATCATGTTTTTGACAAATGTTGAAATTATAATGAATGGTTTCGATTGTTTTTCTTTCTTTTTTGCATCAGAAGGTTTGTGGAGGGTTTCATGGGTTTAATCGCTACGTATTCTTTATTGCTCTTTTAAAATACTAATAAAAGTGATGAAAAGGCATGAAAAATCATCACTGATTGCATAGGAATTCACTTAAAATACGATCTTTCCTTTGCTCAGTTATCATCTGTGGTGGTGTTTCCTTACAGAAATGGTAAAGGGCTAAAAGTACTTAATAAAAAACATATGCTTTTCTTTACCCCACCACCACACTTGAATGTATTCCCCTGAGGAAAACTACACCAGGCTAACCACTGCAAGGCAGCCTTATGGTAAATCGGATCCTTTTTTAAAAATGTATTCCCAGAAGACTCAGTTTAATACATCGTTTCTGAGAATACCTCAGTGAGATTGTCTTTTCCCTTTGATAGTCTTGCTCTTGGTATTTCGAAGCAATCTCAGCTGGTTAAAGGCAGGGACAGAAAACACCATTTTGAGACAATTAACCACCAAAGACCAGAATTACTGGAGCAACCTTAAAATATGGCAATACTGAGAAGCTCTTATCACACTTATGGCCAGGTCTCAAATATAATGGACCCTCTAGTTAAAAACTAAGAAATTAGTTGTTAAGGGTTTTTTTTTTTTTATTATTTATGTTTTGAAAGTTGATGTTCATTTGAGAAAATATCCCCGTCCCCTCCTCACCCTCCCTCCATAAAATGGGAATTATTGTGGACTCAGCAGCCAGACTTGTCTTGGAAGAAAAAATTTTAAGCCAGATCTTCCCATTTGAAAATGGCATGTTGGGGTCTGCCAGTGATAATCGATTGCACATAAAACAGCTTCACTTCCTTGTTCAGGAGCAGCAACATAGCCTTGCACATTAAGGGGGGCAGAGGGGGAGAAAAGGATCTTAATTCAAAGACAGAGAGCCTAGAACAAGCATCTGACCTTGCTCTGAAGGGAAAAACAGTAAGCACTAAATTAATTTTTTTAAAAAATCATGATTGGAGAAATGAGAGTCAGATCAGCTGCGTTTCTGGCAAAGCTGCTTTCCAGAATGGTTAGAGGGACAAAATGCTTTTACAATACACTCCCCCATTGTCCACCATGCAAGTAGCTTCAAAAGCACACCAGGAAGGGACTTCTTCGTGACAGTGGTAGGTTACTGGGTTAGGAAGAGGCTCCTTTTCTTTGTAATTTCTCTCTCAGACTGAGAGAGGTTAAAATGGTTAAGCAGTTTTCCTTCACTCTGTATTATGGCTCATTCCTACAAGCAATAAAATGAAGGAATTACTTGTAAGGGCAGAAATGTCATTATTTTTGCACTCATCCTGACCCCAGCATCTAAAAATACAAAATGCTGGAATTTGTGGAGCAGGTGACATTTTTAAAAAGGGCCCAGGGAAGTCTAATAGTGTAAAGGCTAAATGTACTTAGGAGGTGGAGGAACTGAAATAGAGAGATATCTCTGCTTCTGACCTAGGCCTAACAAGATTGGCCACATAATTCATTTCAATGACTCCTTGTCTGTGCAGTTTACCTCTGGGTTTAGACAGAAACATTTCTCTTTAGCATAATGGAGCACAGTGTCAAGTTGCCTACCTTCTGCCTCAGAATGGGGTTAATTTTAGCCTGATCCTCATGTTGAACACACAAGGAATATATATGACTCATCAACCTTTGCCAAAAGCATAAGATACATTTCTGAAACTCATTTGGAAAGGTTTGGCTGCCTTGTATTAATTGAACTGAGCCTCCTTTAGGTCTCCAGCAGCCCCACAGAAGCTACACAAGAAGGTATATAAAATTTTTAAAACACTGTATCACAGTTCTGCAATCCCTTTTTTTTTTTTCTTTTTTTCTTCCCAACAGCCTCGCCATACACCCAGCCAAAATCAAGTACTTAATTCTGCTTCCATAGGGATACTGCATTATTTCTAGTGTATTAGCTAGTATTTATCCTGCAGGCTCTCTGAGCATGCTACAACCTGGAGAATCATGCATTTGAGCGGGTGTTAAAGAATTAATGGAATGGTAAGCAAAAGATCATTTTACTCATCTTGACTGGAAGGCAGACATGGCTAAATACTAAATCACACAAGTAAAATTTCAAGGAGTCTATAACAAGTCCAGTAAGGATGGCCATGTAGTTTGAGACAAATTAAGACATTTTTCTGTATTTCCCTTAGTCTATTTTGTTACAGTCAACAAATACCTGCTAATACTGACCGTCCTCCACTCTAATTTCCAACTCCTATGTGTAGTCAGGCCACCTACAAAGGTGTAATCAAAGTATTCAAAGGGCAAAATAGAGTAATCTTAGCAAGGGAATTTTAAGCACTTCCTGTCTCAGAAGACCTCGGCTTTTTTTTTTTTTTTTTTTTTTTTCCCCATTACTTTTTCAGAGCAGGCTTGACCTTAGGCTAAAATCCCTACTACACTGCAGGTCATAACAAAAAACTCATGGGCTTCACCACAGTCAGGCTTTCACTTAAGGACACTGTAGCACACTTCGCTGCTGCAAACCAGAACTGAGTCCAAAGAGCAGATATGTCAAGCAACCTGGCGTCATTTCTTAAGAAGCATCTCTTTACCTGCCTCACTAGCAGCCTGTTTTGCAGCAGGAAAGAGACAGTTCCCTGTGAACATGATCCTGTATTTCACACGGGCTCTTCTGCTTCCCCAAAGCATAATGACTCATCAGATTTAGCCAGGAGCCCTACCAAAAAGCTTTAGTCACACATTGCTTTGCTATTTACTGCTATATTTACCTTGCCCTCCCTACACAAATGTTTTTCCCTGGGCCCCTCTTCCCAGCAGAGAAACCAGTGCTGGGGTGATGCAGCTTTGGCAACGTGCTTATCTAGCAGCATCTTTCTTGCCTTTCCTACTTCAGAGATTATCAAATCCCATCTCTTCTTCTCTAGCCCCACAGGGACAAGCCTTTAGTCAAAGCATGGCCACTGCTTGCTGTCAGAGCCAGCTCCCATCACAGGCACCAGCTTTTTGCCACCTAGCCCCTCAGTGCCAGCTGCAGTGGGAGACACTGTCACTGCACTGATAATTTTTTTCCGAAGCAAAAGTCAACCCCGCTGAGATGCAGAGAGCCTCCTGTTATAAACTGGCATAGTTCCATTAAATTTATGCTGAGTTACACCATTTGCAACTCTAAGTCTATCCTCTTGTGTGTATGAATTATGAAACAGATTTTAGTTACAGTATCCCACATTGCTCCTCAAGTAATAAACCATATAGTATTCCCCATCTCCTTAGATGCATGTTCAGTAACACCTTATAATGTTTTTTATAGTTTTCCTACCTTCACTAATTTCATTAACTTAATGGTCAATGTCTTTATGCTTATTGAAAAACCTCAGGTTAAAAATGGTTGCTACAGAACAACAGAACTACAAAAGAGAATGATAGTATTTGATTGGAATACAACTGGCAAAAATAAAGAGGCTCTCATTCATTCTTTAGTTACAGTTTTTAAGCAGAGCACATTATCAAGCCTCAGATTTTGGATGAAATATGAACCCTAATCTAAATGAAAAGTAACCTCCAATATAATGGGATGAAACAAAAACCATAGTTCCAAACACTCCTAAAATTTGGGGGTTTCTAAATCTGGATTTGAAATTTATGGCTTGTGCTTACTCAAATAAACTTCTATTTAAAACCATATTTCAATAAACTTCTATTTTGTGGTTTGAGCCTATTTAAGTAAGCTCTTTAAAATTGAGTTCTATTTATAGGCCCAAATTTATTTACACTATCATTTTTTATGATTTTAGGATTAGCTATATCTTTATGTAAATAAGAACCTTTGTTCAGAAGATATTTCTCCCTTCTTCATCCATGACCATAATCCAGGGGATGCAGCAAAAATGGGTGTATCATGTGTTTGTTATTAAAAATTAAATCACTTATTGGCAGTGCTTCACAATAAGAACATAGAAAAAAGATGAATGTGAGAGGGTAAGGAGTATTTAGTTCCTCTTCTTCCCATAATTTCTTTCTTCTTATCTTTGACTATTGCTAAAATTTATGATCTTTTTACACAGCGTTAAAAAAAAAATCACCCAAAATGAAATTACTACTCTTTTTAAAATATTCTTTCTGCCAGACCACTCTTTCTAGGGGCCATTCTTTATTATCCACTGCCCTCAATGTTTGCCTTTTCTTTTTTCTTCTTTCCTCATCTCTTTCCTTACCCAAATCTCTGGCAGTCTTTTTCCTTCTGTTAGTACCCCTTTCCTCCTGTTTGGGACCAAAAAAATGATGGTGAACACAGGTGATCCTCAGAGATCAAAAGTGTATGTGACTGAGCTAGAGTCACCTTGCAGTATTAGGTCGTTTATAGCTTCCTTCTTATCTCCCCATTAGCACTTGAACTATACCTCTTTTTCATAAGGCTCCAGGCTCTCTCTCAGGAGAGATGAGCAAAGAAATAGATGACAGTTGCCACTTCTAGGTTTTCCAAAAGTTGGCAATCAAAGTGAGAAGTCATGAATCTACAGTACTGCTGCAATATCATTTTCTGTAGACCTAAGACATAAATTGTCATATGATTCCTTTAGGCTCCCTTACCTCATATGCCATGTTTTTGTTTTAACAAAGAAAAAGGTCCATCCTTTTTTCCATTTCAACTGAGGAGATATGACAAAAGGCAGAGTTTTCATGAACTAATTACAGTCCTTTGGAAATTACCTTTTGTGCTAGGAAAATATTTTTTTTCCTACTGATGAGAAAGTAAGCAGTATGAATAAAAAGTACTATTTAAAGAAAGAGTACAGTTACATAACCTTTCCACAAAATTCAGACAATTTTTTAGCTCCACTTTGCAAGTATGCTACTTCCACAGAATTATACACACAATAATCTATAAAAAGATTTCTATACAGAAAAAAATAATGGGTTTTTTTTTCCTTTGGAAGGGAGTGTTGCCTTCTGTCAGTGCACATTCACCATTCAACAAAGCCATCACATTTTGCCATATTCTAGCAGCAGAACATGCCTGCATACACTATTGTGTCCCTAGCTTGAAAATCAAGGAAAAATGTGTGCACATACTTAATGACAGACTCCAGCCCCTCAGGGTGCAGTCATCATAAGCTGATACAGAGCCCCACAACCACCAAAACAGAGCTCTAGGTCAGAAGGCAGTTGCCTACACTGTAAAACCATGATCATTATTTCATTTTTTTTGTTGTTGCTGATGTGGTCTGGAAGAACACGTGAGCAGTCCTCTCAGCTTGGCACAGCATTTACCAGCACCACTGCCAGAAATTTGGTTGAAGTGCAACCAAATTTGATGGCATTAAAAGAAGGTATGTATGTACCAAGAGGGGTCATGTAAATTAAAGTGTAAGCTAAATTATTTCACAAGCAAGATCTACACAAGAAAACATTTACTGCAACTGAGTCTGCAGTGTATGCCCCACTTAGGGGTAGTGCCAAGAAAGCAAAGGCATGAACCAGTACTCAGGATAAGGACAGGGTTGAGGATTTTTCTACTGCAAAAAATCTGTATGCAAAAGTGTTATCTATTCTTCAGTGTTTGGCCAGAGTGTGACAGAACCCCACACATAGTTTTTTAAGCATAAAGTTGTAAGCTCGGGCTTTGAGGTTCCCAAACAAACCTTCCATTGAGGTTCCTTTCAACAAACCCAGCTAGCATGGGAAACAGACCAAGATGTGTATGGTACCCTAAAGGCATGAATTATTCACATCATTCATTTTACCTGCTATCTCCTAGAACCCCTGAGTGAGCATTTCCTTTTCAAGCTGTATGTAAAATGCATTGAGAAAGACCCAGTTGTTTGGATGGTACCAGATTTGCATCTGTATTAGAAATATTCTTCCCCTCTCTCTCTATGTCCCCCAATGCAGTGCAACTGAGTCATTATTTCTCATTTTAATAGAAAACAGCAGGGTAATTTTTATATAAGACAAACCAAACATCATGTGAATCATGCACAAAATCTTTTATTTTTCCAGGAAGGATAGAACCCTGAAAAGAATTGTTAACAAATAGTGGCATACTACTTTTGGTGCTCTTCTGCCAGCCAGAAAAAAAAAAAAAAAAAAAAAAAAGGCAGCAACAACAAATAAAAAGAAGCAAAGAAGCTCCATGGTTTATCAACTATACTACTGAGCCTCTTGGCCATCACCGTAAATCTCTTAAAATTCTTGCTCCTGTTTTGATGGAAAACATTCAGTTCTATAATAACAGTACTTAGATAACCTGTACTTGACCTGTCTTTGGATAGTGATGATTTTCCATACAAGATGTTTTACTGTGATAACACAGCGATTCAGACACTCTATCTTAAGGCAGCTGGTGTACAAGTGCTTGGCTCTGGAAATTTTTTTTCTCCTCTGCTATTTGAATGTAAGCTTCGTGCTGAAGGCCTTTCATGCCAAGCACATTCTCAGAGTATTCTCCCAGTTAATGCATTTCCATTAGAATTCCACTGTTTTTTATTTCAAGAACACAGCACTGCACCCATGGGAACTGAGCTTTTCAGGTGTTAAAGAGGATTTGTTATAAAGAAAGTGATTATAATAGGATTTAATGTAATTGAAAGTCAAGGTACAGTAGCCATACACTGTATCAGAGACAGCATTAAACTTGTTTTGTGAGTGAAGGAGTTTTGCTAAGTAAAACCTGGGGCCACAATGAATAGACCAGGGTGGAAGACCTCCTGCTGTTGTGCTCTGTTCATTAGCCTGTGCTGTCCTGACTGCTTTGCTCCCCAGAGAGGCAGGGCAAGCAGCAGAGCTGAACTACCAGAGGCTTGCAACAGCGTGAAAAAAACCTTCGGAAATAGCAGAGGCAGCTCCCAAGGATTCAGCCCATCCACGCAGAGCCCCATCCTGCAGGTTCTCACCAGCTCTGGAAGAAGTGTTTCCAGCCACGACCCCAGGTAGGTTGCACGGATGGCCTGGCATTGCAAGGCAATGCTTTTGTGCACTGTTGCACAGGACCAATGTGAAACTAATTTGACTCTTCCAGAAATTCACTGAATTCCTCTGTACCATCTACCCCGCTGACACTCAAAGGAGTTGTCAAAACTCTCTGGAAGAACCCTGTTCCCCTTAATTGCTTTCCTTGCATCCTTGAAATCCTGTGGACAGATGGGCTTACAGTATCTCACATATTTAAATAACCCTTAGTATCAAGTAATTGCCATTCTTCAGAATTTTCATCTTCTTTTTTCTTATCATAGCTTGCACTCTTTACTTTTGGCTTCATTCCTGCTCTCTCTCCATTTTCCAGAGGATCTTGCTTACCTCAAACAGCATTTTGAACTTCGCCATTTAATCATAATTTGTTTTCTCTTTCTTCCTGCTTTCTTTTTAGCTGCTTCTGTGAGTGCTACAGTGTCCTTAGGTAACTTCTTTCTCGATTGGATGTGGGTAGTAGAAGTCATTGCTATTATCTTTTATTACACTTCTTCCCTTTTTGCTATTCTTCAACATTATGCATTCAGTAACTTCTCCAAATCAGAGGTCAGGAATTCAGACTTGCTAGTATTTGGGCACTTTTATATCCCTAGCTGACTTGGTCAAAATGTTTTTCATTTAAAAGACAAAAAAGTTTCTTTCAATAAAAATGTACTTTCAAGGAAAGAAAAATACTAACTTAACAATGTTTTCCACAGCAAAGAGAATTGTTCCAGAAAGAAATCAGTTCAGATCAGACCAACCCCAACTACACCAAGGCTTTAACCAAGCTACTGCTTCAGTTTTCACTTCTCACAGGAAATCTCAAACGAAAAGCCTGACATTTTTCTTTCAGATTTCCTAGAGATATAATTGGTATTTGGAGGTCACAATAAACGTAGGTGACTGCATACATCTGCCTTAAAAAAGCAGTGACAGCTCTGTATTTTGGGTCTTCATGAATCTGGTCCTTCATATCAAACAAAGATGTTTAGAAAAATTAAATATTTTCATGCTGAGCGTAACTTTCTCACAAGATGTTCTTTCCTAACTGACACAGAATGTATGCTCGAATTTGAGTCAACCACAAATCAAACAACTCGAGGTTTGCTGCATGTGTGCATACATGAACCAGCATCATAATCATCATTATACACCACTCCTTTGCTTGCTGCCATCCCTGAAACACAGGCCCCTCAGTGGTGTTTCATGGCAGCAATTACAGCAGCATGAGCAGCAACCAGACAGGTCCAGTTTTAAGCAACATGTCCCCAAATGGTGTCCTTTTCATGCCCCTCCCCTTCCACAGCTCAAAAGCTGCATAAGGGTAAAGAGCAGACATTCTGCTGTGAGCAGACATCAACCAAGGAAAGTAGATTCTCATTTCAGAAAGGAAACAAATGATGTACCATCACCTGAGGAGGTGGAGGGTGTTGGGTCAGAAAGGGATGGCTGTTTATTTTCACGGCTTCCTTGCTTCTGGTCTTGCAAGTCCACTTCAACAGTCTCCTAGATTCGGCATGAAACTGGAAATCCCAGGTTCATCATTCCCATCCTTCTCCTATTCTGGTTACAGTCCAGGCAGCATCTGCAACTCTGAACCATCTCTTTTATTCTATTTCTCAAATGCACAGTGACCATGTGGTCCTAGCATTCCTCACACACAGAAGAGAGAAAGCTATTTGCGCTATTATTTCCTTTATTTCTGCCACTTCACCTCTCTTTTTTGAGACAGGATTTGTATTCTTTCTTTCTGAGGAAGGAAAAAAAAAAAAAA
>WEIU01015114.1:59411-86805 GCA_013389925.1 Aegithalos caudatus
CCCCCCAAATATTCCTCTTTAAAAGCAGGGAAGTTTCTGCATTTGTTCCTTCTGTTGTTCCATTTGTTCCCGTGTTTCTCTAAATCTGAAATAAGTCATCTCCTCTGCCCTTTGTTTATGGGGAGAGCGTGTTGGAGAAGCAAAAGAATCAATGCTCCACTCATCAAATGGAGGAGTGTTCGGCATTCATAACGCGAATGGATGAAAATAAATGCCTCTGGCCGCAGTTCTCGCCCTGCTGTTCCGGCTGCGGCTCGGCCGGGCCTGAACCCGAGCGGTGCAGAGGGAAAGGAAAGGAAAGCAAAGGGGCCTCTCCTGAGTTTCCAGTGTGACGGGCAGAGCATTCAGGCATGTGCAGACATGCCAGTCCTGGCCTGTGCTTTTTGGGTTTGTTTTTGTTTGTTGTTTGTTTTAACAGCTGCTAATAATTGCGTTATCCTGCTACAGAAGTACTTCTGGGAAATGGGGATCTTTGAAAGCACCGAAGTGATAGGAGGAAGATGCCGCTTCCCTCCCCCCACTCTCCTTCACCATGTTCAGATACAAACAGCATTCCTGCCTCATTCCCCTCTGAAGTTAAAAAGACTTAAATTCTTTACAAGGAAGGTCATCCTTTCGTAGCCAAAACCCTGTTTGCTTTTGCCTTTCCACTTGCTTTCAAATGAAACAAAAAACAACCCTGAGAGTGCGCAGCAGCCCACTTCACCAACTCGGAAATTAAGCAAAACAAACTCGGGGTGGGGGAGACTGTGTTTCATCTGTGTGTGTGTGTGTGTGTGTGCGCTCAGCTCAGTGCACTTCCCAGCAGCTCTTCCCCAAATGCTGTGCAGAGTGTTCCCAACGTGACCCGATGGTGGGTTAGAAAGCTCTGGGCACTCGGGCAGCAGTCACACGGTGTTCGGGAGCTCGGTGTGCTCACTCAAAGGAACACTGTCAACTGCCTTTAATAGTGTTAAATATAATTTATCGATTCTCCATTGTTTGTAATAATAACCTCCCTGAAGCTTGAGAATAATGTTTTCTTTTCCCCTGCAGATTTTGTCCTGTCAAACATTTATTTTTTTTCGTGGTGTTGCTAATAGACCTTGAAATTAACATCGCATTTATGTTTAGGATCTATACCACGATTGTTTGTGCTGGTGCTCTGCACTCATCCATCAGCAGAGCAAAATAGGCGAAGGAAGATGCATCTGAGCCCCTTACCACCCTGAGAAAAAATGGGTCAAATTCTGCCCTGAGACGTAGGCACAGAGCTCTCATTAAGGTCAGGGGGAGCTGGCTGCATACGTGTCACTGAGGCAGGATTTGGCTCGGTGCTTACTAGCCAACTGGTGAAGCCAGAGGGGGCATAAAGTGTTTGGGGGGGTGTTTTAATATGTCCCATTTAAACATTGGCTGTTGGGGATTTTGTTGTCATTCTGTGACATCAGGTATGTTGAACATGAAGAAAAGTATCTCTAATTACCTATAAAATTAAAATAAGCCTTAAAGTGATTTAAATTGGGGCCTAAACCCTTTGAATAGTCACCTAAGAAAAATTACCAAGCTCTAAGTAAAACAGGAAGACTGGGTTTGTCAGACTTGCTTGTGTTTAAGAAAATGGCAGTTATTCCACTCTACATTAGCAATTAGTATTAAAATAATTTATAATTTATTTTTAACTTTTTTCCCCTCTTTAACAAAACTGCAATAAAAGTTATGATACTATTAAAAGTACATTGTGTGAGAACCTCTGTAAAACACAGTTTCAGGGTCCCAATTAGCAAGCAGGAATTAGGAAATATTTAAAGGTCCCCTTGTTATACCTGCAAGTATCTCTTTCTTTCCCATGGAAAATGAGAAATGAGCTGGAATGTAAACAGGGGGGAGGAGGAGAATAAGAAATGCAGCAGAGTGCATTTGGGATAGCCAAATCCTATGGCTTTGCACAAGGCCTCTGAATTGTAGGGAGGGGGTTTCCACCGCTTGTAGAGAGCTGATGATGCATGGAAGGCTGACGCTGCAAAACAGCCGGCACAGGGGGAAGGGAGCAGGGGGAAGGAGTAGTATATATAGCTTTTCACCTTTTGGTCTCTCTTCAGTTCACTCTTCGCCCATGTTTTGAAATTACTCAGTGCAACACAACCTGAAGAAATAATCACACTTGCAAAACCTGTGTGTATCCAGAAATTCATCTTTATGTAGGGCTCACATACAAGAAATAAAAGCTGCGTGATTTATGGCATTTTGTTGCACTTCTTGGCCATTGCTAATGTTTTCTTCATTGAGAAATGGCAAAAGCTGCAATTTGGATTTTTATCGTGCCGTTCGCCAGCCTTCGCCCCAGCCCCCTTCCCTCTTTTTCCTTTCCTGGGTGAACTTGCTTTGAGTTTAGGAGATGAAAGTTTATGGAGGCAGATGAGTGTCAAGGGGACTGAATCCAAACACAGAGCCAATGAGCATGTTGCCAGATTTTATCTACCCTCACTGAAAATACAGTATCCAGAAAAAGATGAGTGATTATAAAGGAGAGTGACTTAGCCTCTAACTTACACAAAAATTCTTGGATGGGTTTCTGGTTTTCTTTTTTAAACAAACAAAACAATGTTTCCTGGTTGGCAGTTCCCAAAGTCTTTCCCTTTTTTTCCCATTTTTTGGCACATTGCTGAAAGGTCATGCTGATGTATTTCCAAAACATGCTCATTGAGTACAGCTTTTCAAAAAATAAGAGCCCCTTTCTTTAAAGCCTGATCCTCCTCTCATTTAAGACAGGAGACAATATTTCAGCTGTTTGCTGGGATACAGTAGTAGAGCCTAATCAGAGAGTCAAACTCTCACTGTACAATTAAATATAGACGGAGTAGCAGCAGCTAACTCCTAAAGCTGCTGACACCATTATTATACAATCCTGTTTACCATTGGTTATGTCTGCCAGACTATAATGGTTCAGGCTAACAATGCTTGTGCTACTTTGCAGCCTCTAGTAAAGATTTCTGACAATGAGGAAAGGGCTGAAAGAGCTGTTTCTCATGTTAAAATACTCTAGTGATAATTCCTTCAAAAGCCCTCATTCCCTATGCACTTGGGGGAAGGAACTTAAAACCCAGTATGCTTTATTCCTGGGATGAACCATATTCCACCAAGATATTGCCAGATGAAAATCCTTTCGAAGATTGCACTCTCCATATGTTCAACGGGCTGCAGTTTTCAACTGCTGAGTTTGTTTAAGCACCATGCATTAGAATGCATACAGACAGGGCTGCTTGAACTAAAGGTGCACAAGCACACTTCGCCTGCTGCTTCCAAACATTTGAGTTTGTTTGCAGGAATACTGGCTTGCAATGTGTGCACATGTACGTAGGTGCACGTGTGCATGCGTGTGTGTGTGTGTGTGTGTGTGTGTGTGTGGCTGTCCTTGTTTATTTGACTTAGGCAAGCAGGCAGGAGGATGGGTAAATGGACAAAGAGCTTAACTAGAACTCAAGGAACTTACACTCTGTTCTTGGCACAGCATCAGGTTTCCTGCATGACCTTGTATAAGTCACTTATTCTGTCGTGCGCCTCCATCGTCCTTGCCTGTAAGAACTTTCCTTCCTTCCAGTACTGTTATATAGTTAAGATCCATTAATGAACCATGCAAGAATTGGCCAGGGGGCAGAGAGGAGGGGTGCGTGTTAAAGGAAAACTTTCTTGATACTTGACTTGAAGGATCTCACTCCTTCCAGGTAACTTTAACTGAAGAATAAATAACATTATCAGTATCCACTGTTGTGTTGTAGCAGTGCTCAGAGGCAGTAGTCATAAATTTGGAATCTGTTGTGCTGAGTTATGTGTGCAAGCAAAGGACCAAAGTATGATATATTTAGCCTCAAAATTATCATCAGAAGGATTTCCATAATCAAAGTCAGCATTGCAGATCTTTGTGCCCAGCTTTTGTTTTTCTAGAATTTTCATATTTAAGGGAGCACAGTGTGAACTCACTGAACTCACAAACATTGAAAGTTTCAAGTACTGCTCTGATACGAAGCCTGCTGCTCTCTCCTTAAGCTGTTTTCAGTAAGGAGTGAAATCTTGCTGGCTTCTGGATAGGGCTTTTGTCTAAGGAGTTAAAGCAAACACCAGTGTGTTGCCTTTAAACTCCAGTCCTGATCCCAGTAAGTTTGCAGAAGGCTGAGAGGCTTTGAAAAGAAAGGCAGGTTTTTTGTCACCTTTGACACGCAAACATCCCAGCAAGTTACCTTGTTGTTTATTTCCACTGTGCAACCCCGAACACGCTGCTTTCAGGGTGCTTACCTTCCATAGCACGACCTTTCAAGCAAATATATCCCTTCAAACTTTGGAATTCAGCGAGGTAGAATTAAAATCATTGACCTTTCATTCTCCTTTCCTCTTAGTCCACCTCCCTCTCATATGCTTTCCCTTTAATAACCAAGAAGCACATCTGCAGTTTTTTGCTGTAAACACTGCAAAAAGCATTAAGGTTTTTAAGGTAACCTTGGCAAAATCCAAATTAGAAAATATACTGCAGGGATTCACATTTAACCTCCAAGTTATTTCACAGCATAGCTGACAGCTTGCATTCTTCAGAACCTTGTATTGTTTGCTTTTTTTCTTTCCTTCTTTCTCTCTGTAAGCAACAGGACAAAGAAAAAAACACACACACCCCCCAAAAACGCATAGGAGATTTTTTTTCCTCCATTAGCAGCCTGATATATAAAATACACATGAAGAACCAGTTCCTTTTCTAGTCACTGAACTAAAAAGAGACACCACAGATTCCTTGTAATATTAGAATAATTGTCAAATCAACAACAGCCCCCCAAAAAAAGGTCTGGGTTCCTTTAGAAAAAGTTGTATAGCTTATTACTTGATGATTTAGATCTTTAGCTTCCTCCCCTCTAGTCAGGGCCACTCAGCCAAGAAACAACCTTCTCTGTTCAAGTCATCAAGATATTGTCATCATTTCCTAACCCTGCTAGTGCCATCACCTCGGATCATCCTGCAGAGAAGCAGGGAACCAAAATCAGTTTGGGGCAACAAGTTTGTGCAGGCACAGAGGCAGTCATTCAGGATGGAGGGCATCTGCTCAGGCTCACTGAGAGAGCAAAAGAAAGAGAAATATGCTGCAAAGGCAAGAGGTGGGGTTCTGTTTTTCTCAGAAACGTGCTGCACTGTAGGACTGTGCCTTTTATTTTTGGCACAAATTGCTGTAGCAAATTATATAGCTTATCAGATGTGGTTTGTTAGGCTCAGTAAAGAAACCACTGCAAGGACTTGTTTTCCTTGTTGTCTGCACCCGATTATGAGATGGGCACAAATCAGATTCCTGATGTTGCACAGGAACAAGGTTGAAACTCCATGGGCCTTGTTTTTCCTGTAACCAAATTAAGCGTGATTGGGTTACAAACCAATTCAGCTCAGTTGGGTTGATTCCCTCTCTTGACTGTACACAAAAAGTAGTCTGCCTGTTCACCACGATGCTCAGGGATTTTCTGGTGGATAGGAAGCTATGTGCCAATTTCAGTGATTGCACAAGCTCACACAGCTCCTCTTCAAACAGCTGAGAGGGAGTGACGTGCCCTTGCTCCAGAGTTACATTTGGTCACTTAAGTAAGTGTGAGAACCCACAGACTGAAGGATCAAATCCTGCAAGCTCCTGTTTTCTTCTCTAGAGCCCAGACCAGCCCAAAAGGATGTAAACATGAATTAGAGGAGGTGAAGAAGGTATTTCAGAGTACATTAATAAACAGGGTTTACCTACAGCAACTCGGGAGCAAATACAATTTTTTTTTCAGTTCTCCGGGCTACTGGAAAAATAACCTTAAAGTAAAGGGGTGGACAGTGAGGAGATTAACACCATCACTTCAATCCACTTGCATCTACTAAGACACCCCTAAGGCACTGTCACCTCTGAAACCTGTTTGCCCCCATGCCGGTGGTCCCTGATGAGTAGATCTACCCAGCAGTGAATGGCTGGTGCCAAAGGTAGAAAGGAACAAGAGGGAGAAGATAGGCCAAATAAAATTTCCTCAGCCACCCATCTGTTTTCAGGGGAAGAGAGAAAATATTTCATTTTCTACCTGTAAAGAAAAATGGATTCATGTCACATCCTTCCTTGATTATCGCCAGCATTATGCAATTCAATAGATTTGCTGTCTTGATTAGACAGGCAGAATAGAATTTTAATTGTGAGGCTCTGGAAGGCAAAATGGAGAGATTTGTATGAAAAAACTGGGAGGCAGCAACATTATTGGAAGGCTGAGCTTTTTATAGTCAGTCTTTCTGCTTCATTCGACCATCTGCCTTTACTTGTGCTCTGCTGCTTGGGGTTGAGAAGTTGCTGGCTTTAAAAATGAGCCACAAAGTTTAACCAGATAAATAAATGTGTGCAAGATCTCTCCCTACTAGAAGAACAGCCTTCAGCATTCCAGCTACATATGCTGACAAAAAAAAAAAAAAAANNTTAATTTTAGCATTGTTTTTACTGTTTATCAAACAGAAATTATGCATGTAGTTGCTTGCACAAGTCACAGTACAAAGAAAGTCCCTTTCATAAAGGCCAGAGAAATGCAGACTGATAGAACTATTTTACTGGGGGGCAAACAGCGAACTTATATATTTTTTTTAGACATATGCTTATAGGTATATTGGTAGGAAGGGGAGTTGGCTGGCCTAGGTTAGTGTTTGCAGGTCAGGGAGAAGGTAGGAGTGTCTGAGTCAGAAGCCAGTGCTAATTTAGGGAATCTGGGGCTTCATTCATGTCAGAAATCAGTGCTGCACTCAGTTCTAGGACCAGGTGAATGCACGTGTGGAGTTTCTGATACCTTAATTCTACATCAGTGCTGAATTTACTGGCTAGGCAGGTGGGCAGTAAAGCTAGAAATTTGGGTAGACAAAACAGTTTGAGTGGTATGTGGTATGTAGTCTTCACTACAGGGATTCAACTAATTTTGGGACATTAATTGTAAACAGTGGTTTTCTGAGGTATAATTTTCTCCCTGCTTTTTTAATCATAGGAACACTAGAGACAGAATACTTCAGTTCCACAGGTTCATACATGGATTGTCCAGAACTCAAATAAACAAATTCCAGCCCAAATAATCCATACTGAGTTTGGATTTAACTCACTATGAGCAGGCTCTTAACAGTTCAATGATGTGTTTTTCTCTCCATGAAAAATCTAAAAGCATGGTGGGTTTGTTCCAACAGGAAAAAACTATTTCAACCATAAGCAGTTTCAAAGGGCTGGGAATAGGTTCCCTGCCCAGATCTAAGCTTCTCCATAGATGAAATAAATATGCAAATGTATTGAAAGACACTGTTTCTACAAAGCAAGCAATTTATATCATTGGATTGGAGTGTCAGTATTTTGTTCTTACCTATAAAAGAAGCCCAGAGATCCTAGTGTCCAGTTAGTCTAAACATCTAAAAACTCTGGAAGTTTAAAGCTTCTGATCTGACAAATTATGCTGGAACTCTCCAAAGACTATTCAACATATGGAGATTTCAGAAATTTCTGCCTTCTTAATGGAAATATTTGCTTACACCACCTTGTTACCTCTCTTGGCTGTGGTCCTGGCAGTACAGCTGGGACTGCCTGGAACTCGAGCACTGTCCAGTAACCCCCTTGTTTCAGCTGCCATTTCACCCCACTGCGGTGACCTCTGGGAAAAGGCTTGCATGGCTTCCTCACAAACTCTGCTTGGTGCCATTTCTGCATCTGTACAGGAGGTGCAGTCTCTAACTGTAATGTCACCTTTTCTACACCATTTTTCACTTTTGTAGGTCTGCAACTATGCAGACTCTTGTGAAGGGTAAAAACCTGCACCATCACCTACTAAGTGGTATTTTAGGTGGAAACAGAAATTCTTCAGGTTTTTTTTACAGAGGTCAGCTAATCCATCACATTTTACTTACAATGTTCTTCCTTATCTCAAGGAATAAAGTATTCAAGGACTGTGCTCATACCTCAAATGGAGATTTCTTTACTGCTAGAAGAACTGCTCCAGTAAGAAGGGAGAAAGCAAACTTATAGCAAAAAAAAAAAGAAGCAGCTATAGAAATTAAACTACACCACCTTTAAACACTGCCAGAATAGTTGTAAATCTCATTTTAAGGCAGGGATATCAGACAATTAGGGACTGACTCAACAAAATACTTAAGATGTGCCCTTATACAGCAAAGCACTTAAGTATCTGATTATATTCAGTCTTGTCTTTTACCTCCGCATTTATTTATACATTTTGCACTTATACATTTATACATTAAGCCTGATTCTGAACAAGAAAAGCATGTCTGAATTTAGGACACTTTACTGAGAAGATCAAGATAATATTTCAACTGATTAACCAGAGTTAAGGGCTTCTCCTTCTCAGATAAATGAAGGACATGCTGATACAACTGAATTGAACAAAAACTGCAAATGCTTGCTGCCATCTCTGGAAAATGGTACCATTTCTTAGGGATCTCAAATGGAGCTCTCATGCCTGATGTCAGGCACCTGCATATGGAAATGTTGTTATTGCTGTGTTAAACTCTAATCAGTTGCTATTACTGTAGGGGTTAGGCAAGCGAGTTTGGAATTTGAACCTGCACAAACAAAATCCATGCACAGAGCAATGGGCCATCTACAGCAACAAAGAAAATGTATGGTCCAGCTGTTCTAAGGCCTCTCCTTTCTGTGCCTCACAGAATCAGTACTGCTGTGCTTAATGATAACACATTTATCAAACTACACAGAAATAGGTGTTAATTTTAAAATGTATCAAGTATAAAAGAGAGAGAAAAAAAGAGAAAAGCATTTCTGCAACCTTCTGTTTGTGGACATTCCGAATTTCTATTCTAAACACGAGTCTAACATCATTCCTGGAAATACCAGCTCAGCACTGTTGAACAGCAGTCTGTTTCTTTATATTTATTTTGCCCCCTCATATTTTCTTCCATTAAAGTTTTGCAATGTACACAAACAAACTGCAATGAGAAAAAAAAAAGACAAAAATGGAACGCATAAAAAGGCAGGCAATAGAAATGACCTTTGCCACTCCTTTGACAGTATTTTGCACATTTCTCTGCTAGTGGCTAAGGTTTGTGTTTTTTTTACACTTTCAGGCAACCGTAGATGATAGCATGAATAAAATTGTATGGTGTCTCATGAATTTAACAGAAGCATTTTAGAGGCAATAATTGCTCTTTCTGGAGTGTACTTTAATTTAGAGATGGAGTTCTTCCTGTGATTTATGTAGAGCAGTATATTTTATACCATGTAAGGTATGCTTTTAAAACTGCCTCCTCACATACACACCTATGTGAAATGTACACACACTCTTTCATACACACACTCACACAAACATAAATACACAAATCCATAGATATAATGCACATACATAAAATGTGGCTAAATCCAGGTATGAAAGCAATGTTTATAGAAGTGCAGAAATTTCAAATTATTCTATCCCTAATTAGATCATATTTTGGTATAACACAGAGCCACAATAAATTATAAGCAAAAGATGACAGTCAGTGCTTTCCAGGGGTAGAGGTCAGGGGCAAATTTTGGGTCTTTTTTGGAATCACCACAGATTTCTGATTAACAGAAATAACCAGATGCTGATTGCTTTGTGGTTTCTCTTCCTTTCAATACATGCCCAAGAAGATATTCTGTGTGTATTGAAATGCTAAGGAGACAGAAACATGGCATCTACTTGTCTTCAAGATTGTCATCGTCCACAAAGAGGGTGGCAGCCCATTATATTAGTTAAAGTACAGATTGCAACAAACAGATGTATGCAGCTGATGGGCCCATTCTTTCCATCTGCCAAAACACTTTCTCTGCCTGCTACGCATGGTGCAGACAGCACTGTGTGTTTACTGCTGCTCTCCACCAAAGTAACCATGTGAACATGCTAATGCCAGTGACCCAGTCACACTCTGCTATGCCTGGCTTAGTAACGTGGGGACTAGAAGCCAGGAACTTTATTCAGTTTTTTTCTTCCACTTGCTGCCTTTCCGTTTTTCCTGTCCCACAAATTTGACGAAGATTTCACAAATTTTCCCACTCTGAAGCAAAAGGAAACCAGCCTTGTGTAATTTTTTCCATATACAAGTGAGGCTGGCCCATTGCACCCTAGCCTTCAGATGGGGCAGTCAGCCAGGACGTAATACTTTGTGTATCCAAGTCCCTGGATGGCCATTTCCCCAGCTGCTAAACTCCAGCCAGAAGACTCTTGCCTAAAAGGCACTGTTTGTCGTCCCCTGTACTGGAGAACAGCCACATTAGATTGTGATTGTTCCTGTGATGCCTTAGGACCCTGGCATCCTGCATCCCTCATAAGCTGGTTGACTAGTGGGCTAATGATCTAGCGTGAAACCTTTTCTCTACTGCAAAGATATTTAATTAGTAACAAGAGGTGGAGTAGTTGGAATGGAGGGGCAGAAGACAAAGAGCAGCAGAGTAGCCCAGTGCTTCAGACACCCTCCTTACTTCATTTTCAGGAAGACAGAGAAGTAAACCCATGTCTGCTATCTAACTGAGATATGGAGACAGTTTTCTTTAACCTAGGAACCAGTTCTGTTAGCCTTTTTCACATTCACTATTCTTTCAAAAAATATTCCCATTTAAGTTGGGTACCTGTAGAAGAAGTAACTGTTTAGCATGAGAATGATGGGCCAAGGCCCCCTACAACCTAGGCATAAAGGACTGGGGCTTTTTCATTTCTTTCTTCTCCTCCATGTGTCCTTCTGTGAGTCCCTCCCTGGAAATGGAAATGGCGTATTGTAATGCAGATTTCCTGCAGAATCTCACAGATCACTCTCTGCAGGGATTTCACTCTTCAGCTGAAATACTTTTCAGCCATGGTATTGTTCATTTATTCAACAGCTTTATTTTTAAACATGGAATACTATAATTGTGCATTACTAATTCCTTTTAAAAGCATTATAGTGTTTATTTTTTGATTGAGGCTTGAGGGCTTAAGATCATTTAGCTGAGTTTTGTTGGTGTCTTTTTTATTCCATTATTTATGAATTTAAAATACACTATGAAAGGATTAAAAGTAAAGTAAAAGACCTCAAAACCCCACAAGTCTTGTTTTCCTTACTTCAATCCCAGCACCCAGTCTGTTTTCTCTTTCATGCTTTCTGCAGAGAACCATTTTCTTTAATGTAATCACTGGCTGATTGACTCTTGCCTCTGTTTTCACTTTGCTCCTATTTTTGGAGGTCACAGAAACAGCAAAGGTTTCATTTAACTTCTCATTAGAGACCACACTCCGGCCCCAAAGCACGCAAGAACCTAGAGTAAGGCAGAGAAACACCATCCACCTCAGCCCAGAGACGAGGTGTAAGACTACAAGAGGGAAGTGGGAAAACCTTTGGTCCTGCCCTGAATTCTCCCCCGGGAGCAGCTCTGGTTTCTGCCGTAATGCTGAAGTGACCAGCAGATGGGTCATCTTCAGCAGTGCAGTGGCATCTCCCTTACAATGGTTTCAAAAAGTTAGACAAGTCAAAAGGAGCGGCACAATGTTGAAGAGCCTCTCTCTACCCAGCAGGTAAAGGGAAGATCTCTGCCCTAATACCACTACTGCAGCTGGTACAGAGGAAAGATTTTCTGGGCAGATATCTAAGCTTTTGTTGTGCAGCTGCTTCAGAGAGATTAATCCAGTTTTTTGTGGAGAAAGGGGAAGACTGACCCACAGAAAACGAGATCCCTGTGGAGGAAGGAGGGGGGAAGGGTGGTATTGACTAGCTTCCCCCACTGTGGCAAACAAACTTTTGATCTGAGCCTACTCATTGTCTCACAGAATCACAGAATTGTTAGGGTTGGAAGGGACCTCTGGAGATCATCTCCCATGCATGCTGTATGCCTTACCTGTGGTAACACTTCAGCTGTGGGAGAACACATTTGTCCCGGGCCTGTTCTTATTGTGGAAATCCATGGTAGAGCCTGGAGAAATCAGTGCTGTCTTCATAGTTCAAGCTTGCTGGCAGTACCAGACAGGATGGCTCAGGGGATCTAAAGAAAATAACCCCTCAACTACACTATTTGCTGATCAGTTACTAATTCTTTTTTCAAAAAGAAGCAGGAAGGTTTGTCCTTGCAATGACGACTACAGCACACAAAATTTGCAGTCTGGCTCACAGAAAAATCCTGAAGCATTAAGCTGATGTTCAAAAAAGTTGTTTGCACCTTACTGTTCAGAGCAAAGTTTGAGATCTGTAGACATTAATAGGTCTCAAAGGTACTTAACTAGGGAGGACTTCATCCCACTGAAAGCAAAGCATGGGATTAGTTTTGCTGAATCTGAACCTCCAAAAACCTGTGCTGTATTGTTGGTCTGGAAGTAATGACCACAGGTCTTCATTTATATGTCCAAAGTAAAAAATATCACAAATAGAAAAGGCCTATTTAGACTTAACAGAAATACTTGCTATGGGCTAACAACATCTTTATACACAGATCTCTGCCTTAATTTATCTACATACACGGAAGCTCTGCCTTAAAATGTACATGGGCAGTTTCTGTTGATGCATGTAAACATAAATTATTTAATAAAGAATAATTGATTTAGAATTGTAAAAAATCAGCAGCCTTGCAGAGAAAAGGGACAGCAGTAGACAGATACATTTTAAGTACTAATGACTCTGCCTTATGAGAGTAGCTTTACCCGGTGTATAATGTATGAGTGGTAAAATAGGTCAAACCCTGGAAGCATCCACATCTTTGAAATCATTATGAATACAATGGTTTTACTGCATCAACAATTGCATAAGAGCTCCAAAGCAAAGGCGCATGTGGAATGCAAAACATAATGAAAATCCTGGCTCTTGTGTTGCAGATTAGAGAGCTACTACAGATTTTGGATCCTTTCCCAATTTTAATACAGTTACCTTCCTGTGGCCAGCACTTCTACGTTTTCATTTTTGTGTGTGACAGGAATTCGCTCCTTTGTTCTTTTTGTACAGTTCATAAGATTTCAACTGTTTGTGATACACAAAATTTGGCATATTGGCAATGATAGTAATTTTTATTCAAAGAAAAGTTTGGCCATCCCGTTTGTATTCTGCTAGAGCTCCCAGGGACAGGGGAGGGCTTCATCCCATGACATCCCATCCCCCACAAACAGGGGAAGCTAGTTCACTGCCTACCTACCAGTGCAGCTAAAGTTATGTCAGTGCCAGGTAATGAAAAGGCTTTGTTACTTAACAGGCAAATAATAGAGAGCCTTTGTGCAGGGATAATTACAGTGGTTTGGGTATTCCTGGATTAACTCTTGGGATGAACGTTCATCTCTGTAAATCACTAATAAATACACATTAGCACCATGTCTCTCTCTATTTTATACTCTAGTCATGTTGGTCATGCTACTCACAGGTTTATCTAGGGCTGACTATGAAGTATGGGCTTCGATGCCCTTTGTCCATCCTTGCTGTATGACTGTAACATAACAATCAGATCTTCCTGGATTTCAGCTCCATCAATCTGTCCTCTGATAAAGCAGCAACAAGGTTGCATAGCATGCTGGCTGCTGGGAAGAGTAACTGGCAAATATTTGCAAAGCATTTCAAAGAAGCAGAGCCTGACTCACTGCAGCATTACTTCAGTTTTGACATCAGTATTAACCATTAAAATTCATGTCACTATCATCTGAAGAAAAAGAAACAGGTGCTGAGAAGCAAGCCCATAAAGGACGATATGTAATTGCTGCTCTCCTTGCACTATTTCTTACCTGTTATTTTTGCTGAGTTACCATTTGTTTGAGCCAGTTCACCACACAAGTCTATGTAGGGTCTATGCTGAGAACAAGGGAAGGGATGCAGGGCTTTGATGAGTACTGGAGATGCCTGGACAGAGGAGCGGGAATCACCTTTGCCTGGGCCTCTTGCAAATGTGAAAACATTCTGGGTCAAAGACTGGTTTCAATGGAAAGAAGAAAAATGTTGAAATCATATAAGGAGCCCTAACTACTGATCACACAGATGTGCTGCCTGTCATGCCTTCATAATTTATGTTTGTGAAAATCCACAAAAGCCCAACACTTGGCTGGACATGCAGCCCCTTATTTCATAGGATAACCCATAGATACAGGCAGTGACATTGTGCCCGGTACTGTTACCCTGGACTTGAGGTCTGACTGAAGATTTCTTGATGAAAATTAGGAGGCACAAGGTCCAAATATTTTTCTTATACTTACAAGCAGTATTATTTAAAGTAAATTAGGCTACCTGACAGCCATTTTAGTCAGAGGGCTACAAAACAGCCCTCTTTGAAGGAAAAGTAAGACACAAAAGTTTATAGAGGGAAATGAAAAGTGGGCAAGTACTGCTATGAATACAGAATCAGAGTGCTGTAAAATTGCAGTGAAAATTGGAAATCCATAATTTTATTGCCAAACCTGGTTTTGCCTACAGTAATAGTCATGAACAGTGGAGATGGAAAAAAAACCCCATTAGGTCATTTTTCCTGTCTTCTTGTTAATTAAGAGTGTCTCCTTGCAAGGATTTTGACTGTTTTGTTCATTTTAAAAATAACTAAAGCTACGAGGGTTCAACTCATTCCCTTGGGAGACCATTCAGCAGACTAACAGACCTCACTGCTATGAAATTTTTCCTCATTATCAGCATGGATTTTTCTTTGTTCACTTTCATCCCCTTATTTCTAGCTATACTTGGTTGGACTACTTCTGTATTACATCAAATTCCATCATTTCTTTTCACACCCATATTTCTTTCTCAAGGCAGATACTGGGCTAAATCTGAGCTCCAGTGAAGAAACTGGATGTAAACTCAGAGTAGCGATTGGCTATAATAGGTCCTATTTTTACTACCTATTGAGCACACAAAGAAAATTACCTTTAAATTCTGAATGGGAAATCTGAAAATCAATTTTTTTCTTCAGGGAATCTTTTTTTTTTTTTTTCCTCAAGTATATGGCTATCTGCTTCTCAAATCCACTTAAGAACTTAAAAAGCAGCTTACAGACACCAGATTCTTCCCCTCCAAGAAAACTGAACTGACATGCTAGAGCTGCAAATTACATAGTAGTTCACATTTAAAGGGAAGGAATGTCTTTTATTTACTACAGGACCAGGACCAGGCATATCTTTGCTGAAATAGTTAGCTAAGGGTGAATGTGTTCTCTGCAAAAGGTCACAACAGGATATGTAGCACTTAAGTCTCAATTATGCTCTATTTATATGTCCCTCTGAAATTTTCCCTAATTGGGAGATTCGGGAATTTTTCTCCATTTAGCTATATTTTGGATATTTCACTGTCGCTGGGAGAAGGCATTTGTATAAGAGTCAATTAAATATTATGGATGATGATGATGTGAAGTAGACAGTGTAGCAAGAGAAAACTGTAAAGGCACTTAACATTGTTAACTAATATTATGCATGTTGCCCCTCTTTATTTTCACCCATTCTCAGGTATCTAACACCTTTAACATTCAATCACCTGTAACAAAAACGAAAGCTTTCTTGAAAATTGTTTTTCTTTTACCTCAGGAAACAGTGAGGAAAACACATGAATAAAGATACAAGTTTTCAAAACAGTGTTAAGCAGGGAGAATGTGCAAACAGGCTGCCAGCAAACACATGAATAAACACATTTCAGAAGCTTAATATTAGCTTTAAATTGAGCTAATGAAATTATAAAGATGTTTCCTGCTGTTTCTCTGAGAGATTTATTCTTTTCTTTGAAACACATTTTTCATAAAAGGATACTGGTCTCCCCATGACACCTTCTTTCAAACTGACAACTATTCTCAAGAGGGAAAAATAAAAAAGAGGACAAAATATTCATGCCCTTAGCCAGACTCCTAAGACCAGGTACCCACAGTTTGGGTAGGAGGGAACCTTAAGGACTATCTAGTTGCAATCCCCTGCCATGGCCAGACCACTTTCCACTGGATCAGGCTGTTCACAGCCCCATCCAATCTGGCCTTGAACATTTGCAGGGATGGGGAACCCACAGCTTCTCTGGGCAGACTGCTCCAGTGCCTCACTATCCTCTGAGTGAACAATTTCTGTTTACAATCTAAGATAAATCTCTCCTCTTTTAGTTTAAAACCATTCCCCTTGTCCTATCACCATCTGCCTTTGTAAAAAGTCATTCTCCTCTATTTTACAACCCCCCTTTAAATACTGCAAGGCCACAGTGAGGTCTCCCCAGAGCCTCCTGCAATGCTTCTGGTTAGTAAGCCATTGTTTTTTCTGTGTTGCCAACTTTCAGTGGGGGGATAACTGTCAAAATACATTTCTAGATCCCTGCTTCCTGTTTCTGGCTAACTCCTCCCTTCTTTTATGTTTTGCAGTTCATATAAAATGAACCACTGATGATTTGTAAACAGCACGTCCTTGTGAAAATAAGGACTGTCCCTTATTCCTGTGAAAATTAATTCATTCTGCTCAACTTTCCCTACATTATACACATTCTGGGATGACAGATTACTCCACTGTGAAGCCTCTGGGTCTAGTCAGCTGCATGGCAGTGAAAAGAATGTGTGGATTACAGGTGGTAAAAAATCAAAGTGAAAATAAAGAAATGGTTAAAACTACATTGAAGCCCGTGTGTGTATATCAAGAGCAAAAAAGCTCAATGCATTTTGGAGAACGATGCAGTGCACCGGTGAATTTCCTAGGCTTCTGTCTATATGGCAGACCCTTGAAATTAGCTGGTGTGAAACATGTTCTTGTGGTTTCATTTCCTCTGCAGGGTTTGGGTTAGAGTTTTGTTTTGTGGTTTTGCCTTTTGAGGGTGTTTGTTGTTTTTTCCCTCTTTAAGCAATGAAAAATGCAAGGGAAAGAAATTTACTAGTTCAGGCCCTCAAAGAGCAGGTTTACTATCCTCCATACACATTCTCGCCCTGTGTTTGTCACCATTTCCTAGCTCTATTACTGCACAAATCAATCTGCTTTATCATCCTCTCCTGAGAGCATGGTGCACAGTCTGTTTTAGAATATGTTTAAGTATTAGATACACATTCATGTTTTATCAGTTTATTTTTTAAAAAGCAAGTTCAAGGAACTGACGGTGGCAAAATTCACGGTAGTCTTTAGATCTTCTAGATACACCCTCTTCAGTTCTGTGCTACAGAGAAGGAAAGGTTTGTCACTCATTAACTAAGTGCTTGATGTCCTAAATGACAATGGCAGGCAGAAGTGCCTGCAAGGGTTGCTCTCAGTGTAAAACATTCCATTCCTCAAGGACCAAATGATGTGCAGCACTTTTTCTAGGCAAGGGACATAGGAAAAAAAAAAGCCCAGATGCTGCAGCTCAGAATGTGCTGAAGTTTCACCTTTCTCCTACTCTTCTGTTACTCAGAGTAGGGGACTTTAGAGTATGTTCTTGGGGGCATTTTTTCCTGGTATTCAGATGTCCCCGGTATTCCTTTGGACCTTTTAGGAATCCTTACATCAGAAGATGTGTAGTGGTTGAGACTGCTGACACTGGAAAATGTGGGAGGGTTCCCTGGGACCTTGATTCTCTCCAGCCTTGCAGCAGAGAAAACTTAGGTGACCTCCTAGCTCTCAGGGAGATTGCTTTGAAACTGCATGAAGTCATTCCACAAAATAATTTCCACAGTTAAAAGTTGGTGATATTAGTCCATAAATCAAACTTGTATTGCATTCAGTCCCTCCACTCCACTTTTCTCCTTGGAGACATGTAAGCAAACCAAGGTTTCCTTACTCCAAACAGTAAATAGCAGCCATTGACTTCTAAATTAATTTGAGATGTCTGTTTGGTTGAGATTGTAACAGGGCATGAAAGTGAAGTTGTTGTGATCATCAGATTCTTCGATTCTGAAAGTACAGTCGAGTCAAATATTTAGATTTGCTTCTGGTAAGCACTAATGTTTTCGAGAAATCCCACAGATAGGCTTGGCAGTCTTCCTTTCACTCCAGAAAGGATTTTGTGTCATCAGTTGCACCCTAAAACACAGAGGCTCATAGGAGAAATGCAAACTGACCTTTGCAATAATGTTGCTGATGTAAGGCAGCAGTAGGCAGCAGTATTATATAGATTTATATAATGTCTTGACCAAATCTATGTCAGTACAACTATAGTCTCAGCTTTTCAACAGTAGCTTAAGACAGTAGTAACAAAAATAATTGAGTTCTTACACTATGTTCTTAGCATAGATTCTAACAAAATCTGGTGAAATACCAAAGAGATTTTTTTTTTTTAAGTTTTGGACAAACTAGCAGGTTAAGTGGCTTTAATTTACTGGAAGAAATTCTTGTCTTACTAACTATCTAACCTTCCTCCCAACATCACTCGCTGTAGCACAGCTCCAGCAAAAGTACCTGTAATTCCCAGTGCAGACTGGTAGAGACAAGTTCACAGCAGGTTCCTGGACACTGTTTTGTCTAAAGCTACTCAGCCATTCCATGCAGCAAAGCTGCTACTGTGCTAGAACTCCTGCTCTGGCTGTGATCAGAGGGGCTGCGCTGCTGTTAGCAATGGGGAGGGATAAGGACAATTTTCAGGAAAAATAAAATAATAAAAAAAAAAAATTAAAAAAAATAATAAAAAAAAAAATTGGGAAACCTTTATGAAGGCAAGGGCATGGAAGTGACAGTTCAAACCAAGCAACTCCAAAGTGCTATTACTAATTTCAGAATCCTCTAAAAGTGTGAATAAAAGCATGAATTCAAATTAATCAATTGTCTTTTAAAGTCGCTGAGGTAGCACTCTGACTATTACCTGTGCTTTTAGAGTGCATCTCAAATGTGTCATTCAGGCTTCTGAAGACAAGAAAGATATGAGTGAATCACCTTGTTACAAATTAATCAACCTGGGATTAGAGCTAAAAATTTCAAAAGCACCTTAAAATGACTTAGAAATCTAATTCCCATTTTCAGAATTGACTTAGGCAGTTACATCCTGACTCTAGTCAAAAGTCAATGGGATGATAACTCCTAAATCACTCTAACACATCCAGAAATGTTACTCACTTCTATATGTAGCACAACACCAAGCACCTCCATAGTCCGGTTTGCCCTTCAGTGGACATCCCAGGCTTCTGCTTTTTCATCCCTGATTTCAGTCCACATTTACCATATGTTGTGCCTTCATTTTCATTAAACATTTTGAAAGATGGAGGTTTCAAACAGGGAGCTACTCATTCATTCATCTTTCCACACCAAAACCCAGCATCAGTGAAACACCAATTTCAGACATTATTTTTAACTAATGAAGAAGCAATATTTTTTCCCGACATTGACAGCGAAAATCTATCCACCCATCTGCATGTTTTAAAAGATAATACAACATGTACTACTGTCACATCTCAGACTAAGCGTGTATTTTGGTCTTATTCCAGCTACATGCCTTTTTCATAAGTTAATGGGCAATCATAGGATGGACAAAGTTTCATTTTGAGTCCTAAGGAAATAAAGCAATTGTTGAACTATCTGGATGGTGCTGTTCTTTCATTGACAGATTATGATAAAGTTCCTTTTTATCCTTGGGGCACTGGAAATATCTTTTTATTTCTCTGACACCTTCCACCCTGTGTCTGTCTTGTCCATTGTAACTGCAACATTATGTTAAGACCACTTCTATCACAAATGTCTGATTCCACTATGGCACAAGCTATAAAAAATAAACCAAAGAACACACATGTCTAGATTACACCTATTCAGAGGCATATACAAACATAATATCTTGCTCTCTGGTACAAAAAAGATGAACTTGCCAGTGCTAGTGAATGACCAGTTAGAAAAAAGAATTAAGATAAGGCAAAGAGGAGGTGAACAAAAGAAAAACCACATTCAGATCTGGAGGAAAATGATATTCACAGTAAGTCAGCAGTCACTCTGGCTTTCGGCTCTTTTTATGATTTGTCTTCCCCACCCCCACTCACCTCCCGCTTTTTCTATTGCTTACTTTTTAGTTCTTTTGCCCAAGACTCTGTATTTCTCACTCTTTTGTCATCTTCCCTACACAAAAGCACAGGATCTGGGGAAAAGGATCAGGGAAAGGGAAATTCCTATCCTGACATTTATTTCTTCAGTGACCTTGACAAAGTCAACTAATTTATTGTTTCCCTTACTGTAGCAAAATGGATAGGAATGAAAATGAACTCTTTTTCTGATAGTCACAACTGCTTTGTGATTCAACTGTCATCTGAGCCTGCTCTGAAACCCCAGACTAAGTTAGCACCGACTGGAGCTGTAATTGTTATCAGTAATGCCTCGCCTCTCCCCTAGACACACTTTCTATGGCGGTCAATACCTGTTCAGCAGCCGGTCATGGTGGGAGAATAGCAATCACCAGAATAAATGCTGTGCCCTTTCTCCCAAGCCTGTTGCATCTCAATAAACTTCACAGTGTCTCCAGCAAAGGGGGAATTCAAAAGGGTGGTCCCAAATCAGGACTCTGAAGGGCTTTGCATTCAGAATAAGATACTATGGGAGTATCATGATGACAGCTGCACTTACATCACTGAAAATAATTATTCTGATCCATGAACACAAGCTAAGCCGTAAGAATGGTCTTGTAAGCAAGGTCGGTTTTAATAGAAACATAAGTATTACGCATTACAGTCTATTATAAATTGGTTGTAATTTTCTCCTGACACTCTGTGAATTAAACTAGTTAGGATACAAAAAAAAAACCAACAAAAAACAACAAATGCCACAAAGCAGAAAGCAAGCTCAGTGTCTGAAGGTTAATGATTGCTCATGAAAGCTACAGAAATAAATTATCTGCCTAGGGACACTGTCACATGATCGGCACAAAAGCTGCAACAGCCGAAAATGTTTATGTAGAGAAAAAAACACTGTCAGCATCACAGCGCCCTTCCCCCACCGCCGGAGTGGAGTCCCGAGCCAAACAGCTGCTCCTGACTGCTTACATTAAACTAATTTGTGCTGCAACATTGCAGCTGCTTAATTTTTAGACTGAACTTTATCACCAAGAAGTGTTACAATAACAAGTGATCCAGCCCCATCTCTGAAGAAATTGCAAGTTCCTCAACAACAAAGGCAGCTTAAGGTGCCAAAATTCAAGAAAGAAGTACTAAGACAATGACCAAAACAATATTTTAAATCCTAAAAACCTACCCTCGCTTTTACTAGGAAAGACTTTAAAAATGGATTTGCTTCTAAATTAATTAGGGGAGTCAGATTGGGGGAGTCAGACTACGTCCCTAAGCGGACAGGGGTTGTCCCAAACCAACATCAGGGACCAGTGACCGAGATCCATGGCATAGGCTTATGGAGCACCAACGTGGAAGCAAGGTGAGGCGCTGGGGCTTCAGAGGGTCACCCACCCTTCCCATCTGGTCTCACCTGCACCTGGTGTTGCAAGATTGCACTGCAGAGCCCCATCAATTTTCACCCTCTTCCCTGCAGCCTTTCCCCTTCTTTTCCCCATATTCCCACTAGTTTGGGGTTCGTGTCCTGTAGCACTTCTTCCTGTAGCATCTTCTCGGCCACACATTCACTAATGTCTCCTTAAAACATTTATGGCACTCAACATGTAAAAAGAAAAAGTTGTTTTTAAAAAAAAATTTGGGGAAAAAACCCTAGCTCATTCACGTCCCAGCAGCTTGAAAGCCCTGACCTCCCCCTCACCCCTCCCGCTGCCTCCCCCCATCCCAGTCCGAAAAAATGCGTCCTAAGGCACTGGCACCGGAGGAAGTGTTTACAGAGAGTGGTGCGCCTTGGGTAACGCAAGTGCTGCTCTTACAAAATGTCACATGTTGTTCCTCCCCTTTTCCTCTGAATTATTTTCCTCTGTTAACATGCAGGGCTTCGTCTTTTGCTGAAACAGACACTGACCTGAACTGGTGGTGATTCCTGCCAAATATGCAGGCACTGTTTTGCTACATTTTGGAATTCGGTGAAGTCCATGTGTCAGGCATTTGCTTGCGCTCAGGAAACGCCAGTGCTCAGACCAAAGGCCTCCCCGCCCCCTCCCACCCCCAGTGTTTGGAATGCACAGCAACTTTTCAGTTTTTAATTAGTTTTAATAAGATTAATGTTTTTAGCTGTATATCTTGTTACATCCAGTATACTTATTAAAAAAAAAAAAATTAAAAAAAAATTTAAAAAAAAAAAAAAGGACGACTTAAACATACTGGTCTTAGTTATTAAGAAAACAAATGGAGATGGGGAAAAGAAAACCCACAACCCACCGAGAGAGCAATTATACAGTTAAACAAAAAGCTGTAGTTGCTCGCAGTGGTAACCGGGTTGCAGATAGACTGTTGTTTGCCTGTGTGCCTCTCTGTGCCTGGGGAGGAAAAGAGGCACAGGGAGTTGTTAATGTGAAAAAAGGGGTGCCCCAACACTATACCCCACCTTTCCCAGCCTTCCAAAGACCAGCTAGAAGGAGGAGATGCTGAATGAAATGATGGCTCTTTTCTGTTCAATTTAAAAGCATAAAATAAAAACAGAATCCCTTGGGGGCAAGGGGGAGGGTCTGTGTTTTTTATCAAAATAACGTTAGTCAGACTTTTACCCAACAGCAGGCACTGATGGTATCTGAAGTCCATTTTATTGCACCCCAAGTGTGTAAGAATAGGGGTGACTGGATAAACAGGCCTCAGGGGCTTCTGACTGCTATTCATGGAGCAAAGCTGAAAATGGAAAAAATATTTTAAGAAGAAAAAATTGAGGTAAAGGAAAGAATAGCAAAGTCCCTTGCACCCTTATCAGATTTTCCTCTCAAGCTTGGCCTTTAAACCTTTAAAACTTTATGGATATCTTAAAAGAACACCTCTGAAAGAAAAAGCCCAGCTACACAACTGGAAGTCATCTGTACAATGTGAGGGAATAATTGCAACTAAGGTAAAGAAAAAAGAAGGAAAGATGGTTAAGGAGTGTTCGGATCAGGAGTTTTAGGGGAAAAGGGGTATTGGAAAAGGAGGCTACCTCAGGTCCAGAGGATCTATGGCAGAATACAGAAGTATGGGAACACAAAAGGAGGAATCAAAAGGAAGCAGCAGCACACTGAGAGGAATATTGGTAGAGATTTACTTATCAAATAATACTCTCTGAAGTGAAGGAGCTCAAATACAGAGTGGGACTAAAAGCAAATGTGGGGATTCAATGATAGGTTGCAAAAAAATAGAATTTTCTGTCTCTGAAATTTCAGTCAAGAATATCTTCGCAGATTACAAAAAACAAACAAACAACAACAAAAAAAAATCCCACCACCCCATATGAATCTGTTAAAAGTGGTCCCAATTATAAAGCTCACATCTATCCCAGCCTCCTTGTGCAGTGCCAGCAGAGTGGGGAAAGGCATTCCCCAGGCAAAGGTGAGAGGTTCACCTCCTCCAGCCAGGTGGGCCCAGGGGTATCTTTGCATTCTCTTGCCCACGTCCATGCCAGGTGCCTCAGCCAGTGCATTATTCCAGTGAAAATGCTGGTGTACCCCTGCCACTCTAATTCTCTCCTAATACCTAAAAATATTCCCAGTCAAATCCTGGAGAAACTATGCATGTGTCAACAAAAAGATTTGGTTTCACTGAATCAACATTTTGCAATATTCTTCAGGAAAATCCCAGTCCAGCATAATATTCATGAGAACAATGAATACTCAGCCAAGTCTACACAGCCTGAGCACACATACACCTTTGTGTGATTCACTTATGATTATCCTGACTGACCTCTAATTCGTTCCTTTACCCTTCTTCCTCCAGATGCATCTGCACACTGACAAACCATTTTCTTTTCAAATCAATTGGCCAGGAGAAATGTTTCTCCATCTGCAGAAATTCCTACATTCACCATCCAATAAATTTACCCAGCTGTCTTTGTAGAGTGACATGGCAAAATAGCACATTCAGAGAAAGCCACATGAGAAATTAACTGTGTAAAAAAATACCTTTATCAAGGATTTTTGACCTCTGAACATTAATCCTGCTCTCGGGGACTTGTTTTAATATTTTAGGGTAAAAGGAAGTTTCAAAAATCTTTGATTTTCTACATCCACAAATTATTTCTAAGGACAAAGGCAGACTATACACACACACACACACACACACACACACACACACATATATATATATATATACACACATATATAGATACCAGAGAAGTTGTATATTAATAAAAATCATAACTTGGAGCCTGAAATTTTTCCAGCCTTGTAAAGTAGTAAAAGTAACTGAAAGGAGAAACCCTTTCTTTCCCTAGAGATCCTTGTGATTGCATTTAGCTCTTAAAACTTCTTGAAATATCAAATTTCAAACTCACCATATTTTAAAGTTGTTTTTTATGGCTGCCTCAAAGGCTTTGGATAGATATACAGGTGGAAAGTACCAGAGTTTACAAGCAAAAAGTAAAAATTATTTTCCTTTTTTTTTTTAATATAACCGCTTTGAAAATATTTTTTCTGTTGGCACAACACATGCATCATATTTCATGTGCAAAGTGCAAAGGTATAGGGTACTGTTCGTAACAGCAAGAGATGACTCACTCTATTTTAGTCATTAATAATGTGGCTGTCCCAAGTTCACACTGAAAAAAAACGACCTATCATGATATAATGTATTCTTACATACATATAATGTATTTTTATGTACATATACAAATATACAACTGTACTCTTCACTAAATTTTCCATTAGATACTGCACGAGGTGTACCACATTTATTTTAATTTCTGGCAATTATATATGGCTTATTTTTCTAATCATAACCTAGGCTGAAGCAGTTAATAAGGTATGCATTAATTTCTATTTCAGAGCATTAATGCCCATAGTTACAATATTCATATGTATTTTTATCACAACACATTAACGATGTATTATTTTCTTAAAGACAAAATATGAACTAATATATTTAAAGCACTTACAAAACATTTTGTTTTATACAGCACTGAATTACAGCAATAAATTTTGTGTTCAAGCTACTTCAAAATGTTTAGGGATGAGGAGGTATTGATTTTGACCAGCTCTTGGCTTTTGTTCTTTCTCTCTTGAAAGAAAAAAGTATTAAGGAATAAAATTCTCAACACCTAACCCTTTGAGACAGGTGAAGCCTTTCAGCTACAGCTGTGTCTCTAGCAGAAGCAGATTTGCTTAATAGTTATAGGTATTTCCTGGGTAATTTCTGCAACATACAACTTTCCTTGTTCCGTCACTACCTCCCTACCTAAGTCAGGTCCATTCCCTGAGGCAGACCAAATGGGACAATTGGAGGTCTAGCCAACCCATGCACATTGCAGTAAGGATTCTTAGGTCCAAGTTCTTCCCTCTGCATTTTTGCACTTCATCTAGATTTATTTTCACAAGCTCCCAAATCACTAAGCTCTTGTATCTGTTGTCTATAGTCAATGGAGAAAGACAAGTTGCTTCAATGTGCACAGCCCAGTCCACATAAAGTCCTTCTAGATTTGCCCATCTCTCTCCCTTAGAGAGAATTTAAAAAAAAAAAAAAAAAAAAAAAAAAAAAAAAAAAAAAAAAAAAAAAAAAAAAAAAAAAAAAAAAACCCCTAAGCTTTAGTCTTTGGCAACTTAGTCAAGCACCTAAATTCACATAGATCTAGTCTCTGCTTCTAAGAAAATTTCATTGGAAAGAAACATTTGATGAAAAATGGAAATTAACTTTTATGAGAATATTATTATGATTTTGGTCCTTTTATCTAGATCAGCTCTAATTAAAACAACTTCATCTTTAGTCAGAAGCTCTGTGCTTTTGGCAACAGGATGTCATAGGACTTCCTTAAGAACCCACTTCAATAAATCAAGCAGCCATGATAATCTCTGTTTTGAGAACTCAAGTTCCATGCACCACTCAGAAGGTAAAAAAGTGTTGCAAGGTGAAGATCTGAAATAAATAGGCCTGTTTGCCTTATCAGCAGGAAAAACACAAAGGAGAGGACACATGCTACAGCAGTTTTCTGACTAGCCAGAACTAAGCAAGGAGTGTAACAATTACTTTCCACTAAGGACTATCACTTCTCCCTTCACCAAGTGCCTTATATTTTATGCATATGTTGGAGTTGAGGGATTTCTAAACTGGTGTTTAAAATTCCCCCGTAGAAAGTGCACTGAAGTGTAGCACCCCACAATGTCCTTCAAGACCATCCAAGAAGGAAGAAAAGGCACCTCAGGGCAACCATTTTCACGTTTCCTTTGTGCTAGGGTGATTCAGCTGGGTGAAGCATGTAAAGCCACGCCTGAAAGAATCTCTGTTGAACACACCATTTACCCATACTCCATCAATAACCTCCAGCTGCAAAACAGAAAATGAGACATGGTTGGAGAGCTGGCAAGATTGTCAGAGGTGTGCCATCGATTCTGGAGCAACCTGAGCCCCACATCATTGCCTCTGCCATTGACAAAATACCTCTTCCTGGCAATCTTTCATGGAGCAATATTAACTGCCCAAGTAAAGCAGTGAATCAGCAGTGGCTTTCACCAGTTAGAAAATATAATGATGGTGACCCCAAAATGGTCCCAATAAGCCCAGAAACCTCAGAGACAGTGAATGACCAAAACAGAAGGAGTGATGATACTGGATGTGATTTCTGAGATAGTTATGTTAATTTCCCTTGCCATTCTGAATGTAGTAATTGAAATTTACTAATTGCAGAGATGAACTGTCAGATATTTTCAAAGGGTTTTCTCATCACAGAAGACTGTAGCTTCTACAGAAAGACAGCCTTAGACACATGAAAATTTCTTTGCTGAATGGGGGCCTCTGACTCAAAAGGGAGGGGAAGATTCAAAATGGAGAGGGGGGATGTTTTAAGAAAGCCAAAGGATATTTCTCGTATATGTGATATTTTAATCCCCTAAAATATAATTTTAGAATAATTTCAAGACAGAAAACATATTATAACCTCCCACGTTTTATATTTCTTAAATAAATGGCTACAGTTTTGGGGCCATAATAAGGACATGGAGCATAAACAACAAAGTGAATAAGAAAAATAAGAGATCTCTCTCCTTGTCTAAAAATTCAGCAAATCACAATGAATCTTTAAAACAGAGCACAAAAAGAGGAAATTAACTTCAGAACCGTCTCACACTGAATCTAATCACTGTTGCAACTAGTTGTTCAGAGGAAAGGGATCATTAATTGTTTTTTTACAATTTTTTCTGCAAACATTTTGACCAAAAGCTGAAGCTGATGCTTAAAATATTTCTGAGAACAATCTCTAAAAAATCAAATGTTAAACCTTGAAAGGATCCATTTTTATGCTTTATCTCTTAAATTAGAAAGCACCTATATGTCCTAAGACTGTGATAAAAGAAATAATATATTTAATTATATAATTGTGTGATGATTAGTGTGGGTTACCTGGCAAAATGTAATTTTTTCTCAGAAATGTTGATTCATTCCAAACTACATAATAAACAACTAATAAATAAACAACTTCAGTTTTGTTACAAAGAAAAGGAAATTTTGGCAACTTTCCAAACTCAAAGAACCTATAGCCAAAAAAAAAAAAAA
>WEIU01015114.1:87727-124510 GCA_013389925.1 Aegithalos caudatus
ATCCTGTTTTGCAAGGGCAGTAGAAACTGGCCTTCACCATGAATTGCCATCACTAATGAAAGTGGCTAGCTGGATGGCTAAGGAGACCTCTCATCAGGGAATGTTAATGGAGAGGAATCAACCTTATATGCAATAAGTGAACAATCAGGTAATGGAGTCAAGGAACCATATAGGCAAGGTGGAAAATAAATGCCAGGGACTTGAGAAATCTAATCAATGCCTGATTAAGCTAATTGAAGCCTGGCCACTGAAAATTAATGATTCAGAAAATTGCTCCCAGAACAGAAAAAAGCAAAGATTGCTGGATCTCACATAAGAGACAGAAGGTTCAAATGTGAAAGCAGTTATCAGGAGATTAATACACGGTACCCAGGGTACATAAAAGTTTGCTATCTCACCTTTTGCCACATTAAGTTATTGCTTCCCTGCTGCTTCTCCCAGCCCAAGCACCCACCAAAGCTCTGAAGTCCACTAGTTTGATTTTTTTTTAACTGTAAGAATAAAGGGAACACTAAAGCTGAAAAGAGCAATAATGTTCTAATTACTCCAGAATGTCTTTCTTTCCAACTTCAGTGAAAACAAAGGGCTTGTGTTCAAAATTAAAAATACAAAGTAGTGATGCTAAAAATAACTATGGCAGGAAATGCAAAAGACAATTTATCACAAGCTTACGTACAATTGCTCTAATCCTAATCATCAGTGTTTTTAACTAAAGGATCCTTTAGAAACCCATATTGAACTGGTGGGCTTTTCTTTTTGTTCCTATCATCTGTGTATTCCTGGATATCCCTGGAAAACTGCTGGGATCTGTAAGAGGTCATTAAAAAATTCTTTTAAAAGCAGACCTCCTATCAAAACACTTGCACTTATTACACAAAAGCCTTCACCTCTACAATAAATTTCTGGGTACTGGGTTTTGAAACCATTAAGTTGTAAAAATCCTTACAATTGTACCTTTCAATATTTAGTGCTTTCTTAGGCCAAGAGATCCCAAACCAAATTCTTTTGGTTTCCATGGAGTTCTGCTAAGCCATGAAAACTAGGTTGTGGACTGTCCATAGGAGCATATCAAACAGTACTGTAATTCCTCTGTTAAAAATCTGATGAGAAAAAAGTGCATGTCTTTTAGTACTCATTTAACTCTTGAATTTCATCTGAATTTTTCCAATTTTATCATCTGTACCTCATTACTCATTTGAGACGCTGTCTTCATTGGACTCACATTTTTTAAAGCCATCTATGACAAAATTGAAGGTGTGACAACAGTTCTTTGGCATAAAATAATTTTAGGATCACCATTTTTAAATCAACACTGATTTTATCCTGCCATTGTGGCAATTTTGCTGCCAGCTTTGCTAGTTCCATTTGAAGTTTGTCCACATTTCTTCAACCTTAATTAAATGATTTTGGAGTATATTTATAATTTAATACATCATTGGTCTTCCATTTTCCAAATGATTAATAAATAGACCAATTTACACCCATAAACTGGAATCTGAGATACTTATTTTATTCCCTGAGGAAAATTGACTCCTTTTTTTTAATTCTGCTTTGTACTCTTTTATCCACAGAGGATGCTACTTTCTCAGAATATTACTCTGCTCAGAATATCAAAGATACAAAAGTGTTACTATGCCTAACTCAGACATGCCCCGATGCCTAATGGCATACTTGCATGCAATTAATATGCAGCTAAAGAGATTCCCAAAGCTGGCTGAATGTGACACCGCTAAGCAGTGAAACAGAGGAAATGGGTGGGGTTTAGGCATCAATTCAGCTGAAGCAGGCATTCTGCCAGGCACTGTAAATCCTATCAGAACAAAGCGAACAAAAAATTCACTCCTTGGGATCTCAGAAATCCACCAATTTTAACAATTATTTTGAATACAGAGAATGTAAGATCAAACCTATCTTCTGCACTGATTCAGAAGGAATACTTGAATCTCAGACTTCTATCTCCTCTCATCACCTTTCTAGGGAAATTCCATCCTTTTGTTTCCTTAGCTGTCACTTCAAGAAGTATCAGTGATTATGTACAGAAATATACTTTATCAACTGGCTTTCATTCATCTACTGTATCACACATTTAAGGAACCAGTGAGGTGCAATAATCCTTTACAAATTTGTGTCATTTTTTCCCTACCATATCATCAAACTCTGTGTTTCTAAGATTTTTTTATAGCTTCTGTATTTTTAATCATCCTATCAGCTAAGTTACCAGGAACTGAAGTAAATCTTACTGCTCTGTAGTTCTCCAGGTTATTATGCAGGCTTTTTATAAATATAATATTTGCTATCTTCCAATGTAATTGCTGACTTAAATAAGAGAATGTGTACTTCAGTTAGCAGCTATTTTACTCCTAAATTCATTAACGTGTCTATTTATAATCCATCCAGCTTGATGCTGTCCTTAACCCATTGCTTTGCTGGCTTTGGACTCCTCAACATACTTTCTCCTTCCAATCTGGGTAGGAAAAACTTCCAAAGTCTCCATTACATTAAAGATGAAATTCCTTGACTTGACAGTTGTCAAAACCCCATTTCTTGAAAGGAACTCTTTCCTTCAGGATCTGCCCTGTCTTAATCTATCAGCTACCAGTGCTGTCCAGTTTGGGTCAACGTCTGTCATGGAAACAGAAAACATACATGGAAATAGAACTCACACATAAAAATGGTGTGGGCGATCCCCCTCACTTGCAGCAAGTCTGCCATGTCCCAACATCTTTTGAACAGAGATTACTGCAGTGACTCTACACTGAAAACAAAACAGGAGAGAGAACTAAACCAGCCTTCCCTCCACAACAGACAAAGTACTGTACTCTGCAGAAGCAGAGCTCAAAGATTGTTGGAGTAGCTTTGGAAAGGTTCTCCCCTCTGTTTGCATCTGCCTGGTAGCATTCATTTCCTCTGAGTTACTGCCCTGAATCAGAATACCTTCTTAATTACCAGTGCATCAAATTTCTCTTATTTATCTGTCTGACCTTTAAGGTTGATTTAGGAGGACACCAGGTCAAAAGCCAACTAAATGTACTGCTCCAAAATAATTAAGGGAAGCACTGTATGCTGAGCTGCTATCAACTCCTTTCTCCAGACTGTGCAATCCACTTTTGCCTTCTGCCAAGTGCTATTGCACAAGAAACCCCTTTCTGAAAATACTGGTCATTTCAAGTAAATCAAATAGACGTTTTAACATTCCTATGAAAATCTATCAGCTTTACTTTCTAAGTATGGCAGTCTTCCCTGGCTGGTGTAAGACTACTGAATTTTACCATGAAAGGCCCTCCTCTAGATCAAGTCCTACATCAGCCAGCTCTTCATAAAGACAAACATTATTCCACAATGCCACCAACAAGCTTTATTATGAAAGGACCAAAGGAATCTCACCCTATCCACTACCATAATACACATTATTTCATAAAATCTTCAGTCTTAAATGTTCCTGAAATGATCTCAGCATCAAGAATCAAGTTCTTAAGTGCTCACAAATAGAAAGCATAAAAGGGCAGCAAACATGATTGAATTAAAATTTCCTATGGAATTCAAATTGGTACATATATTTGATTATGGATTTGTTGTTGTTTTTTTTCACAATTCATTCAACTTTAGACAGATTTTGCGATTGATTTAGCAATCTACAGAAGGTGCACACATGTAGGTACTTGCTGGGTACAGCACAGTAAGATATTTACATGGGATATTAAATGAAAACTTTAAAAACTGGAAAAGGACAGACCATATTTTTAAAAAAAGCTCTTCACTACACTCAAAAATCAAGCTGTATTTGAATTAGATAGTGAATACAAACATAAATTCTATGTCATATAATAAAAGGAAGAATTTGTTTCATTTTAATTAATTTCTTGTAGTCTTTATCCACAACTACATTGATTGAAGTGGACAAGAGTAAGTTGCAGCTGGAGATCAGGTGTTAAAAGACAAACCCACTGAAAAGCATAAATTTATTATATATCTGCACTTTTATTCCATGCAACAATTGCAAAATGCCACTCAGGAAATGCCTTCTCTGAACTGACTGATAAGATCATTTCCTTATCTCTTTTTTAGCTCTTGTCATTCCTCCTTGCCATGCCAGTCACAAAAAATAGGCCAAGAGGGGGTGGGGATAAGTAACATTTAATAAATCTTCTTTAAAAAGGCAAATATGTGTGTGTATATATATATGTGCTTTAAGAATATAAATCTGACTATTTTTTACCTATCTCTGCTGACATGGGAAAAAAAACAATATTCATATTTATCTGTAAACAAGCAAAGAGTTAAAATGAGTCAGCTTTGCAAGCAGCCTACATGATGCTTCTGATAAGAGTGTCGGGAATCTACTGGTATCTACAGAGGAACTGAAATATAAATATTAAATAAATACTAAGAATGTATTCCACCTGAGCCAGTAAATGATAACTTTCCAATCTGAATTCATCTTCTCACAACAAAGAAAAGACTCTTTGATTCTCTTAACAATTTCATGGCGTATCCCAATGTTACCACAAGCCTTGAGAGATAAGGATTTTCTTCTGTTAAGAAAATCAAGTTATTAAATTGGTCAAAGATTACTCTACCAGAAATGTATTCAAATCTTCTTTATTAATTACCATAGGAATTTAGTTTGAGAGTCAGATATAAAATTTTATTCAGCTTTCACAGATAAAATATATTATGTACAAAAATTCCCGGGATTTTAATTTAGTAAAACCCCAACAGTACTTAACCAAGCAAGTTATTCTCAGTACAGAGAGGAGCTCTGCAGGACTGATTCATTCTTTTACAGTGCATTAGTTTAATCACCTAGGAGATTTCTAACAGACGATGAAATCTAAACAGGAGCAGGAACTTCAGTTATCTTTGGATGAACATATTTAGTTTCACATTCTATCCTAGCACCCAGCAAAACAAAACAATTTAAATACACTTCTGTTTCATCCACACAATTTATTTGACTTTTGTTGGATTTAAAAAGGCAGAACCAGATATTGTATCTTAATGCTGCAGGTTAAGTTCAGGTTCTCCTCTTAATAACTCTCTTGAAATACAAGCCAATGGGATTTTTTTCTTTTACTATTTTTTGACATACCGTAATTGCAATAACACAGTGAAATTTGTTTAGGATAGACAAGTGAGTCAAACTAATGATTATAGCAAATTATAGAGCAGCCTTCTGTTATGCCCTATACCCTTTTAAAAATAATTTGTTATATTACACAGTCTCCCAATTATCAAGCAATAATCCAAAGAGACCCTCAAGATACAGTGACATATTGCTAACAGCTCAAACAAAAGTGAACTCTAATGAGCAGTCAAAATCAACAAACAAAAGAATAAATCCTGTTTTCCCTATGCAAAGAATTCTCCTTAGTGGTAAGAAGATACTGAATCAGTCCCAAACTGTATAAAATAAAAACTGCTGATTATAATAAAATAACTCAAGTTAATAAAGTTCATTAAAAAGAATGAATGTTCAATGCTACCCTGAGTATTCCCACTTTTTCAATGTTTCTAGAGATGTAAATGTATTTTGTTCTATAAAATCCCACATTTTAACAAATCATGCCAATGTTGTATAAAAATTACTCTTCCAGGTTAATGTTTTTCATTCCCTTTTTTTGTGTGTGTTTTCTACTTTGTAATGGTAGAATTGTCCATAACCAAAGATCTCAGTCATTAAAAACACATAACATGCACTATCTAATTTTAAGACCTGTGTGTAGAAATATGTAACTGGGTGCTAACAAGATATAAGAGCATAACAAGAAGAACCAACAGGCAACCAAATTCAACTTAAAAAAAAAGTTTTGAGGTTAAAAGTTCAGAAAGTTCTTGACCCACAGTGGAAGTATTAGCAGTAAATCTGTATCTCCTACACCTTCCTTCCCATTCTACATGATGCTGATTGTGTCAGAAGAGACACAGTCAAGTGTCCTCCCACCTACTCATCAGATGGCTGTGCCATCGAGGGATCATGATTTTCACTGGAGAGAGGATCTTCCCTGCACACATGGGAGGTGAGGAAAATGCTTTCCCATCTGGTTGCATGAAGTCACTTGCAAAGGAGATCTGAATCCAGAGAAAGTAGAAATTAGGCTAACATGTGGAAGACAGATATTTTGTTGTCTTAATTTCCAGGTCCAGCATGTTTTTATTTATCTTTCTCTGCAACTTTGTAAATTTGAATCCAATATTGCTTTTAATTGTTGACAAGGAAAGCTTTGCCATCAACTCATTATGCAAATCAACCAGCAACTGTTAGTTATAAGGTTAGATGAGTTCCTTCCCCTCATAAAATCAAATGATCTATGACACGAAATACAGACAGGTCTTACCTATTCTATCCTTCTTGATCTCTGTGCATTTAAACAACAGCTGCGCATGGAAAGGTCTGAATTAAGGACACAACAGTAACAACTAACATAGGAAAGAATCAATACAATATTTATTAAGGTGATCTGTGAGAAAAACAAGGAAGTTGTTAACCTATTTCAGTATATACAGTTTTCAGAAATTTCTTCCTAGGTAACTGAAAATGTTTGGTATGGAGTAGGTTCAAAATGGAACTTTCACATAGGAATATTACCCTGTATAAAGGGAAGGAATAGAATATACTGCCACACATAATGTTACGGACACACTTCTAGTAAATAAACCTCCACCTGGAGCTCCACGTTTAGGAACTGGATACTGAACTTTGGAAGAATAAATTGAATTTACTTTTAAATACTTTCATAGACAATTTTCACACTGATATAAGAATTATGTAAACAGCTGCTAAAACAAATTCCCAGTATTTAGGTTGCAAGCTGTCTGGAGTACACACTGTCTTTAACTTTATGGTTGAGAGCACCCTGTGCTGTGCACCCTGTCACACGGCCCACTCGTTACCTGTTTCAACTGCAGCACTCGGTGGAAATGGGGATCTCAGGGCACAGATCCTTAAAATGCTTACATGCATTTTCAGATATTACACCTGCCAGAAGACCTTGCACACTAATTAAGCATAGCAAAGTCCAGGAGAAATTCAGATTCCCATTGTACAGTCAGAGAAATAATGCTCCAGAGGCTAGTTAAATAATTAGGTCAAGGTTTCTTTGACCCATGTCACAAAATCATTTATCCAACCATAAATTCAGATAAGCTTTTGTATTGTGATTCTTGGTACAAATTGTGACAGGGAACAAAAGATACACTATTTCAGTGCATCTGCATATAATTTCTCTTTTAGTTGAAAGTCATATCCAAAGATTACAATCAGGAAATGAATTCTGGGGCTGACCAGAGTTAGATACACAAAATACCTGCTTGACTCTTTAGCCGAACATTTAAAGCACCATTTGAACATTCAGTGTTTAAAACATCCCCTTCTTCCACTGCTAAAGTTAGCAATGTGCTGTTGAGTAGATACACAACCATCTAAATAGTGACCAACCATTCATTACTTGGTCATAAAAGAATTGAAAAGATGTACTTACGTCTTTCTCTCAGGAGTCCACTTCAGTAAACAGCAGCTCATGAAAGAACCATTCTGGATTCTCCTCTCCTTAATAGCTGTGGCAGTCCTTTCTGCTTCACAGGTTTCATTCAGTTGTTACATGACCATCAGTATTTCCAAACAAGGAGATCTCCACCCCTCTTGATGGGATTTTTTCATTTTGTGAAATCTATGTAAATATATCTGAGTAGAAACTGGAATGCCACATGTCCCAGCCCCCCAGGTGAAGAAAATCCATTATTGGCCTCCCAGTGTTTGGGCTCTCACTTCAAGCATGCCACTGAGGAAGAATGAAATGTGACAGTCACAGAGGGATTTATTTTAACAGCTCCATTTACATCCAAGTTCCATGACAGACTCTAAGGAATGACTTAAAAAACTAAAATGAGGGTCAAGGCAGAGAGAAGCCTACAGAGAACCAATAGGAAATATCAAGCACGGGGACTTTGATGAAACACTCAACCTATCAAAAAAATAATTTAAAAATTATAAAAAAATCAAAATAGCATTTCTGTACTACTCAGATTCTTAGAAAGTCTGCCTGTAACACATGAAGAACCCTCATTAGCTAGTACCTCCACAGACCAGGTGTATTGCACTGCACTGATGTGTCAACTCAGGTCCCACGACAGTGCAATCAAATTAATGTAGAACATGGATCCAGTTAATAAGTCCTGCCCTTCAGCAGGCAAATACAATATCATATTAGCAGTGTTAGTGTGAGCATAAGACATTAATAGGGTTATACAATTTGGCAATCTCCACATTGCATCCCATTCTGAAGTATACATGTGCTAAATCTTACCTGGTGTACTTTTTTTTTTTTTTTTTAAATGCCCCTGATACTCTAGCAAGCCCTCCCATCCCTGTGCCCACAGAACACTTAAAGAGAAAACACACTTTATTTTAAACCTTGGGACATGTCTTCAGGAAATTCTCTCAATCCAAATAGACTTTGCTGAGTGTAAATTCAAAGCTTGGAGCAAGGCCCATCGGGTAATGAACCTCAGAGGCTATTAATCCACAACCTACAATTTGTAAATGTGCAGGATACTGACTCAGTAGAAAAAAAATAATTTTAAACATCTGTGGTATTCTTTCAATTCCAGATTAATTACACTGCTCAGATTGTAATGTTAGCCAGAAATTTCAAGTCTCTCCACTGCTATGCAGAGAATGCTGTAGTTTTCTTTGTGTTTATCACTGCTTTGCTACAGTAGGAGGCTTGCCCAATGCAAGCTTATGTTCAGTTCTGTGTCCTACATTTATTCCACAGCTCACCTTGCCTGCCTTTTCTTTCTCTCTTTGTCTGAAGTCCTTCTGAAACTCTTTGTTACACAGCATTAATTATTATTATTACTACTTTTAAGACAAAGGCTGTGTACATACCCCCACATCACTCCATCAAAATGGTGATATAAATTAAAATCCAAACAGGCTGTTTAATCCTTTTGAGAAGCTAATAATTATTTTCAATCAGCAAAGACTATTCTGCCATTCCAAAGAATGATTAATGAGAGCAAATGTGTTTGTAATTTATTAGCAGCAGCTTGGGGTGTGGGGGGAACAACTTAGGAATGGCAGCCATAGCATCAACATCTGATGGTGTGAAGGCACTTCTGTTGCATATTATAAAGTCAAACATAAGGCTGCCTCTTTGGTGATTTATACTCTGCACAGTGATACCGAGTGCCTGTGTTTTTTTCATGAATGGCTTTGCAGTTGTTTTTTGTAGTACTGTAATGAAAAAAAAAAAAGAAATTTACGAATATGTACCTCTTCCACAACATTCACTCACCCATCAATATTCGTCAACATATGCTTCTCAAAGAACAGAAGTATATCACAATAAAACAGGAGGGAAAAGGCAAACAAGCAGAAGGAAAGCAGAGGATTGACTGGACTGAGATAGGAGGAGCATTAAATCCCTCTATCATAGTACCTGGTGAAATAGCTTTATGTCCTGCTCACAGTATAGTGTCTGAGAACTCTGTAGACTTGAATATGTAATTTCATCTCCACAACAACCTTGCAAGAAGAGAATATGTCCATGTCAAAAACAGGAAATTGAGAAATGGCAGGGCTGAAAATTCCTTAAATCACATTATGTTCTTATCTGTTCACTTAGTTGCCTAAATACTGATAGAAACTTGCTCTTGAGGTTAGACCCCCCACAAGAGGATTTCGACAATTAAATGGGACTTTATGTGCCTAGACAATGCACCTGACAGCAGCCACACTCAGCTTTCATTTTGTTCTGAAAGCACCTCGCTTATCAAGCATGCAGCTTTCCACTGGCCTAAACGGCAATGAAATTTAGAAACTAGAAAGGCAATTCCTATGTCTAAATCACCAAAGCATTGCATTTCTCAAATAAAGTAATACATGCAGTATATCTAAATACACAAAAATCCAGCCTGAAGTGTTTCATGCACATTCTACTTGTTGTAGGGGCAAGAAGAGTCTCTTCAAATGCAGAAAACCTCAAAATTCAAAACAACAACATTTTTGCATGCAAAAAGATCTCTGTGGGAATATTCAAATTGATACCAAATCATCTCTGAATGGATAGCACATTCCTCCCAAACAAGTGATAGGACCACACTGGAACTATCTGAAATCCCTATCTCTTGCCTCCCTCCCAGGAGGGTGTTTCTTTGATAGCTGGGATCAGTAGCAGCACCATCTGCCCCTTCTTTTGAAGTTGTGTCACTATGCAGAAAAAAAAGCAAAACTGAAAGAACCAGAAGGAAAAATTAAGCACAGCATCACAGCATCTCTTTTCTCCCTTCTAGTAGTATCAAAATCTTGTTTTTTTCCTTTGTCTTTACCTTTGTAATAATGTAGAGGGATGAGGAGGAAAGGAATTGTGACCCATTCTATAAATAAGCAATTATTCCTGACAATTTAGCGCTTGAGGGACCCCATCTGGAGCACTGTGTGTTGTTTGGGGTTCCCTAGAACAAAATGGATACTTACAAACAGAAAAGTTCCATCACTCTGGTGAAGCACATGACATAGGACAAGAAGCTGAGGAAAATGGATTTGTTCAACCCAGATAAAAGGCATAAGGAGAGTCTAGTTTCTATTTTCAACTTCCTAAACAGGGTAAAAGACACAGAGAGAAGACAGAGATGGCTTCTTCTCAGCCGTGCACAGCAAAAGGCCAAGAGGCAATCCTCAAAATTTACATCATGGGAGATTGCAATGACATGCAAAAGGAAAAATAAGAAGAAAAAAAAAATAAAAAAAAAGAATAGGCAGAAAAAGGAACAGGCTCACAAAGAAGTCATGAGACTTCCACCTTTGGTAATATTCAAAGTTTTACTGGACAAGGTCCTAAGCAATTTTACCAAATATTAGTACTGCTTTGAGCAGGGGAGGGTTGACCAGATAAGTTCCAAAGATCCCCTCTATCCTAGCCCACTCCATGACTCTGCTCAGACTTTCTTACAATGTGATAGTTAGGAAGGTGCAAGTTTGAAGTGATGCAAAAATAAGGATATAACACACAGGATGACCTTCAGTGCCCAACTTTACATCCGCATTTTGAGGAAGCAATGCCTTAGCTGATGAGCTGTTTTCCAACTTACGCAACAGCTCCTGCATGAAGGAGAAATGAATGACATATCACAAAGTTTTTTGAGCAAACAGAAAAAATAAGATAAATAATTCCAAAGAAATTCCCCATGCAAACTTGGCAGTCTCTGTTCAAGGCAGACGTAACCCATATAGGCACTGAATGTGGCAGCATTACAGGAATAATACCTTCCTAAGGATGAACTGTCTTGTAGCATTTTGCCTGAATGTTAGAAACAGATACACTTCCTTCACATCTACTATCAAGTGGCATGCATGCCTTCCTGTTCCACCTCATTCTTACGTAACCAGTGTATTTGCAGTGAACAACATAAGCAAAATCCTTGGGGGGGATTTTTTGTATGGCAAGCTATGAATCACATTTTTTGGCCCTTCTTTTATAATCACAGGGTACTGGCCACAGCTGGAAGCAGAACACAGTTCTCCTCAGATCAACGGTCTGCTCTGATATGACAAATTCTGTGTTTTCATTCTGTTCCCTTTGATGTTTCTCTCTACTCAAGCCTCATCTTGTTTTCATTCTATACATTGTATTTGGTGAATTAGACTACAAAGTCTTGCAGAAGACATTGGTTTGAACAAGACTTCAAAAAATGGCTTAGTGCATCTGGATACCTCCAGTTGACTGACACTTTAATATAACTGGATTTTTACAAAATGATGGACACCTGCTCTTTGAAAATCAGACTCCTCTTAAGCTGTATGAAGATAAGCACCACAGAAGTGACGCACCTGAAACTAATAGACACTTCTGAAAAATCCTGTGCATTTACTGTGATTGATAGAGAACTGTATGCATTTACAGCATCCTTTTAAGAAAGAGCCACATGTCGGGCTCAAGGGTAACAGCGCCACAGTTTCATATGCAACAACCAATCGTAGTGCACCACTATGTTAATCTATTCTGAATAAATGAGGAGTGCTAAATTTTTAATGAACAGTGTTTCCACCTGTCTCAAAATAATGAAAGAATGTAAAGCTGTCCTTAGAACTTTACAGACATCAAGAGTAATTAGATGATATTGGCACCTATAACCTTGGACTGATCACTTTGTGCCGAAAGGGGAATTTTTTTAAATGGATCTATTCTTCCTAGAAGAGAATTATTCCTTGATGTTATATTACTCAAGGCTGCAGCATGAGGAAAAATAAAACTCTCTTGCACATATCATTCTGTACTCTCACTGTTCTGTAAGAATACTAGGGTCATATGGGCAAGGGACAAAGACCCACAAAACCAGTATATGGGCTCATACTCACTTCCCACCTAAGAGAAAACCTCAGCCACAAAAGGAAGTGAATGTCCAAAGAATTACTGCTTGAAACTCTCCATCTTATAACATGTTCTGGAATGTTTTTCCTACCTTGTTGCTGTAACATTGGCAGGGAAATGACAAGCAATACAGAGGCAAGAGCTTCATGCCCACCTTGGCAAAAGCAGACCATCCTTTAACAAGCCTCTTGTTCTGCCTTATCATTTGAAATAGCTTGTGTGCATTATGGATGAAATGGTATCTCTTTGCTAAAAGATAAAGTAGAGCATCCAGTCCATGACAGGACACTTGTATGCTTTTCTCAAAATGGTGTCAAATTTCTTTTGTCTGTGTTTGAAATGCAGCTAGCTTCCTCCCACAAGAATGTTTTCAAGAACACTGATCATGTAACTCACACCAGATTGTGACACTAGGCTAGTGCAACTTACATTTACGAAGCAGAATGATTGTTCATCGTCCTGCTGCCTAATGAAATCAACTACATGAATAAATCCAATGCTAATTAAGAATACTATTTATCAGAGTATGGATTACAAAAAGACAGTGTTTCCAGTTGACCGAGTTCTGAGAAAAGAACTACCTTGCAGGTCAGCAGGTGGCCTGGGGCTGCTTAACTGATCCTGCAGAGCTGCTGTGGATGCTGAAGTTTGAGGACCTGCTGGGAGCACTGCTCATACAATGTGGCTCTCCAGCTGCTGAACAGACCAGATAGAACTCTTCAGATATAAATAAAAGTAAAGATCTTACTCTACATACCCAAAATGATTAACTGGAAATAGAGTGCAGTATTTCAGTGGTAGAAAAATAAAGTTATGAGGGAACATACTGAATTTGGTTCTATGTATCATTCAGAGGAGGTTTGTCCTGGTTGTTAAGAACACAAGAAGGAACACAAATCAGCTTACCAGAGAGGTCAAAATTATATTATAAAAAAAAATCACTATAAAAAGTGGGAGAATACTGAAAGCGAGGTGAGAGAATGAAATGGAGACTGATTTTAGTAAGTTATGTAGGGCATGTATAAGAAGAATCACTGAGAAAAAATGTGTAAAGGGCATGGCAGTGCAAAATAATATGATGTAGGAACACTGAAAACTGAACTAGCAGAGACCTTGACAGAGGACATAAGAATGTCTGAGGATCTGAAACAGATTTTTACAAAGGCCAGCATTAAAATAAGTAGATAATGAATATGTCCTAAAATATGGTTTCAGTGTACTGGAGAATAAGAGAGAAAGATGGTGGTATAGCATCTGCCATCATCATGGTAAATAAAGACAAAAATTAATCTAAATCAATAAGAACTTGGAATACTATTGGTCTTAAAGGGTTGATACCTGAAAATATTCAGTGATCAAGTAAACAATTTAGCACAAATAAGAAACACATGCTATCACATAAGGTGTTTATCAAAGAATGACTCTATTTTAGCCTTACCTGAAAAAAAAAAATAAAATAAGGCAAATGAGAAAGATCAAGGCCATACAGGAAGATGAATCTTTGGCTGTTATCAACAGAGATTAATTTTTTTTGTTTGTTTGTTTGTTTGTTTGTTTTTTGGGGGGGGGGTTGGTATTACTGTGATTGTGCAGTAGGTACACACTGATAAAAATCCTTCATGTTTCAGCTGTCAGGTTTTAAATATGAAAATTCAAGACAGTCCTAGAGAGAAAAGTTATGCACATGTTTTATTTGATTCAGAATGAAGTACTCTGCACATCAATCAACTGTTCTAATAAATGAGAGATCAGACAAATTATATACAAGTAATTTCTATATTCAGAAAATTTCTTTTACTGTGACAGCTGCCCTGGGAAAAACTGAATTCAACATATATTTCATAAGACATTTGACTCCAACCACATAATTCAGGACAACTTGCATTATATAGGACAACTCTTGCAACTCTACCTAAAGTAGATGTGTTATCTTAGTGAAAAAGGTGGTATTAGTGGTACAGTTTATTCTGAGGGTGAGCTGTCTGGCTCAGTGCAGAACTAGAAGTCCACAGTAAAGATTAAATGCGACTGCAAATACATCAGTTAAAAATTCATTGTGAACAGACCCTAGATAAAACTGTGCAGTCTTCCACAAAGGCAAAAGTGATAGGCAGGTTTATAAATAAAACAAAGACACACTGTTTTACAAAAAAATACTATGCCAACTTAAGGGGAGGGAGGTGGATGGAACCTAGCAGCTACACAAAGAGACTAGTGATGCACGTTGCTGTCTTCTTAGAGCTTTTGTCAAACTATATTTTTCTTAAGCTTTAGACAGGACACATTACCTTTGAAACATGCTGAATAGACTGTCTTAAAGAGTCATGGGGAGCCTATGTTCAAACAGGTTAGCATGGGTTAAAGTTGGTTGTACATGCTATCACACCTCTAAATCTTTGTCTAGACAGAGCCTTAGAATAGATAACTTGTTTGTAGGGTGTAAGTATACAGAATTAGGTAACAAACAGTTCCAATAGTAAACAAAAAGTCAATGTGCTGACAATGGATTGAAGAAGACAAAAAAACAGGTTTGGCTCCATGGGAATGCCTGTTTAGCTCTCTGTTGCTTATTAATAACCTTGAAATCTGCTGTCTGAATGTGGCTAAAAATATGTGGTAACTGGAAATTACAGGAATGCCTCATATATTTAGTGAATGTGCCATAGCATTGAAGCACCTGCATTGACAGAGATAATGCCATCAAGAAATGCATTAGAAGGACTTGTGGGAGCTCATCCCCTCCACCATTAGCTGCTTTGCACATTCTTGTCCAGTGCTCAGTGAGGAAGCACAGGCAATTTGCCCAAGCATCTGTTGAAAAGGTAAGGGGATTGTATGCTACACTGGAAGAACAGAGACACTGAGTGTAGCTGACCTGCAGGGAAGTTGCATTTATAGATTCAGCTTTCTCCAGCCTTTCTCACCAGACAACTTGTCAATGCACCAAAGGGAATGGTAGGTTAAAGTAGGTTAACCAACCCCATCTTACCAATCCAAGCTTCCAGTCAGGGAAGCCTAAGTTTGAATGTTTACTTTCCTAATAGCTTTAATGGGCAGAGATGTTCAGTGAAAAGCTTTTCTGGTGCAATAACTATAATCTGGCAATATCAAATCAATCAGCACCCAATTTACATGTAAAAGAAAGTTTATCCATACAAAAATACAGAGATGTTTTCAATTGCAAACACCATCACCTTGCTACTCAAATTTCTAAATGTGCTACTCAAATTTCTAAATGTTTCAATTTAAGGCAATATCTAAACTCTGCCAGTCATATCTCAGGCAAAGAATTAAACTAACCTGCTATCAGACTGCCATCAGGAAGATTTTTTTCCCCATGGTAATAGTTCACCAAATGCCAAACCGTGCTCAGTCCACTTCCTTTGATCTCAGAATTGCAATTTTCCTTTTACTAGAACTTTGGGGGGTACTATTAAATCTCCTGAATCTTTCCATGTTTCTATTTAACTGAGCAGTTTGGGTCCTGAACAGGTTAACCCCCCCCCCCCCCATAACACATCATAACAACATATTCCCCCAGATTTTTGAACCTCAATCTGTGTAAAACACCAGAGTGGCATTGCCATAGTCCTGGCATGTAATAGGGTGGTTACCTCTTAGTTCAGTGTCCTTATGTCCTGCTGAAACAACATGCGAGAGCAGAGATAAATGAATGGTGCAAGCTGATCATCAGGTTTTCATCTTTTGCCACTGAACAAAAAAAAAAAAAAAAAAAAAAAAAAAGAAAGGTCAAAACTAAATATATGTATATACCTGTTACAGATGGATAAGCACACAGGTACTTTCTCACCAGGTAAAAATAACTTGTGGGATTCTCTGTGGTTTTAAGATGGGCCAGAGGGGCCAGAAGACTGGTAAAATACAGAGGGAGTTTCCTCAAAATGATCCACGCTTGATCTGTAGCTTATTAATTGCAGCATGTTTTATTTGACTGTACCTCCCTCTGATTCTAAAAATAGGACTGTCAGAAGGCATCGCTGTATCAGCCGGTTCCTCTCTGCAAGTTAATCTATTATACAAGAAAAGGACCTTACAAATGGCTACATTAAAGACATCTAATGAAGTCAAAGAAGCTGTTTTAGAACATATTCAAACAAAATCTAGTCAATGAGATTTGGCCTCTGAATTTCATGTTGTCCTATTAGGTATGTAGAAATTGAGCTTTTCAAGGGAATGAATTCTTTAAATTAAGTGAAAAGTCAGGCTATTTGAGCACCTCATTATACTCTGTATTGAAGATCTTTCTCATCCATATTATCCTATTAAGGATTGCAGTCATACCACAACCGTATTCACTGGTGTAATAAAAGGACACACACAGCACTCAAACCAGTGCTTTTGATACTTCTGTCCTTATTCAAGCTTGGTTCCTATTTATCTCAACAGAAATTTTGTCACAGGATATGGAATTAATCTGTGTGTTTTTAACCCAACAATATATTACATCCTGCAAAAATGTAATTTTCTGGGCCTTACAAAATATCAAAGCTTCAGATCATTATTAATTACTTATGCATGCATATTATTCCTCCTTCCTACAGACAGATCTTCTTTGAAGCAGAATGGGTGCATTTCCTTCAGGCTATTCTGCCTTTAAAGGGTCAGCTTGAAAACCACATTTTTGTTACGCCTATCAAATGTGGTATCCACAACAGTGAAAATAACACTTAAGGCTACTGAAACTGAAAGAAACAACAAAGAAATATATATCTGTATCTCTGACATTTGATTATGTGCCCATCCTAAGTAAGCTTGTATAGGCATGTTTTGCATGTTCAAGCTCTCATTCCTCCCTTACTCAATGATCTCCTGCATCTTACCAATGAATTAAAACTTCCCATAATATTTTTAATAATACAAAGTGTATTAGTTAAGTGAATTTTAACAGAACATACGTATTTCTAGCCATAAAATTTTTAGAAGGGTCCCTTTTAGTAGTTCAGAATAAAAAGGCAGGTGGCCGTTGGTAGATTTTACACTGGAGTATCAGTGACAAAATATAGGCATATATATTCCATTATTAACCATTAAATGGATGCCCATTGCATCTAATAGAAAATTTAATGCTCAGGAAACTAGGGCTTTCACATAAAAAGCACAATCCTACTTTAATATAACTAATTTTGAAATCTGATATTGATATCAAGAGGAGCAAATGCAAACTGTTATTTTTTCAGGAACCATCTTAATTCATTGTGCTTTTGCAAATCTGATTCCAATCTATCACAAACTACAACACTAACTTTGTTAAACTCAGAAAATCAAATTAACAATTATTTCTTTGTGTTGCAGAAGCAATCAAGAATTCCTGGAATACCTTCCACAGTAGCACTGTCATGATGTAGATATATAGATATATCTGCTGGTCATTCTTCAAATGATAAGAAATTACATAAATTACTATACTTTTTGCTAATTTAGCTCTATAATCCATTTCCTTCACATTCTGCTTATTCTCTCATATTTCTCACATTTTCTTTTCCTTCCACTCCCACTCAACGCTGTCTCATCATGGTGTTCCCTCTTCCATATCCCCTCTCTTCATCCTGCCTTGACTCCTGTGTGTTGAGCATCAACATTGCCACCCCGTACACCAGACACTGCAGCTCATCCTTCAGCCATGGCATCCAGAGCCTTTCCTTCACTGCTGATTTGCTTCCATACACTGCAAAGCAATGTGTAGGTTCAAGTGCCAATTTGGTCGTCTGCACACTAAGCCGGAGAATCTGAAAAACCTACCATGAAACCTCTTGGAGGAATAATTTTTCCACCACCCAGGGGTGCCTTGGTTTCAGAGTTACAGCCACATGGATTGCACACAGGACTGGGAGCCCAGAAACTCCTGAGTGCCAGTAGTAGCTTTAAGTAATGATTTTTTAAATGGATCCTGACAATTCATTAATCCTCTTTGTCTCAGATTATCTGCAAAGATTGGTATAATGATGCTTTGCTCACCTTCCTTGCAGAATTTTGCAAAAAATATGCTCAAATTTCATTTATTTCAAGAGGAATTATGCTTTTCCACCTGGAGGCAGAACTCAGCCCTTCTACAGTCAAGACGTTAAACCTCAAGTTTTATTACAGTCTTTAAGAGACACATGCAAAGTCAAAAGTTGAACAGAAGGCTGTTACTCCCATTAAGAAGAGATGTGACAGGAAAAAGCAAACAGGGAAAATGAAGAACAGTGTTCCCTTTAAATTAGGACAAATTTGGATCCCAAAATAGAAGATAGAGCAAGAAGATTCCTGCTTTCAAGGGAAAGTATGTTAAGTGCTGAAATCATTGACTGCATTGTTCAGGAACACTTCATGATTACTTAATGACTGATTACTCAGTAATGTTCACAAGGTCAGCAAAACCTTGGTTATCTGTCCTCCGAATGCCACTGCCATGAATTTAAGTGAACAAAACTGCAGTAACTTTTAATATCTGACATTTTTAAAGGCCATATCCCGTTATGATATAGTTTGTTTATTTATTTAAGCATAGTCAAAATCTAACAAGAAAAAGAACTATTCATACCAAAAATGCTATTCCTAGAATTGCATTTGAGTTATGTGACATTACAATATAAATTATATCACAGAATCAGAAAATCATTTAGTTTGGAAAAGACCTTAATCACATTAGAAAAATGAGTAATTAAAAATCAAAAATATATACAAGCACGAAATATACATTTTTATTGCCAAAACAAAGTACTTATAGAAACCAATTATTAAGCTATACAACACTTCAGATTTTATGAAATAAATCTACAAATTAATTGCGTGCTTAACTCCAAGTTTAGGTGCCTCAGGTTAACATTTCAGCAGTACTGCAACCCACAGATCCTGCTTATATTTGAGGGCAGAGTGGGAGATCAACAGGTAGGCACACGCTAAGCTGTGAAGCTGCTCACAGCCCTACCTCATGCCCACTCTCTGCTGGAAATCTCACATTCAGCATTTGGTGGGGGAGATTAGGAGGGTGCAGCAGGGTCAGGGGACACATCTGTCAGGATTAGGTGTATTGGGAAATACATTCTGAGTTCTCCTCTCTTCCTGATTCATTGAAGGAACTTGAACCTATTCTCCTCTTTCTCCAGGAACTGGTCAAATGTCAAAGCCATTCAGTGTTTTGAAAAAAATCAGTCTCAATCTGTCCCAGCTACAGCTGCTTCACTTGAAACACACACATGAATCTGATTCTCCCATATGACCACCTTAACTAGCAGGTTAGTTTCACAGCCTCTTATTCCCACTGAGGAAGAATAACTTCAATAGGAGGTACTTCCTCAAAAATGTGTTGTGGCCTCAGATACTGGAAATGTATGCTCATATATGGCTCCAAGTCATACCAAATACAAACACGGTCTGAATACTTGCCCACTATTTTGCATTCTCTAAAATAAAATAAAATAAAATAGTCTCTATCCTATCAGGTGACACACTAGTTTTCAAGGGATTCCATATTGCATCATGGGAAATTATATACAGAGTAAACTTCACTAAATATTCTGAAGAATACATCATCCCAGCATTGTGGAACTGGGGTCCAACCAAACTATGCACTCAATCAGAGAAGGAACTTATTGATCTGAGCACCAAAAAGCAGGGGGGAAGAAAAGGACAAAGAAGCACTGGTCAGACCTTGAGCAAGGTAAGCATGGGCCATTAGTTCTTCACAAAATGGTACAGAAAAGATCTCGCATACAAACAATATAATAGCCACCTTAGGTGGCTATTTGGGAGCCACCTTAGGTATCAGTAAATATTCTCTGAGCACACCAACTCACCTCCAAAATAATCTTACTTCCTACCAGCCCCAGCTCAGGAAACTCCTGTGATTGCAACAGGAAGAGGTTATCTTGTGGTACACTGAACTATCTCTGTCTTTAAAAGCTGCCCACACAAGAAGAACTTGTCAGCAGCCTTCCACTAGCAATAATCTGGCTGTAAACAAGAAAATTTAACCCAAGCTTGGCCTGAGCAACACAAACCATTTCGTGACAAAGGCTTAGGTTCTTTGCACTTAACCTTTCCTTAACCTGCACTTACACCTTTGGCCAAGAGGGCCCAGTGCCAGTTCACTAGTGTCTCCTAACACATGGAAAACCTCATGCTGTACATACCAGGCAGCAAAATCGAGAGGTGCTCATCTTCATGATCCATATTCCAGTGTTCATGGGACTGGGGATTAACAGTGATGTATGAGTGTGCATCTGGTCACAAAAAATTAAATAATTCTAAAATGCCTGTTCTTTTCCTGCCAAGAGCATTATAATCCACATGGAAATGACATCTGCTCTAAGATCACTTTCATGGAGAACACCATCTTGTGACCACTCTCACCTTAAATTTGGGCTTGTCTACACATGGAGTTGTTGATTAATTGTTCTTGATTAATGTCCTGTGTGGCCACTGCATCCACATGCAGCACTGCTCAGAAATAGCTGTAAGTGTCAACACGCCCTTATTCACAGCAGGAGCACTAACAAGATCAGGAGGAATGGCCCATGCCCAGCACCTCTTGGGACAGACACTTCTTAAGCAACACAGTGGCATTCCTCCATCAAAGGCTCCAGCCACAAGACACCCTCAGAATAAACAACTAACAGGATGGAAAGCACAATCCCAGGTACTTTTGAAAAGCCATTGACATAGGTGGAGGCTCTCAACTCAATATTCACAGTTCTGAAAGACACCCCTGCCCTCACAGAACTGGAGGATCCATAGGAGTTAGTCCCAAACTTGTTCAAGCTTTGCTGATTTTGGCCAAGCAATGAAGAAAGGAGCGTCAGCTGACTGTATGAAGCAGATGAGGCTGCACTTCCCTCAATACCAACCCCCAAACTCCTTTATTCCTTGGTAGCCACTGAATCTTGCAGACTCCTTTCTTTACTGTGGTTTTAAGCTCTCATTCTCGCTTGAATTATTTTCTGTCCACATATTTCTGATGCACGGAGACATCCTTCTTTCTCAGCAAGTTTTGGGTTGGTTTGGTTTGGTTTCCCCTCCAAGTTAGTTCAATTATATATTATTACAGAGAGCCAAACCATTATTACTCCAAGTGCCACAATTCAGAAGTACTTTCTTGAACAATTATTTACTGGTTTTGTTTCTGCTGAGCACCTACACACTGTTCTGTCTGTGAACAGAATTTAAAGAATAATTCCCAGTAGAAATTATTAAACCAATGTCACCTCGGCACTTCAGTTTTCTTATTTATGTACACAAAACTAAAGAAGTACTTATATTTTCCAACCAAGATAAAGCATATTTTGATAGAGATCATATCTGCTAAAACTTTATTTTCCAGGTTTTATCTTAAAGTATTTTTATTTTTATAATGATTCAAAACCTGGACATTTAGTTTTACAGCCATTAATAATCATAATAAAAAACCTGCAAATATAAACCAGTATGACATTACCTACAGTTTCTTTATTTTTTAAAATCTTATTTGCTAAGTTTTGAGTGTTTAGCTTTTCTGGTTTCCAGGGAGGGGTGAGTGCAGATGGAGGTTTAACTGCCTGTTTATTTCATCTGGAAAATGATATGTCTGTTGTTAGATGTGGCTTTGGAATTCTCTTTTAACAGTATATCACTTGTTTTAGACCAGGTGTTGACTGGTCAAATTACAGGAACATGAAGTATAATTTGTACTTGTCACACAGGCAGCCTTTTCTTAAAGGCATTAAGTACTATCTTTTTCACCTGATTCAGTGAAAAGATATCTAAATGTGTGGTGGGTAGTTACACCCTCTCAATGTGCCTCCACCCACATCACCCTGTGGATGGTGCTTTGTTATCTCAGCACTGGAATCATGCTGGACCCAGCTGGAAAAGAGGCAAAGAAAGTGATGTGGGAGGGGCAGAGCTCTTAGAAACCATTCCTGGTTTTGTAAATAGGAAAAAGCAATTTTAATTCAAGATGATGTAGTTTCCAAGTGATTAAGCCAGAGAGAAAGCTGATTTTTTTTTTTCCAGTGGAATTGGAAAAGGCACGTAGGGAGTCACTAATGCACTCATGGGTCCAAACTGCCAGACAGAGGGATCTAACACCATATTCCTAAAACCTCACGCTAAGTTTATCGTTACCTACTAATTTGACATTATAAGCACAGATAAGTCAATCGAAAGTATTGGTATTGAGGCTCCTTTATTTCCAATTTGAGCAGTTTGGGGAGAATTCAGACTAAGTTTAGTCCAATCTCCTGAATTGAGCATGTGTTGCCCCAGGCATTTCCAAGTTGTTCAAGGGCTGCATTACAGGCTTGGACCGTCACCAGCTGTCAAAGTGGTTTTGGTGTGCGATCAGAGCAAAGCTTCTGGTTAAGTTTCTCTGAAAAGAAAGAAAATTTAGTTAAGCTCATACCAAAAACACTTTACAAACTAAACCAGAGCTCTGTAAGTGGAGACAACTGGGGAAATAACTTCAAAACTGCATTTCTGCTCCAACCTGGAATACCATGCACAGCCTCAGGCACCTGAAAAAAGAATTTTGATTTCCAAAGCAGCCAAGTGCCAAGAGTACCCACTTACTGTTTACCTTACAAAACAAAAACATAACATTAAGATACATAACGATGGTACATTAATTATTTTCTTAAAGTCCCACACAATAGAAATTTTGAAGTCTCATCTATTCTTTCTAATGCCTCGTATGACAAATTACTGAATTAGAACTCCTAAACTGTGTTTAGAACAGGGAAGGGGAAGCCAAATATTCAGGCCAAAAGCTACAAAGGTCTAAGGCACCAAGCAGCTGTGTAGATGGCCAGCTCACATTGAAATCACTCGAGCAGAGTGAGGTGCCTAAATAACATTGTGCCTCCTGTCTCCTTCTCCACCAAATAAACTAGGGCAAATAATCTTTAGATTTCTGGAGTTAGATTAATGGATCTTTGCTCAGACAGTTATATAATAATTTTGCACTTCACTTCAAATGCAAAAACAAGTGAGAGACTTTCAGAGTGTAGATAAACTAATAATACACTGCACTTTTAGCTTGTTATTCAAGGGATTTTACACAAAGGGGGATTGATTGTGCAGCTATTGCACTTGAGCAGCTCCTATTTGGGGCAATGGGCGCTTGTGTGGGAAGAACTGCTGTGGAAGCAGTCCCCATAATGCACTTATTGACAAGATTAATCCTCAGTTTTCCTTCAAAGTGATTGCAAGCTGCATCACCATTCCAGTGATCTTAGATGGTTTCTGTGTATTTTTCCCATATGGTTTTAGCAAGAAGTTTTAAAAAGTTATATGGCAAAAGCTTGATTAAAAAGAAAATAAAATCCCTAAATTGGGTCATATGTAGGACATTTCTCTTGGTAATCTCTCTGTATTATAGAACAGCCTCACAATTTAAATAGAAGTCAACCCAATTTACAAAATTGGATTGGACAAAACACTAGAGAACATGTTACAGTATAGGGAGTCATCATGCATACACAGTGCAGATGCACTGCTGAATGACCTAACTTGCCCATTTGCATCTCTAATTTCTATGATATAATCTCCATTCCACACTGCAATTATTTGAGAAAGAAATTAATTTCTTGGTTTCAAGGAAGTTGGTAGAGGAATAGAGGGATGAAGAGAGGAAATCGAATTTTGCAGAGCCATGATTCCAAAAATAATTCAGAAAGAAAAAATCCTGTAGAAGAAGAGGGTAGAAAGTTATGGAAGAGAATTTACATTTAGCATGCTGTTAAAATTCTGCATTGCTAGAATAGTGGCAATGAAGTCACTCCTTGTTTCTATTGCATTCCAACTGTTTTGTTCTCTTCTGCTATTCTTTGCCATTTGTTTTTATATTTACTGTTCCATATACCAATTAAGAATTCTTAGCAGGTCTTCCAAGCAGTAGAAATTTAAATTAGATTACAAAAAGAACCTCAAAAGCAGAATGAGATTTTAAATGGATCGTTGAAACTAACTGCAAAATTCTTTTATCAGAAGGGGGGAAGGTAATACTTTTTAAGAGTGCCTTAAAATTAATCCAAAATGAGTGTCACTTATTTTAAGCGTGTCAGATTTGGAAGGTCGATTCTGAGGTTAATGTGAAAGTGAATGTAAAAATATTTTAAGCTTTTTATTTGCCAAACTAGAATACCATGAAATGAAAACTTTAGGAATCCAAGGTGGCATCAACAGTGCCAGCCATACAGTAAGTATAGTACCCTAAAGTATATTCCAACAAGGGCACTGAACTGGGCCACAAGTTGCTCAGGGTAAGAGTTGCTGCTTCTCCTTCTGCCACATGGAATAGGGAAAAAGGTATTCAGCTCCACATTTCTTGAAGTTCTGCCATGCTGTTACTCGGTGTTGTATAAGCTGTTAAAATAGGTGGTCCAGTCTTTCCCCCACCCTACCGAACTCCCATCTTTGCCTCCTGCCCCATGCTGGCATGACAGACGTATGTTGACCAGAATCACAGCTCATCTTGCCATATTTAAATATGTTATTTTTCACTAGCAAAAGACAACAAGTAGTAAGCAAAGCAACCTTCAAAAATTGCAGTGTCTACTGTTTGGGACACAGTGGCTTTCTCCGCACTTTTTCTGGAGTCTCTGAGGACTGACAAGGCTGTTCTAACCCCATCAGTATCAGGGATGCTCAGTGCACAGCTGCAGACAGACCCTCCCTAGATGGTGACTAGGACATTGCCAAAGGTTAAACAAAGGCTGTGTCCCACCCATTACCAGTGCTTCACAGCCAGTGAATAAAAAAAATTTAAATAAAAAAATAAACAAAACGTACATCAAATCTCCATAAGGAAGAAAGTGTGTCCCTTCCTGTGAAAGGCCTCAATTTCAAAGAATCTCTGCTCTCAGATGCTGCACCACTTCCCACACACTGTCACAAGTTTCTAGTACTTGGTGCCGTTATTTTCTGGTACCAGGTGATCTCAAATATTTTCTTTTTTCTAAGTAATTTTCCATTCCTCACACCTCTGAAGAAGAGTTTAATAAAGGTGATTCACCTAAAGTTAGGTCATCTCTGTACACAGTTTTAGCTCATTCCCTGGGCTCAGCCAAGGGACTCACTATGTAGGACCACAACTCTCCTCCAGGCTGACAGTTCCCAGTTCCTGGGCACACCAAGACAAGCCTGCTCCAAATCCCAAAATGTGCAACAGCCACCTGCCCCAACAGGCACGGCAGGCACGGCAGCAACGGGCACTTGGGCGGGTGCTGCTAGCTGATGTGGTGGCCAGGGAGAGGAGGGCAATTCACTTGAGGATTGAGAAGTTGCAGAGGTTGTTTTATGAGGCCTGAGAAGAGGCACCAGGGATGAACAAGACTGGGGTGAGGCAGCTGTGGGGTGGCAGGCAGAAAGGTGCCCTGGAGGGGAAGGGAAGCCCAGGCTTAAGTACCTGATAGACCAGAGAAGTCTCTCCTGCAGGCAAAACAGAAACCTGAGGAATTTTCCTGAGGGACAAGGGGGCAGCTGCTGATCAGTTCAGTACCAAATTTAGTCACACAAGCATGGGATCATAGGGTTAAAATTGAACCCTCAGCAAGCCTCAAACTTGGGTTTGGGTATGTGGATGCATCACTGTTCTGGAAACTTAATTTCTCTATCTTTTTTCTTCAGCTCCTGAGTGGCTAAGAGAACTGCTTCTGCAGAGATTGCTACTTGTTTTGTAAAGCAGGCTGAAACAGCTGTATTTTATAAAGTAGCGCCCCATCCCAGCAGCAGTGCAGTAGTACAGACCTGAAAGTCACCTGTACAGAACACCAAAAAAACAACACTCATAGCAGCAAAATCTTCTGGGTCAACAAACAAAAGTTTGTGAAAAGAAAGAAGGCTTTGATGTCAGTTCTTTGGATTTTGAGCAATTTTGTGAAGTGGTAATGGGGAACCAGGGGATGTTACTTAAACAGTGCAAAGGCTTTGAATAAAGAATGTTCACAAAAGGCTCCTAAGGAAAGCCAGTTGTCAGGAGAAGAGTGGATAACACCATGCCAGTCATGGATGCAAATCCAGTTAGGGGATAGCACACAGGGGCAGAGTAGGAATAATTGTTTGGTTCTCTTCACAGCATTGAAGTAGTGGGGTGCCTCTAGGATCAATACAAACAGTAGCATTGTTTAATGTACTTATTGAGGTCCTACTAGAAAAGCTGGATCCGTAAGAGCAGTGGGCAAGACAAGGCTGGTGAGGCACCTTGGTAAGCATTGACAACACTAAGTAACTGAGTAATGCATCAGAAAAGGGAATCTGGTGTAGATGACTGAACAGTAATGCACCTTGGAAGGCATGATTTAGACTACTCATATACACAGATGAGTTCTGAATTCATTGTAACCTTTCAACAAAAAGATTGAGGCATCAGCATGGACAGCTTAATGAAGATGTCTGGTCAGTGTACTGCAGTGGTCAAACCCAGAAAATAAGCTGTAATAAAAAAAAAATGGATGACAGAAGATATTGTAAGATAAAGATATTTATGATTACATAAAAAACATCCATAGAAAATTTCAGTTATCCAACCTCAGGGGGATAAGAGGCAGAAGAGAAACCTGCCTAGAGAATAAACCAAATGAACTTGTAGAAGTCAATCCTGCCAAGTGCTGCTTATGTCCTGAGTTACTGACTGCAGTGCATCCTAGAATCTCAGCACCTCAACTGAGCAGGTTGATGACTTTTAAAGAAAGAGCACATGAAAGTTTTGTTCAATGAAGGACACAAAGGATGTGGTACATAGCATGCTTATGTACCTAGTTCATAATAAGGAAACATGTTAAAGGGCATAGTCTTACAATGCAGTCTGTAACTAATCTGTAGAAAACCAGTCATAAACTGTTACTGTGGTAAATAGCTTTGTTTACCACTAAAATTGAGGAGACTTAAACATAGATAAAAAAGAAAGGAAACACAGCCTCTCTGCTCATGTAAACAGAGTCAGTCCATTAACTGTTGTAATCAGTCGAACTGATTATACAAGCCACGGAGGTACCATTTCATCAGTTGTACAGAAAATAAAAATGACAAGAGCCTTCAATTTCTAGTGTTCAAGAATCAGCAGGGTTAAGATAGAAATCCCTCAGATTTATGTCTCCACCAGTGATGATATAGCTGGCAAGTTGCTTTATATTAAAGTTTTGTCCTCTCAGTCGTAACAGTCATAAGGGAATCCTTCCTTAGGTATTGTTGAATGCCAGATGCATCAGGAGTTCTCTAGAAGACATTAATGCTGGCACTGCTAGTTAGGCAGATACTGAACTTTCTGTACCAGCAGCTTTTCCTGTGCTATGAATACCTGTCTTCAGGCAAAATACATGTGACTGAATTTCAGATGTCCTTTTAGCTATTTGATCTTTCTGAAATCAAGCTCCCTTGTGCTATGAAAAAAAAGAAAAAAAAATTTGAGTGAGGGATTGCTAGCCATAATATACGATAAGCAACATGACAGTTTAAAATAGCATTAATTAGAGCTATAGACTGAATTTAAGTCAGTATTAGTCAAAGAACATTTTGTTTTATTCTGCAAGACCTAATATAATATTCAAGACCATATAATATTCAAGATCATAAAAAAAAAATATATATATTCTTGAGCAGTCAACTAGCCCGGAGAATTTAAACATGAAAGACAATGAATGAAATGTTCAAAACATTGCAAACTGTCAGGAGTTTTGCCCTTAAATATGAAGACTTATAGAAAATCTGTAAATTAAAATAGAGCATGGTGGATATTTCTCAAACTCTTGGAGGAGTAAAAGCAGCATGTATACATCCATCAGCAATAATAATCCTCTTCCTACTCTGGTATGGGAATGGGGGGGGGGAGGGAGACAACCTCACTGAGGTACAAGTGTAGGTCAGCCTTTCACCCTTGGAGCAAATCCTTTCCTTAAGATCTTGAAGACAACTTCAGACGGATGCAAGAGCCCTAACACATACTCACACTATGGCTGAACACCTTCCATACCGGAGCAAATTATATGATGTTTGGTTTATCATGTATGGGCATTATAGTGAGGGAAGTTGTTGGATTTAACATTTTCTAAATGAATGGAAATTGGTTATTGGGGTGTCAGAGTCTGGAGGGAAGAAAGAGGCAGTGGATGTGGTTGTGCAAAGAAGTTGTCAAGAAGGTAACTTCTCTGTGATTGATAGTATGTTGCTGGACTGCTGCCATTCACCCCGTGAGAGATTTTGTGGGGGGTGTCACACGTAGCTGCAGGAAATGGGCTATTTGGAAGGAAAATTGCAGTGATCTTCCTGGACAAGAACTATGAGGATTGAAAGTTTGCAGGGATAATTCATCCTGGAGCAGAAAGGAAGCAAGAGCCTCCAAAGAGTCTTGCAGAGGTAATTGGTAAGAGGCACTGGGAGCGGAATATTTAGGACACAGGGAAGGCAGAGAAGAGAGGGGAGAATTTTGTCCTGTTGCTTGGGTGGGACTGAACACAAGGTTATTGGAAGGGCTACCTTTTGGATGAGATTAAAAATGCCAGAGTGGATCATGCCTACACTGAAGTCAGTGATGGTAATGACTATTTCCACTGTCATTAAGGTGGCCGGAGACCCGCTCATGATCTGAAATAAATGCAGAAAACTGGGATAGCTATAAAATGCTTTGATGTCAAATATCTGTGGACACGGTAGTGATTCTTAGGCATTAACCCCAAAAGATCTCTGTTAGGCATTTTCTAGGAGAAAGGTATCATTTTCTTCCACTTTACAGAGAGATAAACTGAGGTCTATCTAGGACTTTCAGAAGGAAAAGGAATTCGGGTGCTTAAGTCTGATTTTAATTACACTGCTGGAGCTGGGAGAGAGTCGAGAACAAATACCCTGGCTCCTGGCCTTTTGATGAGACCACTGCACAGCTATTAAAGGACTTGTTTTCCTTTCTGATTACATTTGACCATTTAAATCCATTTAAGCTTCTACTCTAAAAGGAAAAGAGTGCATGCTCAATTCTGGAGTAATTAGGTAATGTTGGTATTATGCTCTGAAGCTGTGAAGTGCTAATTTATGTAAAAGATGAGTAGTAGTATTATTAGTGCTTGAGTATGATATCATCAGGCTGACGCATAAGAACAGCAAAGTGTGAAAAATTGCATACATCTGCTGTGCCTTCCTAAAAACAACTGAAACCAAAAATAATCAATTGAAAAATAATTGATGGTGTAGTTTGCAACACTCATAAAGATATGCCTGATAAGAAAACAGGGTGTGTATTTCCAAATAAGGGTCTACCAAACTTGAGTTCTGAGTAGTTTTCAGAAATATAAACTATTTTGAATGTTTCATTGTTTACATTTCATTATTTTTCAGGGGTATGACTGACTTACTGTACACATTTCAGAGCAAAACTTAAAACATACTAAAATCGAGTCTGTTATTTCCAAATCCTAGGGCCCACAAAACAGCTACTTACACAAATAAAAACCTTTGCTGGTGCCAACCAAAATGAAAGGCTGAAGCAAAGCAGGAAGTAATCCACATAGAAAGTGTGTAACTAATCCTGAGAGGGATAGCAGCAAGGCTCCTCTGCAGCAAGCATTCAGGAAGGGAGAAGCACAGATAGGCATCTTCTACACTGAGAATGGCCTGTCTGAGCGAGATTAACCCTTGCCACAGAAAACAAAGATAAACTATCAGTGTTCCAGAGAACAGACAGTATGAAGTGCTGGATTGAGATGAGACCAAATCTGAAATACAAAGCCTCAAAATACAGCTTTGCAGTAAAAAAGGTTCTCAACTAAAGAAAGGCAGTGAAAATCCACTGATATGACAGGAATGATTCCCAGATTCTTCATCCTTGTAAAAAATAAACCACTGAAGAAGGTGTATGCAAAGTAAGTTGCCTAAAATGACAAACAAGATGAGAAGGTTTATTGCTTACAAATTCTCCTGAACCCGCAGCATATTTCTGAAGGCCTGGAATGGATGGTGCTGCCATTACCACACAGTACACACATTATAATTATTTAATTTAGGAGAAGAACATAATCAAATCAAAGGAGAAAATGTAACTGAAACTGCAACTGTCTGCTGACAGTGTATGATATGTGACACCAACACCACAGCTGCTGGTAACCCTTTATCATCAAGAGGAGGACTTAACTACTTCCCTATTTCTTAAAATAAAAATTTAAAGTGGCAAAGTTGCTGGAGAAGCCTTAATGACCATAGCGATTATATGGAAAAACTATTTTCCTACATACTGCAACAACATTTTAGCACACACTTGTTTGCTGTACACGGAACTCTTGTAGTCCCATGAAAGTCAGTATTTCTCACGTGATTTAGAGAGAATCTGCTGCATATGATACCGTTAGGTCCAATAAGCATATCCAAAGTACATGCTTATCCACATCTAAACTGGTGTTCAGCATTGCAACCAAACATTTCTCATATAATAACCATTATTTTAATTTTGCTAACATTTTCTTCAAGTCAGAGATATTGAAATTGCAAAGACACAATCTGGACTTAATCAATTGAATAATATAATTATATTTTTAATTGGGTATTAGTAAATTCCAGGCCAGACACTCACACAGATAAGTGTCTCAAGTGGACTGTTGTGTTATAAAGATGTGATCACCTGAAAATTCAGTCCCAAGTAGAGACAGTTGCTGGATCTAAATTGTGTCAATTTGAACAGCTGGTGGTCTGAGAAGTTTAGATTGTCACCCTTACTCATATTGAGAAGAATTTTACTTCCTGCATAGCCTCACCCACTTAAAATAGAATGTTTGTATGCAGATACAAGACAGTAGGGTACTGTGTGAAGTGATCTGTCCAAAAAACATGACTGTTGATCATGAGTATAAATGTATCTATATTGAGCCCTGTATTTGTAATCAGAGATTTTTTAGCATTACAGTTCATTCTAATAATAATAATTTATAATAATAATTATTATTATTTCAATTATTCAGTGGACTTCAAATAAATTACTTGTCAACTACCAGTTCAATTATTTACAGAATGTATACAACAAACATTTTGTTAGGTATTAGATTCATCCAGGTCTAATACACACTTAGAAGTATGCACACTGCTTTCTAATAAATAAATAAAGCATCTCATTATACCTAAAAAAAACCCCAAAGTCTTTCTTGGCCCAAATGAGTAGTTATTCGTACATGGCTTGGTCTCCAAATGAAAAAAACATTTGTTCATACAGTCTAGCCCTGGTGACCACTTTCCACCTCTGTGCTCTATTTGAAGCTTGTGTTATTCAGTTTACTACAGAAGCTGCCACTGCTTTGTCAAAAGCACCTGAATGTTTCCTTTTGTTATTTCTGTTTCCCACTGATACCAAAACATAAAGAGTACTGAAAAGATCTGTGTTGGGATGCTGTGTGACAAAGTACAAATGGAATGATGCTTGATTCATTATTTGCTTATGTATGTGTTTATTTTAGTATGTTTACATCCTCTCATGCCTCTTCAGGAAATAATGTTCTTAATAAGTTTTCCCATTTTTGCAGAGTTACTTCTTCCAAAAAGACACCTTGCAGTGAAATTACACTTAAGGAGTACTCTCAGTTGTGATCACACAAGTTTGAAAGACTGCACAAAGAGGGCATACAAGGGTGAAAAATGGAGCTTGCCATGCTTCTGAAGACATTCTCACACGAATAAGATCATGCAGATAAAAGGTGCAAAGCCACATTCATTATTATCAAAACAAAACACACTGGCAACATTACTATCTTGATCCATCTAACAAAACACAAAAAAATGTGGGTGGGATGAGACCAGCACAATTTGCATAGCCTGTTCCTTAATTTTGACCAGCAATTTTATGTGTGCATCTTTGGTTCCTGGCATACCAACAAGAGATGCAAGCACAAGAAACCCTCTAATATATCTCCTAATTCTTCAAGGAAGTTCCTTGCCCTAGGTAACTCCTTTCAGAATGTTTTGCTGCTAATAAAGTGCATCTGTAACCCCAATTCTCAGCACAGTAACCACTTGCAACCAGCAGAGAGACGGTTTATCCTGTGAAACCTGTCAAAGAAAAAATTATTCCCATACAGACTAATTGAGATAGCATATTCTATGTCTGCTTCTGCATTTCCACTGACTTCCTCCCACTAACCAACTCTTAGGAATACAATACAGATTTGCTTTGACATCATTCCAGTAACCCCTGGTAACATAGGCCACCACTGAAAGAAATCCCCAGTGGGTCATCTCATCCACACATGGGCTGCCCACCCATATGTCAGGTGCAGTACCTCTCTGAATAGTGGTCTTCCCTGGGATAGCAGATTGTTGAAACGGGAGGCTAGATGCTCAGCTCTGGGGAAAACCTGGCTAGTGTCTGGACCAACAGAGGGGAGCTGTGATGGATTTAGGAAGCTTGTGTCTGATACTGAACTAAGTAAACAGAATTAATCCACTGTTTTCTGCCATAGTCTGGACCTTGGGGCTGTTGAAACAGCTAAACTTGCCATAGTAATTCCTTCCCACCTGGATACACAGAGGATCTCATGACTAGACCCATGGTTAATCTTGCCTCCAATCTTTCCCAACAATACCAGGTCTCTCAGGAACTGTCTTGGTTTTGGAAAGACAGGCGTCAGCCAGGGAAAGCTGGAGCCTCCCTTGGAATGGAAAATGTAAATCCCCTCCCTTCCAATTATTATAATTTTGCAATTAGGGGCTTTTAGGCAAAGATATGGGAATAGGAATAACAGTCCTTTACTAGGACTATTAAAAATACAAATGTAGTAGTACAAAACAAAACAGAAAAGAAACAAAAAAATCCTAGAAACCCTGACAGAGTCAGAATACAACCTGACACCCTGTTGGTCAGGGTGTTGGAAGCAGCCCAAGTAAGTCCTCCTGGAGTAAGAGATGTGGTTCTGTTGGAGTAGAGATGATCCTGTAGAAGGGTCCAGTGGTGGCAAGATGGTCTAGGTCTTCCTCTGGGAAATCCAGTGGAAAACAGGCTGCCCTGGTGTTTCTAACTCCCAGTTTTTATTTAGGTAGGAATGGTTGGCTCCTCCCACTGGGTGGAGCATCTCACAATGGGATGATGTAATTGCATCAGTCATGTGGTGAGGCCTGATGGCCCATTAACAGCAGATACCCCCTGGGGGGAGGATGAGTCACAGCAGAGCTAAGGAACACTGTCCCACCTGATTTTAACAGCTGGGCCATTAACAGAAGACACTCACCCTCTCCCCCCCAGAGTTATGAGCAATGGGTTATACAAGAGATAAAGAAAAACACCTCCTCAACCGGTTTCAACAGATGGAAAATGGAATACACAGTTTTGGTTGCATATTGCAACCCAAGACAGTAACGCAGAAAACAGAGTTCCCTGTTAATCAAAACCCCAACAGCAAAAAAACCTAACTGTTCTTCTCACAAAGGGAATTCTAGGGGGTGATAAACAGGCATGTTGAGAGACCAAAAGCAGATTTCTCTGCTTCCTGGGTGCCTATCTAGAATAAACTTGTCATTTTTCCTCAGGGTGGGAAGTGAAACTAGGGACAGCCATTCAGCAAAGAGCTGGGGACCCCCTGCACCACAGCTCCCTCCTCCATCCCAACTGTCAGGTGCCTCTGGGAAAGGTGGGATTGAAGGTGCCTTTGAAGAGGTCACATGTGAGAGCAGCCAGAAAATTGTGACTTGTCTTCTCAATAGCAGAGTGTCATTTCTACAAAAGGGGCATTTCTTCCAGGATATCATTCTAATATAAAATTTCCTATCAGATAACCCTAGCAGCTGTCCTGACCTGGATTTTCCTGACTGCTTTGTGTCAGCGTGGGAGGGAACACACAGCAACTCACCTCCACAATCATCTGGGACAGACAAGTTACAGAGAGTTACATTTTCAAAGTTGCAAAAAAAGGACTTAAAGATCCAAGCCCCCCTGAAATTCGGTGCCCTGGGTATCTTGTTCCAGGGACATACCCCCAGTACTCAGTAAACTTGAACATTTCCAGTAAATATCTGAAAACACACCATCTGGGATTCTCCTCTGTGATTTTCCTTTCCTTCCTTTCACCATGTTCAGCAGACATTCCACTCTGGAAGGAGTGAACAGAGCCGCATCTGCAAGCCAGCCTTCCAATCCAAAATGTTAACATTACACTGAGGATCCATCTTTGTCTTTCTTTTTCCGTTGTTGTGTTTGATGTTTCTCAGTGATTTGTCCTACATGAGCCCTTCAGTCACAGTCTGCTTTCAACTGTACTCCGATTCTTCACTTGAGAAGCAACTCTGTGAATCCTGCTGCTTTCATTCCCACCCCTGGCCATCTCTGGCTTTCTCATGATATTCAGTGCCCTGCTTTCTTGCTGTGTGATTGAGGAACCAACTCGTGCAAAAGACTTTGAAGAATATGAGTGAAAAGATTTCTTTAAACAACCATGGCTTAGATCAGGAGTGGCAAATAAATGAGATTTGGGGTTTCCTAAAAGCTCAGTGGTGATGGGCTCATGCTTTGTCCTGCATTCCCTTAGTTGCCAGTCACAAGTCTTCCAGCCATTTCCTGGAAAGCAACCAACTGACTGTGTTCCCACTTTGTCATGGCCATAAACAATGACAGACTTGCCTTGTCTGGCACCACTCTGCTGAGCCTTATCTGGATCCCACTGCAGCTCCCAATGGAGAAAGCACCGTCCCACCTAATTCTTTGTACGTGGGCTGTAAATACTTGATATGTTTTGTATGAGTGAAGTGTCATGGAGGCTGTGACTTCCCTACTATTGCTTCTGGCAGTCTTACACCAATTGTTCATAACTCACTTTGGCAAGCTGGCAGCTTCCAGCACCTGAAAGCTGAAAATAGGAAAGGGCATTTGCAGGGTGGTGATACAATGTGTGCTTGGCTTTAAAAAGGATCACAAACTTAAAGCAGCAGAGAGCAAAAAGGCATACCAGTATCACCATGGATATGTGACATTAAACAAATCACTTGTCATGATACGCATCTGACTACTTGCCAAATGGAACAGGATCTTCCTATTCATTGTTTTGTCCTGCTAAACCTGCACACGAACCTGAAGAAAACCTCCAGACAGGTATTGTCACTTTTCTGACCATCCCTGGCTGTTCTGGAGACCCTTGTTCAATGGCAATTTCCACATCCATCTACTCACAGGCGTTTGAAGACCAAAAGGTGAAATCATAGTGAGCACCCTACTCAACTGCTGCAGGAAAGGGAACTCCAGGACAAGGTTAACTTCCTTGAAGTAACTCACCCTTTTAAAGCTTCCAGTCCTCCCAGTGCTTTGATTTCACCCCTTTGGTCTCTCATAGCTGGGATGTCAGCCAGGTATTTTCCTGGTATCCCATGTGTGCCCAACCATTGCCACCTGCCCATGTGGCCCTGCCAAAGCATTGCACCAGCCCCACAGAGACCCTAATGCATCACACCTCAGTGCATCCAGGAGCCCAGCTCTGCCTCCATCTCAGGGAGAGACAAGGCAGAGCTAACCACCCTTTAGTTTTCATAAGCCACTGCAGCCAAATAAGAACCTGGCCTACCCAAAAGGGAGGCAAGACGCTGCCACATGGAGAGCCTCTTGAAGCATCCCATTTGCCTCACCTGTGCCTCCCCAGGGAGGCCTTCCTGCACTGTGGTGCATCCTTGCAAAGCACGTGGAGGAGCAGAAACCCCATCTCACCCTACATGATGGTCGTCTTGACCCCATATTCACAATTCCTTGTGCCGAGGGAGGGGGGGATGGGGGGACGGGAGGAGGGAGTGTCCTGCCTATCATTGTCATCCCTGTGTGCCCGTAGACAGCTCCGAGAAGAAAAACAAACACGGAAGCAGAAAGCCAGGCAAAGGCACTGTGGAAAAGTGGGCCACCATCCAGCACTTCCCTGTGGCATGCCTCCCCCAGCCCCTCAGGTCTTCTCTGCTACTTCAGCATGGCTGCCCTCCAGACAGGAGCTGGTGGATCTGGAGCAAAAGGCAGGAGCACCGGTCTCGAGGGTGGAGGGGCGGCTTGGATACCTGTGGCCCTTGCAGGGGGTGTGCAGGGAGGCAGGGCTCTGCCAGGCAGGGGGAGCGATAGGGGACGTGCCCGGCCAGGGCGATTGTCCGTGCAAAGCATGTGCCCACCCGCAGCCCGCATGTTCTGTTTTTCTTCGCCATTCCAATGAAAACAATCGTAAATAACTGTAATAAACCCCACCACACCGGCCAAGGGCAAGAGTGGGTGGGCACTCACTCTGCACAGCCCAGGTGGCAGCAGGGAAAAAACAGGAGATGGAGGGACGTGGGAAGTGGGGAGCGTGCCGGTATCCCCACATCCACCTCCCGCATACGGCGCCCGTGTTTGTGGAAAAAGGTGGATTTCGGATCTCGCCTCCGGGAGAGGGGCCGTCCTCAAGGACGCCCACGCGGGTTCTGAGGCCTCACGCCGGCGGATCCGGGCACCTGCACCGCGGCGGCGCCGGAGGGA